>JAYKKI010000001.1:76647500-77247500 GCA_039881145.1 Druceiella hillmani | reverse complement strand
AATCTATTATAACCGTAACCGTGACGTTAAGAAAATTGATATTAGATAGTAGTGATACGAAAATTATGGAGGATTTTATCAAAGTATTCATTAGAGACTGACATGTGAGATACAGTTTCTTCGGAAAGCTAAATCCTTGTGTAATGGTTAATGAAGGCTAAATACTTATGTAATGATTAATGAACCATTTGTGATATCTTTTTTCATATGTGAATTTTGCATATAAAGTTGTATAAATTTAATTAATTTTACCAGATTAAATTTTCTTCGACCATTTATCAATATAGCCTTTTTTATACTATACGCAAAGTTCATGATCCAAAAAAAAAATAAAAACGTTACAATCTTAATTTATTTACTTCCATCATTAATATATTAATTCTCACAAATAATTATTCTTAAGGCTTGGCAATAATTTTCTTCAAAAATTCTGGTTTTGACCTGTTAACATTTGCAAAATATTTCATCGCGACTGCATAAGGCATTTTAGATAAACTTGATTTTTCATTCGCTTCCTGCATTACTTGTTTGACTTATCGACATTTGTCCAAGGTTAATGCAAGAAGTATGCTTGCATCTAAATTATTAGCGAATCAGTGATAAATATAGAAACGATAAGAGGTCCTCAGTTTTGTAATCAAGGAAATTCTTAAGGGTTATGAGGTGACTATCGGTCTAACGCTAATCGGGCTTTTATGAATACTGTCATATTGTAATTTCAATGTTTTAGGAAAAAAGTGGGATTTTTTACGCAATTCATATGGCTGATATGGCGGTCAGTTTTGTCCGGTAAAAGGAACAACTCCGTTTGGTTAGCTGAATTTATCATGTATATGGTAAATATTTATTTTAAATATGCTTATAGATGTATAATAGTTGTAATTAAGTATGTCAAATATATATACTATTGTATTATCTTTTTAAGTAAGAGAACCTTTTATATGTACCAGAAATTGCAGCGTTTTGGATATATGGTAGCATTTTGAAATTTAATCACCGGTCTCTCATATCTAGCCTATTTGTAACGGGTTGTGTGGAGTCAAAGGAATATTATTTTGTTCACGCGTTTTTATTTACTTATGTACTCTTCATTAACTTTTGCAGCCTCAACGGATTAATGGGTTTGTTATATAAAATATTGTTATATACATAACATAATTTGAGTACCATTAATAACGTAAATAATACTAAGTTATACTACTGGTTGAGACAAAAATATCTCGTAACCTTCCATGGGTTTGCGTTTAACCATTTTTGGTTAAATGAGTTTGTAGATCTAGCGAATTCTTTCCATTGGGTCGTTGGTACTCACGGTAACTTAACATGATGTAGGTAGTACTGGTGTTCACAGATGATGATAAATACACGGTATGTTATATGAACCTGTGTTGTAAAAAAAATGGTTCGAAATATTTCCATCACTAACCCGCAGGTTATACATTATCTGGCTTGTTTCCAATTTCGTAGTTCACTTTTACATAGTCAGGTATTTAAATATACTTTTTATTTATAAAATCCTGTAACAAACTGTATAATTTGACTATTTAGAAAATTACAATACTTGTTAGGTAAATACTGATATTAGTAGCGTTATATACATATATATTTAAATGTATGCATATAAACAGAGATCGAAATAATAACCTTTTCAGGTCCTACGAACATTTCAATATTAGCGATTAATTTTAATATTGTTGGTCATTAAACTAAAGGTGACGTATTCGTTCATTAAACATCTTATTTAGAAAAATCACCTTAGAATCTAGAAATTATACCATAAAAATAACCTTAAGTTTTAAGATACTTCCTTCCTATTAGGGTTCCATAGCAAAATAAGGAAACCTTATAATTATGTCATAACCGTAGATCTGTCTATCACAGTCTCACAATTTCTGCGGTCATATACATAGAGTAAAAGGAATTTTGCAAGTATGTGCTTCATATCGAGATCTAAATTTATATATAGTAAAATAAGAGAGGGAGAGATATATCGGATAGAACTTTTAAAAGGAAATTGAGAGTTCATTTATCATTTTTTGTTTTTACCGTTTGAAAAGCTTCAAGTTAATATGGACGTGTCTTTGCACGTGTCCTCCTTTCATTTTTAATTATGGGTTTGTAAACTCTGAGAAATAAATTGATGCTAATACTTAATTAAAACTTTGAGGTAAAATTATTTCAGTTATTTGCTTAACGTTATCGGGAGACATCGATAGCTATAGAACCATAGTTTGTGCCTTTTCCGACACGCACTTGGTCTGTTTTCAGTATCCTCTCTAATTTCCTCATGGCTTTAATATCTGTAAAGTGTAAATAAACGGAAGGCATATAAGTTCACTACTTTTTACTACTATAGGTACTACTACACTTGGACTTATATTTAAATAAAAAGTCTTTTCCACGTACTGAAGAAAAAAATTATTTATCTGCTTTATATGGTTATTCATTTAAACAGGCTATATCAGTGATGATTACTCTACCATACTTAAACTTGGCTAACGACTTGGACCAGAGCGATATCCAGAACTTACAAGGCCTCATGTATCTAGTTATCACGGAGACCGTGTTCATGTTCATATACTCCGTGCTCAACACCTTCCCCGCGGAGATACCCGTTATATTGAGAGATATGGCCAACGGATTGTATTCCCCCGCGCCCTATTATGTGGCGAAAGCTCTCTTAATGGTATGTGCTATTGTAAATCTGAGTTTTTTGCAGGTGACACATTTCTCTTTATGTTTTGATAATCGAATTCGAATCAGTTGCGTTGTTTTGAATTTTTAAACTAGTTAGTCTTAAGAGAATCTCATGGAAAGAATTTTGTATCGTTACGTTGAGATATTTCCATTCGTGCAATTATTAAGGACTTCTAAAGAAAAGCAAAATATGTTACATCAAAATAAATAGTATTATCGTCGTGCTCCTTTATTGTTTTTTTATTATCCTATATTTATTTATAGTTGTTACTTTAGCATCATACTCTGCGCAAAATTCTGTACTTGGCGAAATATGGTTACAGTGTCCACTATTATCTCTCAGCGTAGTGGAGCTAAACTGCCTTTTAAAATTATGAGTACTTCCCTGTTTACGACATCACGAGGAGAAGATAATATTAAATCACCAGACTTACAATTTTTTATACTCGTCGCGCTACTTTATTGTTTTTTTATTATCCTATATTTATTTAGAGTTGTTACTTTAGCATCATACTCTGCGCAAAATTCTGTACTGCGCGAAATATGGTTACAGTGTCCACTATTATCTCTCAGAGTAGTGGAGCTAAACTGCCTTTTAAAATTACTTCGCTGATCACATATTGCAAAGAATTTTACAAAACTTGTAACATCACGACGAGAAGATAATATTAAATCACCAGACTTACAATTTTTTAGATTATTTTTAAAATATGTCCAAATTTGACCATACCCAGTCTACTTTTGCGAGTATTTCCTTAAACTGTTTATTGCCATTTTAAAATTAGCAGAAATAATAGGAGAAAGATTTATTACTGTGGTTTTTATTAATTAACAATTAATTATCGTATTGGCTTGGTCCTTTTTATAGTTTAGTGCACTCCGATTCTGTTTTTGCCATTATTTTTGTATTGAAAAAAATTAAAACATGTTAAATTTTGAAATCACATTTATAAAACCCAAAATTGGAACGTGTTTCCTATGTGTTGCCCAAATATTTCAAAATGAAGATGTGAATAATTATTATTAAAACAAATAATAACACATTTATAGCCTACGCGAAGCCAGCTTTCACTTCAATTTCAATTAATTTATGAACATATTTTTTTAGGATTCCATGTCAAAATTGACAAAACGCAACACTTATGGAATTATTTTAGTATTTGATATAAAAAGATGAAATTTGACATACTCTACGAAGAAAGAGCCCAATTAAACATATGGAAGAAAAAGTTCTTGAATGTTGAGTTTGAGGAAAGATCAAGGGAACTAAAATTAAAAGTTGATTAAGGGGACTAAAAAAGGAATTTTAAAATTAGAAGACCGTCGTATAGAATATTAAATGAAAGCTTGCTTAAACACAATTTTAGAAATATGTACTATATTTTTTCCTGTATACTTTTTTATGTTTTTCTTAGTAAATTTCAAAAACCACTGTTTCTACCCAACATATCTTATGAGACTTGTATTACGTCAAAATTTTGTTTACGGTAGAATATCAAGCGGCAATTTTTTTGCAGTTTGTTTTCATAAAACAGTATCAAACTATAGAAAACAATTTAGATTATTAATGAATTATCAAAAGAAACACTTATTAAAATGTTCCTGCAGTTTGTTATAATTTTCATACAAACGGTATCAAACTATAGAACAATTTTAGATTGTAAGCGAATTATCAAATGAAACATAACATTAAAAATATTCGATTGATCCAATTAGATACGGTTTTCTATTTTGATGGGTAACGAGAATGCTTTTTAAAAATATTAAGAATTGACGTCATGACAAAACATTACAAAATGCAGTTCCTTGGAACCAATAATTAACATTGGAAATGTTAGGGAATAGACGTCAACAAACTAAATATATTTATTATCTAACAAAACGTTAGAAGAATATTGCTACGCCTGTCTCTTTCTAACAACCTTGGCTAGACAACTTTGTAGATGTTATAGCATTGAAAGCGAGAGCTTGTAGTTTACTTTTCTTAACAAACAGCTTTCGCATTAATAAATATATTTTTCATGATATACCATAATACCCATATTCAAAACAACTGACCGTACGGAATACTATTTGCTTAAGTAGATATCGCTTGCAAACGATCGATTTTTTATCGATATGGTGCAGAAAATTTTTACCACTTTTCTTGCCGAAATTGCATTTTTAGATTTGCAAACAATTTTATTTTCTCGTACTTATAATAATTTACATGAATAGCTTATAAATGAGAAGTTAATATAGTACATTTTCCTCTTCATATAGATCCCTCGCTCGGTGATAGAGCCAACGTTGTACGCGTCGTTCATCTTCGTGGCGGTGGGACTGCGCGGCGGCCTCGTCGGCTGGGCTCTCTTCTCTTTCTTCGTGGTGCTCAGCGCCAACGTCGCTAATTCTTACGGTTCGTTATTTTATTAATAAGAAAGTCTAAGATCTCAATTTATGTGATATACACAAATTTATAATACAGGTAATCGAAATTTGTTTTTATGCGTAAGATTTTGTACTGTGTAACATTGTGATTATCAATCGGTATTTATGTAAATAAAAAAAATGATAAAAAAAGACTTATATTCAGCGCTAAAACTTACTTAGTATACAGATAAGCTTATTTAAAAAAATATTAACAGTTGAAAACGATATATGTTGGCGACTGATAACGTTACAGGAATTTCTCGAATATCTTGTTAGGGTATATTATGGGCGCGACATTCTATCCTCTGTTCACTTAGCAAATGAGTTTTAGCAAGTATAGAACAAACAAAAAATGGAAATTTCTCAAAGATATATATTATATATATAATATAATTACCACCAATATTTACTGTAAAAAAATTAACCAAGTCGCCTCTAAACTTTATACCAATAAAAAAATAATTTTTTTCATAACAACGCTCAATCTCCTATAGAAAAAGCGAAGCGTGAAAAAATGTTTAAATTTGGTGGGCTGCGCTTGCCCACCCATTGTGTTCTCCGGAATCCTTTTGCTCTGTAAAACGCTTTTGCTCTGTGAGTGCCATGTAGAGCGAGCAAGCGAAAAGTCAACGAAGCAACACGCGATATATGCACAGCGATGGGTGAAATCGTACACTTCTAGACACGGTTAAGCATGGGCTCCAAAACTATAGAAAGGGAAATTTTTATCTTTTCAATATTCCTCAACGAAGGCGACCTCCTAAATTTAATTTGGTAAAATTAAAAAGCCTTATTAAAATAGATTCCATTTTAAGATCATGTTATTTTTCAGAGTTACTCTCATAGGGTATACAGTAAAACAAGCTTTGGCGTAGATGTGAAAATATTCTGCTTGTTTATCACATGAGTTAACACACCCAAGTTAGAAAATAGCGAATGTGTGCATGGAGCTACTAAGTTCAACTGTACTCCATCATTGGCTAAAGTATCTTAGTACAGGAGATGAAAAGTGAGTGACATATGTTAATTTTTGCTGGAGAAAAATGCGTACCTACAACAAAATGCAACTTTAATAAAAACGTACTTTTAAGTGTATGGTGGAGTATAAATAGAATCATTCACTGGGAACTCTTCCAAGTAATAGCACAATTAATTACCACCAATATTTACTGTGAAAAAATTAACCAAGTCCCCTCTAAACTTTATATCAATAAAAAAATTAATTTTTTCATAACAACGCTCAATCTCCTATAGAAAAAGCGACGCGTGAAAAAATGTTTAAATTTGGTGGGTTGCGCTTGCCTACCCATTGTGTTCTCCGGAACCCTCGCCCATCGATTGTCATCTATTTCGCTCGCTGTTTAATTTTTACGCGACAAAAATTTAAAGACCAGAAAATTGTTTGCCGAACTTACCCAATTTTTCAGTCAAAAAGCAAAAACTTCTATAACGACGGATTTTTATCTCTTCATAGCTCTAGCGACTAGTGACAGATAAGGATGAGATTTATATATAATTCAAGATAGGTTTTAATAATCACATAAAAATTTAATAACTTAGTGAACTTAGATGGTGGGATAAGTTGCCAACATAATATATTACTTTTAATTTTGTCAATATCATAATGGCATCATAATACAATCATTGGAAAAAAATCATAACTTTTTTGAATTACTTCATAAACAATCTATCTAAATTTGACAGGTACAGTATTATCAGCCTCTTTCGAATCGATAGCCACAGCCTCTCTTATCGCTGTGCCCATAGACCTCGTCGGTGCTACCTTCTCCGGCATCTTCATTAACCTGGCCAGCCTGCCGCTCTACATTTACTGGCTGAAATACGTTTCTATATTCCGCTACGGCATCGAAGCCATCTCAATACTCCAGTGGATGGACATTACCACCATCAACTGCATAGATATTCCAGGAATGCCCTGCATTAGAACTGGAGAGGAAGTGCTGGAGCGATCCGGTTATGCTAGAGATGTTACTCATGATCTTATCGGACTGGGAACTATATATTTCGTGTGCCACTTGCTCGGTTATGTGATGATATGCAGACGAAGTAAGCAACAAGCTACTTATTGAGTTAACTTGATGGCTAGACTGATTAATAAGTAGTACATCTTTGAAAATATGTAATTAAATTAATAATTTTATATACACGTTTCATTTTGTGTTGACGTTAAATGAGTTAAAAAGTAATTAAGGGAAGATTTAAATTATGGGACGTGAACATTCTAATTGTGAATTTCTGCAAATGTGCATTTTAGTCGCATTATTTTTATTAAATATTTAATTATTAATTTTGTTCAATATGTTTCCATAATTTAACATTTTGAATCTAATTTTTTTCATTACTGTTGAAGCCAAATTGTTAAAAGCATCGGATGAAATTTTCTTAAATCTCAAGTGCAAATATTAATTCGTAAATAAAACAATGTTTAAAAAAATTATTTGGTTTTAATTTAATTAAAAATTTTATTATTACAATTAATCTCTGTCATTACGATATGTGCGCAAAGTTTAATGAAACTTAATTTAATATTTACAGTTTAAGGAATCAATACTCCGAACTCCTTCCTTCCCGCTTAAGTCCCAAGTAACCTACCAGACACCACAGTGCCACTATGCTCATCAGACCGACTGCATCGAACCAGTATCTTACGTAAAAACCGTAGTCAGCTAAAACCTGTGCACCTGACGTCAAACACGTGCTCATGTTTGTTACGGGGCATTCTAGAAAAAAATGTTATACATCATTTAGCATCGAATTGAATAAGACTTTAGTCCATCTGCTTTCGAGGTATAACAATATAACGATAGGTGCGATAGACACTACGATCTCATGATCTCACGGGGGTATATTGTAATAAGGTACCACTTAGAGATTTTTAGGATATGTATATTATAAATAAAAAAAGTATCAAATTTCAAAAATAGCTTCCTAAACTTGACTGGTAATTCTAGAATTCTAGTATGGTAATAAGTAATACTGAATATATTCTACTTTACCTAATTCAAACTTTCTCACCTAACCTTCTTGGTAAATTTCCGACTTCCGTTTTGTCAGCATTTACTGGATAATATTTATGCTTTATAAAGCTATACGTTTCCTAAACATTTAGTTTTGTATTAATGGACCAAAGCAAAATGCATTCTCACCAATAAAGTCAATTTTGGTCCAATAAATCGCATAAACGGCTTCCACAGCGTAGTAGAAATGGGAGATGAAACGTATCCAGGCAACACAGGCTGGCAAAGTAGCAACGCGTGCGAAAACACCGCTCACGAGGAACAACACTAGATCTATAGGTGCTGCTAAATCCATTTCCATACCACTTGACGCGAATAGAGCTGAGAGCATTAAGCCTGAAAAGAATTTGCTTCATTACTAGTTCATGATATTTATTATTTCATTTCATTACAGTACTTTTCATCTGCTTGAGATTGAACAATGTTACTCGGTATGCTTGAACAATGATATTCTTGACCGTAGAGTTTAATTCTGAAGTCTTCCTAATAGGTAGAAATAGGAAAACTTTAAAAATAAACTTTACAATAATCAATTGTTGTTTGTCCAAATTTTAGAGGAAACTCAATTGACACTGACTGTCTTGGGGAAAGTCGTCCGGAAGATTAAGTTATCATATACAATTTACTAATATTTACTTTGTATTTGGAGCATTATCTTCAGTTTGTTTGTATATATTTATTTGATAAAATACACATTACTATTGGCCATTGTCTCTTTCTGCAGTGTATGCGCATATACCTATAATTTTCGTGCTGGCAAATTTGGTAATCGTGGTAAACTAGTGAGAAAGTTAGTGGAAAATCTACAACTTGGAATAATCGTTTCATTATAATTAAAAAATATGTTGCAGCTTGTTTTCACATAATATAATACAAATTATTATTTCTACAATCGACAGTCTTCGATAAACATTGACTCCGCACGGTAGTAGAAATCGTACATTGGTGGTTGGGAAATTTTTAAATTTTGTTTTCGTATTTAAAAACAAAAGAAATTATAGTATATAAATGGTATTCTGGTCTAAGTAATTCTAGTAGTGAAGTTGCGCCTCGTTGTCGTAGAAACGTTGCGTTTGCCTACATAGAGCGTGCAATGAACATAGAAGTCGCTCGAAAACGACAGAGGTAAAAATGTTTGGTTACATGTTTGTCAATATTAGTGACTGGAAGAAAGGTTTATATTATTAGTGGACATGAGATTCGATTTTTGAAAAACTAAACATTGTTTTGTTTTTATGAATTATTAAAATGCTTTTATATAACACACTACACCATATTTAGGCATAATAAAAAAATTTAGTTTATTACAATATTTTCGATATAGGGACTACACTTGAAAAAATGGCATTAATGTAGACAAATTTATTAATTTATCACTAGAGAGCACCTTGCACGGTTTCTATACTGTTAATAAGGCTGTAAGAAAATGTATGCATACAGCCCATGGGCTTTACGTGGTTGATTTTCATAACTAACTGGAGTGAAATACTGCCAGTATTTTTAAAATTATGTCTCAATGTAATCATTACATAGCATCATCCATGCTTGCATTTAAGTGCATATTTCGTAACAAAACCTAGTTACGTTTTATCTGTGCATTTTTATTTTAATATGTTTCAGTAATAATTTTTACATTTATATCTTCGCGTTATTTTCTATCATGGCCAGATGGGTAAGAATGACACAAGGCCATATTGGATTTACTTACTCAAAACAATTATTCCGCAAGGTTTAAATTTTCGACGTCTTACCGTATGATGCGGACGCTAAAGAGGTCATAATCAACGCCACGGCCATCTCCCAGTAAGTCACCGTAGATGTCGGTAGCGTGAGGCCAAAAGTAGAAATAAAGAGAAATAACAGAGGCCATACAATGCACCGTGGCACCTGAAAAACATTCATTGTTTCAGTCTGTATTTTATGATAGGAAAAATTCTTTAGTTTTCATTTGATATTTCCTCCTTGCCGTTTGATTATATTTTATTGTTGGAGCCTTACGAGTAAATATGATTCATGTTACGAATGATACCAAGTAGATATTTATGTCACATACTATACGCCACGTTAGTATATATATATATATATATATATATATATATATATATATATATATACATGTATAACACTTAAGAATCAGTACGTAGCATTTAAACTTTTTTCAACTTCAGGATTTGTTTGACAGCTATGAAGATCGATATTGAACTATACGAAAATACCAACCGGTATGTTTAGTGAATGTTATCTTATAAAGTGGCAGTTGTTCACTAATAAAGGTTTAACTTATGATAAATTTTGTAGCCGCCATGTACATGTAGCCGCCTCCTCGTAACTGCAAAAAAATAACACTTAGATGGATTTTTAATTGATTTAGTTAGATACTATTGTTAAATCTTCCATGCCATAGCCATGTGAAATTTAGCAGTGACGTAAGGCTGCCATCCCTTCAGGTTTCACCGGATCTGTTCTAGTTTCGAAAATTTCCGGGGGGCGTTCATTTCCAGAGGGTTTTCGATGCAGTCCAGATTTTGAAGCTATGTAAATAAATAATTCAATATTTTTCAAACGCAAAATGATCGCAAGAAATTTTAATTAAGAATATATCGAAATAAGCTTGTTTTGTTCCTTTTTAGATTTTGTACTTTTTTGTTTTCCAAAAGAGAATAAATAAATATATTTGTCCTAAGGTAAGGCAGAAAGTAGGTGTTTTAGTTTCTTTGACTTCTAACAAAATATTATTGTTGATAAAAGGGAGGTAGATTTTATTTTAATTTAGTTATTTTGGCCAAAGATTCTAATTTCATGAAAGACTATGTTAACTAGATAATATCAAAATAATAATGGTTAGAGTTTCATAAAAATTCCAATACTTTATTAATACGTAAGAGCAACCTTTTCCATTTGAAAGCTAAAAAATATTTATTTTTCAGCGAAAAAATACACACTAAAAAAATCTAAATTTTAAACCAAAAGGGTTTCAGGTTCTTTGCCCTAGTTTAAAGACTTTTTCTATGGCTTCCCTTCATATGCGTACCTCATTATTTCACTGTGATTCCGGAGTATGGCCAATGATAGCAGATTTCGTGGAATATAGCAAATACAATCATATAACTCACGTCGATCTGCTTACATACTATAATCGTAAAGCAGATCGACGTCAGGGTACCGTAACTGATTAACGTCATATATTGAATGTATTTAGCGTTAATTTGTTAGAAATTCATTATCACTTAATTTTCATTCATAACTAAACGAAACTATGTGATGTAGTATTATATCTATTTTATTTAAATTAATAATCACGACCGTTTCGTTGTATGACAACATGTTCAGGTCGGCAATCTGAAGAGAATATCACAAATTGAAGAGAATAAAAATCTTTTCGAACTGCTCATCTGAAGATGTTGTCATACAACGAAACCTAGCTCGTGGTTAATAATTTAAATAAAGTAGATACAATACTACATCACGTAGTTTTATTTAGTTGTGATTAAAAATGAAGTGATAATAAACATCAGTTACAAAGATATATGATTGATAGCGCACCTCCGATTGTTCATATAGAGTTTGTTTATTTACACACAATTACAACAAGGAAAAACTAACATAAAATAATTACATTTAATATATTTAGTATTGCTAAATAAAGGGGTTAAATATAAATCAGTATATCTATGTGAATACGAGATTACCTCATATTCACATAGATATATATATTCAATTGCTCGTGAGATATAAAGTTACAAACGACACTGAAAGTCATATGTTTATATTTCTTCATGACATGAACTATCGAAAATCGATTGGTTGGCAAAATTGAAGGAGTTTCAGTTAATATTGTGAAAAACAAGAGTAAATTATAACTGCATTTAGCACTAATAGGAAAAAGACAGAAAAAATAAACTAACGTTATGTTAACAAAATATATTATAAAAATATAAGCATTCTTCTTTTTGATTTTCCTTTTGACCATAAAATAATGACTTTGAGATGCAGTATAAGGGTCATGCTTGGTTATCATAAGTAAATAAATAGATCAATGCTATTTAAAAAAAAAAATTAAAAAATCAAAGGAACATATATAATTAAATCCATAACGAATTTCTAGGAAAGCTATATACGAGTATGCAGATCAGTAAACATTTGAGGCATCGAGCGTGTATCAACAAAACGTGCTCCCATTTTTACCCAAGCCGCATTCGGCTTATGAAGTTAAGATTTGGGTATTCGGGTCACAATGCCTAGGATATCGACTAGTTACAACTTACCATCAGAAACTATGAGTGTTATTTTATATAAAGTTACATAAAACCGATAGTAGAAAAAATTACCAAACACAAGAATCGCGCTATGTAATATGCGGAGCAGCAATACACGTCCCGTTCACGCTTGAATATAAGGAGATCAGCGTTGAAAACATTCAGCGTGGCATATGCAATGCCAAATGACACCTCGCTACTGACGAACCACCAGAAACCATGCATGTTTTGGATACCCTCCTGGGTATCGCCTGTTGTCCCCCAGAATGCCACACATAGCATGAATGCGGATATCTGAAATTTATGTGCAAATTGTAGGGGAATATCTATAAAGACTAATTATTTAAACACTACTTTAAACAATAAATAAGTTTAATGGCTCGAATTGGCAATCGGGTGCAGCTCTAATTATCGCGATAGTACAATGAACATAGAATAAAGAAAATACTGTATGAAATATGGAATCCTAACAGAATTAGACCCGTAAATTTTCCAATTCTATCTAACTAAACGCATAAAGTTTTAATTTTACTGTAATTTTAATTCTATCACCTTCGAGAATCGTTTTATGACTTTTAAATGTGTTTTATGTGACACCAAATAGCTTTTCTCCATAAAGCTTAGAGAGAGAGATTGAGAGAGAGAGGTCATATGATAATTCCGAGTCTATGAAGGTGAAAGTGGCTGCTAGTTATAGGGTTTGAATGGCAGGGTCTATCAATTATGAATTATTCACCATTAATCGTCAGTATGATTAAATATTTATACATTAAGCTTACATAAAAATAAATTAGGTTAGGTACATTAATGAAAAATTAAGCCTCTGGAAGCAAAGTAAATATTCTGTCAACAATATTTGTATATTGCAACAATTACCAAATATATGCTTAGCTGGACAAAATGCAACCAGTAACTTCGCTTAGCTACAACTGCTTCCCGCCACATTACAAGTCGAACTTGCTTCAGCCAGCCTGGTTTTGAACTGAAATAAGACAGGATACTTATTCATAAAAGCTTTACAATGCAGCACGTGACGAAAATGATAAATATTATGTGAAATATGTTCAAAGGTTTTTTCAAATTTTCAAAGGGTAAGCGCCTAACGTTCTTCTAGAAGTTAGTCAAAATAAAGCCTTCTTAAAAGTTTTTTTACCAATTTACCCATAGGCGAAATGGCGTACAAATCGTTAATACCGCGATTGACAAAAAAGTGAAATGCATGCTTTATTCTTTGAAAGGAATTTATGATGACCAACGCGTTAGGAAAAGAAAAAAATGTGTTCTGACCAAATCGATGTTCGACCGCATTTGTCTTACGTATGTGGATTGTAATATATTTTCCATATCCACTAATAATTTATAGTTTCAGCACATTTATAGTTTATAGTTTCATCATGATAAAACTATAAATTATTAAATTTATAATTTTATCATTAATAATTTATAGTTTCATCGCGGCTCTGCTGGTGTGGAAGTGATAATTTTCACAACTTCCGCGATTGACGACCTAACTTGAATATCTTTCTAATAGAACGACTTCTTCCGGGTTCCAGCCATGGAATCGTTGACCGGAGCACCTATACTAATATTTTATACACGAAACAATTTGGTAATATCGTTATTATTGCAATTATTGTTATTACTGATATTTCGAAATATGATTAAGATTTTTCGAATACTTACATTTGTCGACAAAGGTTAACTACATTAAGATTGTCTTCCTCATATTTGTATATTGAATCCTTTTCCTGAAGAATACAGTTATATGTGTCTGCAAGCATCGTCACTTGATCACTACCATTTTGAGTGGGCTGGGATAATATTTTTAAATAATATTCGGCAGGATTAAACGAAGTAGGAGGTCGAAGATTTGATCTGAAAGTGAAAACGAAATTACTGCATACGTAGGTTAAAGTATTACTTAAGAACAAAGTATTTTTTATTTCATGATAATTTGTATAAGTGTAATTAATATTGTTTTAATTACGACTTATATTACAACAAACGTCTGGCTTTTGTTAGGTCTTTACCATTTATAACTTTTCTGAAGAAAGTAGTATAGACACTATTGAAATTGAGTAATTGAACCATTAAAATTATTCAGGGATAAAATGTTGCTTTCTTCAGTACAATTTTTTTTTATTAGTTCCTGATCAAACTAACTTCTTCAGTGATTCATCCTACTTCTCATGTGTAGCATCGCGATTATTTACATTTCAACAATTATTATTTATAATAAATCTTACTCCTCAAAAAAACGCATGCATTCCACCAGCGTCCCCTGGAACACGAGCCTGGTTTCGGCTATCAAAATAACTGTATTGAAGGCGTAATAGATCTCCGAGGATGGCTGATGTATGGAACAGATCACTATTCTCCCAGAAGCCACCTGACCGCGGAGTAGTTCAACCACGAGGCCAGCGCTGTAGCTATCCAGGCCAGACGTAGGCTCATCGCAGAATATCAATCTGGGACCTGACAACAACTGAGTTCATTTGTTATAATAGTTATTATTTGTTGAATCGGTTTGATAAAAGTCGTACTAAGTCATATTTAATACAAATATCTACAGAAAAGTTATCCTGTACAACCATTGAGTATTAAACGACGGTAAGAAATATTCTCGAATTTAAGTATGTTTTATTACATCATTTGATTTCTCCATTTTTTATTTACCTACGGGGGCGGGTGTGATTCTGCGTTCATTTTTTGTAATATGTTTTGAAAGAGTTTACATAATCCTAGCATGTTCACAAAATTCTGATAAGGCGAATGGAGCCATCATTAATTGTTTAAGAAACACTTTTATTGTAGTTTTCTTTTGTTTTATTGCTATTTTTAATTTATAGGTATATATTCTTTATATTTAAATGATATGTTTTAGTATAAAATAGGAATTTGAAAATTTAGTATTACAATGCGTAGTGAATGTATTTTTATTCATCGGATAGCGAATATTTATGTTGTTATCACCGATATCACTGCTGATTCTTGGAATCTATACCATTTTAGGGTTCCGCACCTCAAAAGGAAAAACGGAACCCTTAAAAGTGACTCATGTGTCTCTCTGTACGTCTATCACAGCCGTTTTTCTCACAAAGCGTTTTACCTAGAAAGTCGACATTTGGCACAATAGTAAAGCATATTTCCTCGCATAGATCAATAGATAATACTTAAAATATTCATACGGAAATTTGAGAGTTTACTCGAAAAAAAAATTATAATTCCATATACACTGAGATCAGGTTGATATTTTTTATCATTTTAAATGGCTAGTTATAAAGGTAAAATATTTAAAAAAATACTTAATTTAAACGTAAAATATTTTCAAATATTCTCAAAAATATTTTTTTAATAATTTTAGGTTTTCAGAGATATACTAAACAAATGTACAAAAAATAATACCTCCCGCCCCCCATTTTCGAGACTACTGAATCTAAAAGTATGAACAACAGAGTTTCTAGGGGTCTGCGCTAAGGTGTTATGAAAACTATGGCGATTATGCTAGATCTTATAATTTTTTTTAAATATGCTCCATTCTTTAACGCCTGTGAACGATACAATATAAAAAAGAGAGAAAAACGTCATTTTTTTAAACTTCTACGTACAATCCCGCATTTTATTAAAAAGAAAAGTTAAAAAATTGTTTTTTTTTCCTCTTTTTAATTCTATGATTTAGTTGCCGATTCTCAATCACTCCTTAAAATTTGGCTCTGGCAAAATTTAATCCTGAATATTTACATTGTGAAAAATTTATGTTTATGAACAGTTTAATAGAAATTTACCCTTAAATGATTTTATCCCTTTATCCTTCAAGCAGGATTATGGTTAAACTATCAAATTATATTGATTTATTAAGTGTGGACAATTAAAAAAAGAATTGGAAAGTTGTGGACTACAGATAGTCGACGGCGTCGATTCCCGATATTATCGTAACCAGTTCTCGTCCACGGTGTGTTCAAGTGATCTGCCCAATTTATTTGTCCCTCGACCATCGGCTCCTTAATGGACTATTTTATCCCGTTTTTAACGAAGCTCCATCGCTGTCTTCAACAGGTGGTTACAAGACCGGTTTACTTAGTTTAATTTACAAGTTTTACGGCATTTTTGAATAATATTATTTAGGAAATTTATTTGAGAGTATAATTAACTTAAGACGTATGAAATTATACCATATGTATGCGTATCATAATGTGTAATTTTATCATAGCTTTCTTGTCTTCGAACTGAGATGGCTTTACCAGTATTTTATTTTTATTTTCGTAAGGGTTTTGTCCCTCAATCATAATATTGAGTGTTAATACTGAGAATTTTTTATCCTTCTTTCCGTAATGCCTAAACACATATTGAAGAATAATTCGACGTGTAAGTTTGAAAGTTTGAGTAAAATTAATTTTTTGAAATAATAAAATTAAAAACAGTTTAAAAAGCTCCAATTGAAAGAAAAAAAGTGAAGTTCAGGATGGAAACGATTTTTTTTATTTCATGATAAAATAACCATGGTGGTAATGAAATTGTAACCAGCGCTGACGTATGACACTAATACGAAGTGTTCTTAAAATTTCACTCTAGAAAGACATTTATTAGAGACACCGTCAATATTAGTAACTTAGTATTAATACCTACATGTTGCTAATTAATATCAATATATTTTTATTTAAATTTAGCTTCTTAGAAACAAAGTTAGGTTTCTTAAAATTGTTTTAGGATATCCATACGAATATCCACAATGTTATAACTCTGTAATTCTAGTTCCTGACCCAATAAGTCCCTGACTCAATAAGACTATTACAACATCCCTCTTTAAAAAATGTTAAAAGTTTTGCAGTGTTTGAAAAAGCATGCAGATTTTGGCTTCTCGATGGACGGGAGTCCAAATAGATTTAATAAACACGTTGCACATCGTAGTATAAAATTATAGTGTAGTAAATCTATTGATACATCGTAGTATACAATTTGTAGTTTTGAGTAAAAGAAACTAAGCTTCAATACCACAAGAAATCTACTATTTATCGAGTTAAAAGCAGCCCAAATGTTAATTTGAATAAAACTTCACGAAAATTTGTCTGTTCAGCCTATGGGCCACATAAACTTCACGTCTCTTAAACTTGGTAGCTAATCGTTGCTAGGTTCCAGCATTGTTAAGTAAGAAACAAACGGACAAATTAACTTTCGGATTATAATATTTCTATCTCTAGATAACATTGATTTAAAGATTAAATCAATGTTATCAACCAAAAGTATCGCAGGAACACGACGACAAACAAATATTAAATAATAAAGCACTAAATGAAACTACAGCATACAAAAGGAGGGTAAAGATATCTTAGCTACAATAATAAATTGCATACAAATTAACTATTTGAGATAAATTAAAGATAAATACAACGTTTGTTGTTGTTTACTTACGGCAGTGGCGAGAGCGAGCGCTTTCTTTTCGCCACCCGATAAGCAGGCGACGCTCGTGTCTAGTTTATTTCCAAAGCGCAGCTGCTGAATTATCCTGTCCAGGACGAATCTCTTGTCCGCTTTTGTCATGTTTTTGTTTAGCTTCATCTCTGACTGAAATTAATTTAGAATAACAAAGGATTCTAATCAGTCAATAGATACTGAATAACTGACGCTTGTGGATGATCGCACCAAGTTGCTGTTTGCTAAAAGTAACACGGTAATTTAAATTTTCATTTTAATTGGTATTTTGAATGTTAATATTGTCAAATAAATATTATTTACGGAAAGGTAGTTGAGGATTTTGCAACAAAATATTTATTGGTGAAGTAGAATTGTTAGGAAATATTTTTTTCATTTTTATGGTTCCATACTGAAAGAAGGAAACCCTATAATTCTGTCATACCGGCCCGTCCGTCTGTCAGTCTGTCTATCACAATTTCTACAGTTTTAGACCTATGGGCATCATTTTTAAATGAACGTGTTATTTTAATTTTTTACTTTTATATCTGAATTATTTGAAATATAATTTGTTAATTATAAATTACACGGAAGTGATTTCATAATTTGAATTCCTTTTAGTTATTCGATGTATTCATCCTAGTTCTAGTTTGAACATTGCCAGTAGTTAACAACTAGAGGACTCACCGTAAAGTAAAGATGCTCAGAGACGGTAAGACAGTCGGTGACTATATCATGCTGTGGCACTAGGCAGCTGAGCCTCAATGCTAACTCTGACCACGGGCGTGAGTTTAGCAACACTTGACCTGAACTTCTCAAATTGGATCTGCCGGCCAAGGCCGTAAGGAAAGTTGTTTTTCCTGCACCACTGAAATGTTAAAAAGAAAATTGAAAAACGATTTAAATTTGCAATGACTAGTTTTCTAGCCAATATAAAATGTTATATCAGGATTAGACTAAAATTTCTAAAGCTCGGAGTTGAAGTAAATCTGATATGTTCATCATAAGTACATTGTTACCATAACTTTTTAAAATAACATTTTCCCAGATATTTAATTGTAGGAAAAATTAAAGGAAGTTCATAATAATGTCAGCAAACTTTAGGTTTTGCTTAGATATATATGCGATAATAATAAATTACTAGAACAAATTTTGTAAAAATGTTACACTTTAACTCAAAAATCATCCCATTTTAAAATGTGTTAGAACCAATCAGTGGTAGTGTCTGAGCCCGTAGGTTAATTAGTCGGTAGTGAGTTGAATGACTAAGGTAAGAAGTTGGCTTAATTTTAATAACTTTCGGGCGATGATTTTAAAACTGCTTCTACTATATGTAACGTTTTTGACACGTAACATTTTAATTAATTAAATATTGATATGAAATAAGTATGTGAATTAAATTATTTTTACCTAGGTCCTAAAATCGCAACAAAAGCTCCATTTTCTACTTGGCCCTCAACTGAAATAAATGTTAATTTTTTTACAGTATTATTTTTATTTATGGTCTGAAGTAATTGCTTATATTATGAAAAATAAAGCTTAATAACAGGAAATACATACAGTTACTTAATATAACTTCTTTTTCATACTGTATCCTAGTTGTTAAACTTCTCATAAACGATTTTTTCTTTTTCTTCATAGTCCAAAGTGTCAATTTCTTCCAACGCAACACTATGTTTGGTGTCGTAATATTGTGACTTCGGTTCTGCTGCAAATTATCATGCTTTTAAATTTATACTCTGTATTTAAAGTATAAATAGGTTAGCAGTATATTGTCAATATAACATTTAAAAGGAGAAAATTAAGTAATAGCATTACTTGGTTTAACTGTTTCCTGTCTATAACAACTCATCGAAACCGGTGTCGGAGCGCCATATTGCATAGTCAGTGAGACATATTTATTGTTTTTGCTGTCATACAAGTTTTCATTCGTTTTCGCTTATTGTATCGATTTTTGACATACTCCGGATGTGGTGATTTTAGCAGATTTTCCGAACTATTTCGATCACATGTTCCTGCCAACTACCCATGTTTATGAGTATTTTCGACAATCGTATACTATTGATTCATTTAATTTTTGTTAGTAATGTTTTTGCTTTTATCTTATTTTTATTTATTAACCTCATTTCTTAAGTTAATTTTTAAACTATAATATTTTCAAAAATGCTCGTCTTACGAGTTATTATTAACCAATATTTTTAAATAGGTATTAAATAAAAAATCCATAGTGAAGGAAAATCGATTTATAAAATATTTTGATCATGAGTATTTAAATATTTGTTAATGTCATTGAATGTAAACTTGATTCGATAAATAAATTATAAAATCGTGTTACTTACCAATAACATATCTTGTCTCGAAACCATAATGATGCACGTCGCACTTCTATGACGCTACTGACTCAAACACGAGATAAAGTAACAACAGTACAAAAATAAGGAAAGACATTTTAAACGAACTATTGTTAGCTCATGTAAAGATATCATCTAATTTGTAAATATACTCAACAAAGTATGATGAAATTATTTTATCATTCAGACTGTGTATTAAAGTACCAGAAATTAAATGAATAAATTTCATGAAGCTATTTCAAGATAATGATTCCGTAAATTTGAAGTAATCATAGATTAATTTACTCGGTTGAAATAATTATATCCCACCTTATATACCTCCTCTTATTAATATATACGTTAATCCATGTATTTCATTCTTGTTTTATTTTATCTTTTTTTGAATAATTGATTACATGTTTTGGAGTGTCATTTGTTTTGGAGAACTCATTTTTTTCTTTAAAATTGTATACGTGTTTTTTTTAACGCCTGCATATAATATACCATTCTTGCTATTTTTCAAAGTCCTGAGATAATATAATAAAATTAAAACCTTGGATGGTATCCGAGTCGTATATAAGTTGTTTATAAATTAGAGAAACTTTATTCAGAAATTAGAGTTTTCTTGCAATTTTTCTCACTTTAACATCTGTTCCTTGACAGTCGCGAGTAATACTAAGAATGATAATCGTGCAAATATTGTTCCATGGTTCTCTTTCCGCAGGTACAATGCCCGATAACATTATCGTATGCGTTTCCAAGTCTTTAAGTGAATGACCGGAAAAGTCTGTTAATGTCATTTCATCTTCAATGCTCTGTCTTCATTTGTTAGAGGCAATCATAGCGCAATACGTGAAAGAGAGAAAAATTTAATACACTTACATTACGACTTTTAAAGTATAATTGTAAAATAGCAAGAGTTAAACTGGCCCAAAATTAAAAAAAAAATAATTGCGAAGTTGATTACTATAAAATAAAAGAAAATACAATACAGCCAGCTTCGACAGAATTTTATACATATTTTTTATACATATATTGATCCAGTTATATTATTTACCAGCAGTAACACTCGGATACAAACTGATTCTGCATAATTCAACATAGCTCTTTCTCAACTTCTTGAAAGGCATTTTATTCGTATTCTTCGCAAATCAATATCGCATCCGTGAACTATTTTTAAACCGAAGCCTCAGATCAAGGATTATGTTATGAGCTAAGATTCGTGACGAACTTTCTCACTTCGACATTACCTTCGACTTCTCTTTCTGACTGATCGGTACTGATACAGCTTGTACATATAAAGGAATAAAAATTTTTAGCTTTTTTATTTTCTCCTAAATTGACTACGACTAATTTCGTCCTTTTAATAGGTAATTATCGATTAGATATATCTTAGTGGGATGCAGCTATCTATTGATAAAAGACAAAGTCCAAATATTATACAAAAGTTTTGATCGATTCTTTCAAATGCTGCCGGAGTTGATTTTTCGATTAAAAATTAAATAGGATTCATTGAAAATAGCTAAATTTTAATCACTAGAAACTAATGGATCAACTTGTACTATTAAAGAAGGTAATTTTTAATTTGCTGGAAACAGACTGTATACCATTTTTTTTTAATTTGATATCCTAAAACCTTTTTCCTTTTTAAAAGAAAAAAATCGTTTTCTAAATACTTCATATACACTATAAACGAATAGAATATTAAAAACATATTTACATTTCCTTTTAGATTGTATCAAAGCGAAGAAAAAATTTATAGCCTCTCTAATATTTAAAATAATGTTACGAGAGCTAAGACTATATTAAAACCAAATTGTATATTCCCACCCCCGGCGCAAAGACTGTAGGTGTCAAAATACTCTGGTACATAAAATATCATTGTAATTATCCAAAGAAATTTTGATTTAGGAAAATATTTTGATTTTAACGGAACTAACTATGGAGTAACACAAGTATACGTTCGTTGCTCGCGTTCCTCTGAAGTAAAAGTAACAATTTATAGTTTAAAATTTTTATTTCTAGAAATATCGTTTTGGTAAACAACTATCCATTTATCTTTAAGCTGTTGTTTCAACATAGTGTTTTTTCAGTTAATATTCCCAAATAATACTTACCACTTATTTCTCTGAGAAACTTAAACTTTAACCACACTATATGAAGGGTATTTTTCTGGTGTCTTACTGATTTTACCTTGACTGTGATTAATTGTAATAGCTTGCTCCCGAGTGAAATTTATTTACTAAGGTGCAATTTCATAGTTTCAAGTCATTGCATGTGATTTATAGATCATATTTTTGTTTACAATAAGCCAATGCGTGTCTCGGTTTTCCTTTTACAATTCTGGTCTGTTGGTGAGTAATATTATTTGTGTTAGTCAGTTAAAAGGAAAATAGTAATAAGTTTAACAGAAAAGCGTTCTCATTATTTTAGTGGTTATCGTTTTGGTAGCAACACTCGTCTAACAATTATTGAGATTTAATTAAAAGATTACATCGCATTCTTCGTGAAAAATATTACCTTCTAAAAGTTTACCTAATTAATTAAACCTACGTTAATTCGTTACTCCTAAAAATAGCTCATGTTTAAGGTAAAGAAAAGAGATCAAACCTACTGAATTGACACAGATGTGCAAATATTTAAAAAAATGAGTTGAAGATGTAGAGTCGTAATGGCGGTAAAGGTTTTGTTTATAGGTTCCAATCTATTGGATAGTTCTATAGTTCTATTGGCGTTAATAATCAATATCTTTATTTCTCTCGTGCTCCTGGCTATTGTGCGAAAATGCGCAGAATTTCCGTGCTACAGAAGCTATACCCCCATAGCTACAGAAGCTGGAACTATTAACACGTGAAAAAATACTGCCTCTACCTTCGTTAGATCTTTGCAATGCACTACTTACCTACTACCAGTAAGAATCTTAATCTAAGGTTACGATGTCTTTTTTGTAAGAAATTATAAAACAACTTGTTTTAAGTAAAGTATAATTCATATAAAACTGTAGTCATGTAAAATGTATTGAAATAATAAACAAATAATTAATCTTCATTTTAATATACAACTTGATATTCATAATAAGTGTAAATATAACTGCGCCACTTTTATAAGTTATTTCGATATTTTACAAATAAAAAACATTTACACGCACATTTATTCTACATAATATATTTATGTAAATTAAACAGGTAATTTGAAATTAAACAAGTCCAGAAAAGTAAAGTAAATCTATAAGAATTCTGCTTGTTAATATCCTAGTTAACTAGACATACTGAAGAACAGTAAGTTTTCAAATTTTCTCATGAAGAATATACTTTGGCAATTTTGATTTCTTTTTTAATTGCCGTGAGGACTCTTTGAGTTTACTGCACCCTCGTTTATAGAGTAAAGAACTTTTTACACTTTTACGATAATAAATGCTATTTTCAATACGTACTTTAAATTATTTATAATTGGAACAGAAATGTCATGCTACTTAAAATTTCGGTTTCGAAATGGTAATAATTTAAATAAAATGCGCTTAAAAACTAAATCATCTTTTTTTAAATGGATACGTTCAAATACTTTCAGGTACAAGTACCTGCCAGTACAACCGACATAAAAAAG
Source organism: Druceiella hillmani (assembly GCA_039881145.1). Taxonomy (NCBI): domain Eukaryota; kingdom Metazoa; phylum Arthropoda; class Insecta; order Lepidoptera; family Hepialidae; genus Druceiella; species Druceiella hillmani. The sequence continues at coordinate 77,223,755 of JAYKKI010000001.1, read as the reverse complement.
AAGTGTAAAATTTACAATCTTTAAAATAATAAAATAATTTCAACAGACGATACATCTAAAATAAGTATAAGGAAATACAGCGTTTAAAACATATTTCGTCACCTCAACTTGGTTATAACAGTTCAACATAATACCACTAGTAAATACACTTAAATAATAAGTTTAACTTATATAACACTACTCGTGATTTTGGTCAGTGATGTTAGGAATGATCGTGAAAAAAAAACAAAATTATTTCTAAATCTAATGAAATGTTCGTTGTGTTTACTGCTTAATCGATATTTACACACCACCTGCTTTCAGTTATTTTATGTATAAGTCTTAAGGATGATTATGTACATGTTACATGGCCACGTGCAGTCAGTTCGAGCACGAATGCACTGCGTCCGTATCGATTGGTGCCGTTGAAATGAATCGCGGATGGCTTTCGCACAGGTATTTGTTGGGTGCGGTCAGCAGGAGCAGTTTTTGTTGGAGACACCGGCGAGATCCTGTCCGTTGGCGATCTTGTGCTCCAGCGAGAACTTGTCGTTATCTCTGCCCTCATTGCTCTGGAGTAATTTATCGTTCAGCAATATCTGCGAGCGAAACGAAAAAAATCATGTATGTGTGTGTATATGCATATATATATATATATATATATATATATATATATATATATATATATATACTAGTTGTGGTCCGCATGCAGGAAAGAGGAAATAAACGATTAATTATCAAGAAACAATTATTCGGAATAAAAGTATTCCATGTACATAGGATTAAAGTGTAAATTGATAATTTACTTTTTAAATGTAACTTTTTTTAATAATACAAAGTTTATTAAAAGTTCATTTAAAACATATATTAGCGGAATAGTGACAATGTAGTGCGATTTTTTCTTTTCACTATAAAAATAAATTTAATAAATACTTAGCTGTGACCCCGTTACGCGCATTCATAAAAAAATAAATACGTTGCACGTCCATAAATTAAAATACCGCAGGTGAAATATTAAAAATAACCAATTTAATAAATAAAACATATGAATAACATTAAATTACGTTAACTGAGTAACCAAATTATCTACTGACGACTTGAATACAAAATTCGATAAAAGACCTCTTAATTAAGTCAAGGATTCTTATTAATATTAAATTATTGGCGATTAATAAGTTTAGAAGTTTACTATTAAAGCGATATTTGAAAAATTAACGCGCAAATAATATCTTGTTTAAAGAAGGCATAAAATAAATACAAATTTTAATAAAAATTGTAGGAGCAAATACTTTGTGAGTCGAATTTCAATAATTTATTCCATTCGTATTTACGTATATTGCATATTCTTTAACGGGAACAATGGGTATATAAAATAAGAATGATATTTTGTACTTATTTATATGTTATTTAATTGTAATGCAAAATTTGGAGTTTTATTTAGTATTATAAAATACTTACAAAAAATACTAACAAAAATGTAATTAGTTGCCTCAAGACTGAACAGAAATTCACACAATTTCATTTTTCAAGCGACGTTATTAATTTTTACCAAATTAAGGCGATGCAAATTCCATTACTGCAGTGTGTTGATTTATGAACAAATAACAAGCTTTTAAAATGATTAAAATTTAAATTCCAGATGGCTAATTTGACAGCAGGTCGCCGATAAGAACAGATTAAAAAAATTGCTACCACATTCTAACAAGAACATTTTATTGTGTTCTTTTAGTGACAATAATAATACTCTTTTACCGATTAGGTTATAATGAAATAAGTGCGGTTATTAAAATGTCAACTATGGACTGAATAAATAACACTTCATTCTTACTTTAATAAACTAAATGCTATATACCCTACTAATATATCCATGAGTCATAAAAAAATGGTAATTAGGAAGGGGCTATTCGAGTATTTCTATTATCGTTTGACTAGGCGAGGAATTTCCATTTAACGTTTCACGACCTATTTTTAAATTATTATATTATTCGTGCTATAAGATTCTTCGACACACTGTCAAAATACATTTTACAAAATAAAAAAAGATACACAATGCTGAGGACCTATAAATGAATTAGCAGGAAAATTTTATAAAAATAGCGGCATTAACTTTCACTGTCAGTGGTGACATTACATTCTATGTGATTTTTCAAGAACATAAGTCTGATTGTGTATTATTTTATCGCTAAATATTTGTTTTAAATTTTTTTCCTTATGCTTTTGTAATTATGAATCCTCAACTCATTTTCAAGGTAATAACGTTATACATTTTACATATATCCAAAACATACTTAAATGCAGGCATGTGCAATATAAAAACAACTTTAAAATGACGTAACAAAAATTATCTTACTGCTTTAGATCAAAACGACTCAAAGAGTGTGTCTTTTGTCTATTTTTCTAAACCGCACGAAGCGTTGCCTGGCTCCCTATATACTCGTTTGTTTGCAATTGTCCTCGCTGTACATCTAATACAGTGGACGCTTCAAAAATAGTCGACCTAATAAGCAAGTTAATGTATGAGGAATCACTGTGACATCATTTGGCAGACGTATTCTTTGCATAACTACGCTCTTGTTGACGCTCAAGGCTTCCAAAATAAGCGACTATTTACTTTGCATAATTGAATTATTCAGACAACGATATTGTCGAATTTAATTACGTATTCGCGTCATGAAACCTGTATCTTATCAAATTGTGATCTGTTTTACGAGACATAGCCTTTTTTTAAATTACCATCTATTCATTATTCAAAATTCCTCAATAATCAGAAGTTGTAAAAAAATACAATAAAAAGAAACAAGAATTTCAGCGGAAATAATATTTTCTAATTCCCGAAAATCATATAAAATGTCTTGAGTGTAGGCATTTTCTGAGAAAACTTTGCAGCGTAAGAAAGATGTGAGGCCCTTCGTCGCTAACATCTTGGTAAACTGATCTACTGAAGAGGAAACTATTTTTTTCTATATTTTTGTTTCAATTATTAAAATTAATCATGTTATACACATTTTTTTAACCAACACTCTACCATAAATAATTTTGTTAGCTTTTTTAATAAATATTGGGATGGAAATACTTTAACGTATCATTAAGAATATATTTTTTCCATAACGTTTAAATTATTGAACAAAAATAGAAAAAAATATCCTCAAAAAGAGTTTCTTTTGACCCCTGACATTATTGTTTCGTCCTTAACATGTTGACCATAAACGTCGTAGCAGTAAAGAATTTTCTTTCAAAACTTTTCTTAAAAGGTTGTCGAAAGTTTCAAAAGTAACAGAGTGAATTCTGTACATTGAACATTTTTAAAAAAGTGATTGATTTAGCATATAGATGGTAATAGAAGCCAGAAAAACTTTATCTATTATTATTCTATTTTTAGAAGTTTTATCTGCCTGTCTGGTATATTAATTTGAGCTGGTATCACGCAAAATCTACTGGACGGATTTTGATGAAATTTGGTATGGTAAATAATAGTATACATCCAGGAGCATCATATAGAAGGAAAAAACCACAAACATTTTTTTTCCTAATTATATACACGCAAACGTGACTTTGCGTGTATAATATCGCGCGTTCGCGTGTTTATATTTGCTCTCCCTACGATTGTAGGCGCAGCTAGTATAAAATAAAATTAATTTAAATTAACATCAAGTTTATTCAGTCATTCTTCTATTTTCCGAGTTCTGCCTGGATCACGATTATTGATATTAAAACGTAAATTCGATTAGGTGAAGGAATTAGTAACTAGGAATGAGAAATGGATTACATATATTAATCGCATTTGCAAATTCTAATGGCTTAGTGACAAAAAAAAACAGAAGTTTCAGTATACAAACTTGAAGATAATACTAAAATAATAATACTAATCTGGTAAGATATGTAGGGCGTTATTAATTGGGAGTTGCTTTGAAATAGGTCTGCGGTGAATGCAGAGATCAACTTTCTGCAATTAAATCGGCTAGCTAATAAACTAGTAATCAACAAAACCGAGTTTATATTTTACATAATAACCCTAGACCACAAACCACAAAATATACTCGCCAAAATTACAGGTGTTAGGCTGAGTTTCACTAGTATATTTACCTTTTTACCCGACATTGCGCTATTTGATTATAACTAGTTACATAAGAAATAATTCGACAGTGGGGAAAACCATCAAAAAGAATTTGTCAACTTTTTTGACTTTGTCATCTTTTTTTTACACTGAACGTGTATTGTCACTGCCTACCAGATGACGGTATGTCATATATTTATAAAAATGGCGTACATGTAGTTTCACATTTAAACTTTAAAATATCTTTTATAAGATCAAGAAGAACATCACAGTTAAAAACTTAATAGCTAACGAATATTCCAAGGTTAAGAAGTTGTTTTATAGCGATACGTTTGGTGCTTATTAATCTACGAGTAAGAAATATATAGAGCAGTAATGTCCGACCCAAAAGTGACCCCGCTAAAATTATGCCGCTTTGCAAAATTATGCCGCGCTTCGATCAGTCTGTCGCTAGACGCCTGACGACAGATAACGCAGCGTAGATTTTATTTTCTTTAAGTTTAAATCAATTATTTTGTTTAAGTTTAAATCAATTTGAAATTAATGATAAACGGACATCGCACGCCGTAACTAAATATAAAGGTAAAGCACGTACTGAAGTATATATACTTTAAAGAATTATTACTATCTTTTTGTGTATTTTATAAATCGTTTTATGTGTATGTGTATGTATTTGTTTTATATATAAAATGTTATTTTTTTTAACAATTATTTGCAGAATTCCTCAAAATCACAAAATAAATATTAAATGAATAAATATAATTTCACACAAAACAAATAATAATTGGCCGTCTCCTTTTTTCCGTTTTGTGTTCTTTACATTTTAAAGAAGACGATTTTTACACGACACCAAAATGATATCGCAAAATTAACAAGACAGCAGTCCCATCCTTATTCACCGTGAGTAACATTTTCTTAAACTGTGACTCCCGTTGTACTTTTTTAATGTCAGAAGATCAAAGTAATTGTCTAACCAGGTACTTTGATCTTCAGACATTAAAAAAGTATGAACTGTTTTCAGGACATACTACTTCAGGACACACTACCGCTTGCTAATTTAACCACATATGGGGACTCCACAAACCATTTCAGTATACACGACCGCCACAAATTTGGCGACACTGTTACTAGATCAACCACCACAATTACCAACGTGCCATCTTCAAATTTAGAATCTGCATTATATACACCTAGGAACAAAATATTAAAAGAGAAAGTTAAAAAGGACAACACAAATAAGCGCAAACAGGTTAGTAAAATTAAAGGAAATGCGAAAGGTCAATAAAAAAATTATGAAAAAATACATATCTCTAAAAGAATTAACTAAAACTTTAAAAAGAAATAGATTTATCAATAGTGATATTTGCCCAGCTCTAAACAAAAATGTTGTTACCACTGAAATTATAAATAGAATATGTTTAATTCACTGTGATGTGCCGGTGAAAAACAGCATCTAGGATTCCAAAAACAAACAATGAAAGTTAAGTTAGCCACTCAATTGCTAAGTAATAGCGTAGCAAAAGCTATAGAATTATGGGAAAACGATTTAAAATTATCTAAATTCCACGGATTTTCAACCACGGCCACATTTATAAAAAAGGTTGATTACGGATTAAATAAAATGTGCGTGTAAGTAAAAACCAGCAAAAATTTAATTATAACAAAATAATTTCACTACCTGCTTATCTTTACGTATACACGTCGCACTGTAATTTCACATCTATGTATGCTGAAATAAAAGTCAAATTGGCATGGCGTGCTTCGCAGATTTGTCTAATATAAGAATGTGACAGTATATATACATAATGGCCTGGGGGTGCGAGCAAGATAACAAAATACGTAGGTATTGCGGCCAGAGCAAGATGGCACCTTTAGTGTAACAACTTCAGATAGGTGGCGCTGTATACTTGGGTACACTTTTCAACTTGATAGATACATACACATTACTTCTCTATACATTTCTTTACTCGTAGTTATTAATGTAATTCTTATTCAGTAATGTTATCAAATTTTTGATCTAAAATATTTGTATAAGGTATGATTATGAAAAGTACATTCAAATTACTTTGTTAACGAGAGATCGGGCTGCTTCTTCAATGTTAACATTCTCTTTTGCCGACGTCTCGAACCAACCAGCGAATCCTTTTTCTCGGCAATATTCCTCCATTTTTGATGGCGTATTCACGATACCTTCTTTTTGCTGATCGCACTGAAATATAAAATAAAACACCGATCACAAAACTGAACACCAAAAATACTGCTTTGAAACTGTTCGATATAATATAAGTTTATGTATAATACAACATTCACAAGTAAACATTAGCTTCACTCCAGAAAACATGAAAATGCATTGGCCCACAGGTGGGATATATTTTTATATGATAGTTTTGTATTGTTTCTGGAAGTCTAAGTTAATTTTTATACTTGGGGAATTCCAACTTAATTGGTTTTAATAAAATGTCAATAAATTCATCTTGACTACACGAATTTTGAAAAAGCAAGATGACATCCATAAACTGCAAAAATAGTACAAGAAAGGAAATAACGTTTTAAAAAACTAATTAATTAAACCCCTAAGATGTTAGATGATTTAGTTAGCAACCTTTACAGAAACAAAGCTAACAGGAGTTTATAAGCAACGAAAGAAAATAAGAGGGCAAAGGGTAAAGATCCAGGTACTTTTGAATTATAAAAAGAAGCTAACACTTCGATATTTTTCGAACTTCTTTTCTCTTATGACCTCAAAGTGTTTTTTTCCTAATACGGACGTAAGGTTTTAGGTCATGTTAATCTTTTCCGTAATCTAACTTGGAGGTGTTTGGATAAGTTGGTATTTTTCATTGAAATTTTGTCCTCTCGTTTTCTCGATTCCCTTAGTGTATTAATGTGGTTTTTTATTATACTTTTTCTTTTATAACACTTGGAAAGATAAGGGTTCGTGTGAAAATAGAATTTAAAATATGCATAATATATAAAAATAAAACAATCAGTTGAATTGGTCTAGTAATAAAAAAGAATTTTACAGAATAGTAAAATTCTTTTTCACCACCTAAGCCAACTAAGAGTTTTGATTGTATTCTTTATTTTCTGCATTCTATACTGTTTGTGCGTCTTGTTGTTTGTGGACGTTTATTTTAATTAGTGTAAAATATTCTTTATGGGGTGTCAAGTTTTGATTATAGTAATAAAAAACAATTTTTCGATCTTAGTTTCCTGATCTGCTTTAACCTAACTAAACAGCCCCCTAATAATAGTACTCGGTAAACACAATTTTTTCCACACCACTACCAAATCGTGTCGTTAGCTACGTCTTGACTAGGTACGAACATGAGTCAAAATATATTTTAAATTCCTGTAGCCTTTCATTTCACATTTATTTTTTTTTACTTATAAATGTTTTATATAAGTTAAAACTTGACGAAATTTCTATACTTATAGTTAGACAAGGCAAAGACAAAAATTTAGCAAAAGTGAATTCGTTCTACCTTGTTAGCGAGTAAGACGCAGGGTATGGGCGATCCGTCAGGCAATTGCACTTTGGAATCGAGGTCCATTTTCCATTTGACTACAGCGTCGAAGGTGGCCACGCGCGTCACATCGAACACAATGAACGCGCCCACCGCCTCTTTGTAATAGACGCGCGTCATGTTGCCGAATCGCTCTTGCCCTGTAATAAAACAAATTCTAAAGTAAGACATATTATACACAAGATCCGTGTATATCTAGTAATGTTTTCGTGACCTCTCCTTTCCTATGAAAGACCCATTTCTCAGTGGGGAAACCTGGCTAAAAAGTGAAAAAAACATGATAATATATGTCCTTTTGTGAACCCAATTTTTAATTTCCGATCTGCAAATCAGCCAATTGGAGGTACGTGAAGAATACCTTATAAGAACCATCCTGCAAAGATCTTTTTACATAGTTCGATAGATAGTTATTGGTCATTCCATTTTCAGGTGCATTTGGCACATTAACGATGACCGAAAGTTTCTCGTACCTTTTAATATTGCTTGCTAGTACCATAAGACTCAAGAATATAAAAAATACGGAGTAAGTAGTGATGACAGAGATGCCACATTGCATTGGCGTTTGATAAAATACTCGAGAGCGCCTTAATTTCTTTGAGCATGTTGTAACGAAAATGGTTGTATATCTGAATGCGATTGAAGTGTAGTGTTGGACAGACATAATTGCAGTTCTTTCTTTGCAACAAAGAAAACAAGTAGCATTAAAAGAAGGTTTTTCACAAAAATGGAAAATTTACAGTTTAAAGTGGAAAATTCGCAGTTTAAAGTAGTACTTTCTATTTAACTTCACCGCTATTCAGTGCCAAGTTATAAAACCAAATTAAATTCCAATTATACTAAAATGTATATTTAATATTTTTCATCATATGAATAAGTAACAGTGAGCGACCTAGACGCGTTCGTCCGCCATCGGATTTTGTACAAATTATAAGCAGAAATGTATTGAGATATTACCAAATTATACAGGCTGAATTTTATATGAACTTTGGTGGCAAGTGAAGGCCAAAGGCAGCGTGATTTGTATAAAAAGTCATTTTAAATGTCACTAAATGCTCTATCAGAATGATTGTTTTTAAATTATTTAACTCGCTAAGTTCGGTAACAAAAGACGTCGTACAATTTTTGACTGAATTACGAAGCTTTAAATTTTATGTTTAGACAAGTATGTAAAATTGTGACTGCATATTTAGTAATGTTCGTTGCCTTCCGCAGTAGCGAATGACGTAGGGAATATCATTACCCAAATCCTACCAATAAATTTTGGACGATTATAACTTATTATTTTTTTTAACAAATTTTCGTAAGTTTTTCACTATTGGTTTTTGATGAGGTGACTTCCCCTCAGTTTTCATGATATTGTACTAAAAAGATTGCAATTAATAAAAAAAATAGCTCTGTGTCTAAAGCTGACGTCATTGCATCCATGTTTAGTAGTAATATTTTTCTAAATTAATAAGTAACGAAACAGCGCAATATTAGGGCATATTATTAATTGTGGACAATACACTTCCTTCCCAATGTACTCGTAGGAATTCGATCAAATTTCAAGAACGAATCGCCTTTATTGATCGGGTGCTCCGAGAAAACAACCTGGATAGTTCTTTTTGCTTCCTGTTTTCTTTCTATTGAATACTGTTTAAAAGAGAAAATCATTTCTAAAATAATGTTGATCTTAAATTATTAAAATATTTTTATACGTTAAATTCCTGCAGAAAATGTTAACACAGTTAATGTTATTGATAGTCAACAGCAGAAAAAATATAAATATTTTAAATGTTAACCACGAATGTTACATAAAAAACATCGAAATAAGGAAAAAATATAACTACTTAAAACGTTTATAACAAATGTTCACATGATGACTTTTAAGACTATTTGTAAATTTTAATTAGTTATTCCATAATTATTTAACACAGGCATTTCAATTAATAATTAATTCTTCGTTTATTAAATACATCATAACACGGTGCTCATTCATGTTAACAATAATTCAATGTTAACAATAAATAGATATCCCATTAATTTTCGACGTATGTATGGCAAACCGTTATTATAACATCGGCATATGGAAACATTGTTGCAGATACGATTTTAATCACTGTAATTTTCCAATACTTGAAAAGAAATTTGTTGACATAAGAATTAAATTCATATTTCTTAGCCAGATAAAACGATAAACTGATAAACATTTTGTTACATACCCTGTGTCATTTCGAACAACGCGAGCGATAGTCGAAGTGAAAGTAATAGTTATTTTTTTAAAAATAAAACATAAACCGACTACAAAAATATTAAAAACAAGAGATATTTATTGGAAGTCGTGGCGATTTCCTACATTAACTTTATACTAAAAATTCAACTTATTTAGGCTGTACATATTTAAAGGTCCTGCTAAGTAGATTTTCTTGTAGGTTTGTCATTTTGTATTTTTTTGTTGTACTTTATTTCGTAATACAGCAGTTAGCATAAATAGCTTAATGAGTAGATGAAAAGTAAGTGGTTTTAGGTAAGCGCCCGACATATAAAAACTATTACATTCTCTTTTGAAGTTGGTTTTTGTTTTATTTTCTAAATATTGTAAATTTTTTTTACTTTTCAACTCTCAGGGTATTTATAAAAAACTGCTATTAAAAAAACTCCAAAAATTTTTCAAAGCTCAAAAATACGTAACGCAAAATAAAAAGGTGCAAAGAGGAGTCGGAATCCCAGAGAGATAATAAATTAGGTGCTTATTCATGCAGTAAAGTAAGTAACGTGCATGGGTAAAAGAAAAATAAGGAAAAGAAAAATGTCTAAAAAGATTGAATAGCGCTGGAACCTTAATGTAACAGAGAGTAAAGAAGCGACGGATAACGACGCACGAGCCTTTGTTGAAATTTGATGACTAAGTTTAAGAGTCTGATAATGATATAAATAGTTTATAATTAGTCACTTAATTAATATTTTCCTTACTTAAGTAGTAAACTAAACTACTTGAACGTTAATGAAGTTACTTAATAAATTGAATCGGTTCAGTTGTTTTCAAAGAAAGTGCATATTTTTAATAAACATTGAGACCGTTCATAGCAGCTGACAAAATGACAAGATAAGTGTATGGTTTAATACCACTATTACGTGACAATTTTGCTTAACTGATTGGTTAGATCTTGGATACATATGACTTCAATTCAAATGTTGAGAATTCCGGGGTAAACTTCAAATGTATGTATGTTAAGATACTTATATTAATTTTCAGAATTACTATACCAAAAATAATTCAAACTTAAAAAGTAAAAGAAAATAAGTCAAGCCTTGAGTCCATACGATTATGAGGCAAAAAGTTTTTTTTCGATTTAAATCGAAATACTTAAATCGAGTAATTAGCAAGTAACCGCAGATAAACACATACATAAAAAACATCATTGTAAACAGGGCTAAGTTTATATTGTATTTTATAATTAACCGTAAAAAGAACTTAAATGAAAGCATCTAAGTTCTGTCAGAACTATTTCTGCAGAAGTTCTTGAAGAAAGGTTTTTCGGATTTTATCGCTTTGACAAGCAGAGTTTGATAAAGAGAAATGTTTAGTACATTCTATGATATAGAAGATATAGTTTCTATGATATAGTTTCATACATTCTATGATATAGAAGAGCTATAAAGAGATAAGTTTCAAATTTGTAAAACATTATAATCCAGTAAGTAATATTCGCTACTTCACGTGCTAAAAGTCACAGACTTTCAGCATTCCCGTGGAGTTGAGTTATAGGAGTTACAAAATAATTGCGATTCAAGTAAAAGGTGTAGTGTCCGGTATGGCACGGACCTTGATGGTACCATGCGCCCACATGTACAAACTTACATAAATATCGATGACGAAGCTTCTTTTTTTAAGTAATTTAAAAATAGGAGAAGTTCCTAAAGAACCGGAGTCAGCGGAACGTGTCTGATGTGAACACAATCCGCCTGTTCAGACAGATATGAAAGTAATATGACAGCTCAGATGAAATGACAATAATACGAATGAAATATATTGAAGAAACTCTGTACTTTCCGGAAAGAATATAAGTTTTTGCGGTGACTATTTCTCTGGAACTTTTTAATTTTTTTATTTCAGTGATGAAAAATAAAAGAGTTTTTAAGTCGAATCTTATTTCTATTTTCCGTGAAAATAAAACTTTTTCTCTATGTATAAATATAGCTTTTAGCCAGACTTGTATTTAGCTTCCAAAAGGTCTTCAAACTTTTATTAAATAATCGTTTTTTATACAAGAAGAACACCAAGTTCGAGAATATTAAGAGTGTCATGAAACTTGCATCCTGAAAATAGCTTTTAATAATTTTAGGTTACTAATTAATAAAATAAAATCTAAACATAATCATAACTTGATACCGAGTTAATATAGAATTGTAAACTTACAAATCAACAAATACACAAATATCGTGTTTTGTAACATAAAATAATTTAGTTCAATTTAATGGGCATATATAATGACTTATTCATGAAAACAGGGCACGGTTAGTTTCGAGCACAGAGAAAATTTATCTTAAACTTAGCCATACCTTATTCTGTTTGGTTATTTATAAAAAATTGTACGGATTTACTTCAATTCATGAAGAAGTCATGCAATTAGATATGAATATTTATTTTCATGGATTTCTCCTTTCTTGCCTTTGGAGACATTTTTGTCTTGAGAAAACTACCTAAGAGGCAACATTATAAATAAATGTAATCAATATACCAATACTTCAAATAATTGATGTGTGTGAAATAGGCAATCATAACTGGTTAAAAGAAGATTCATAATTACCTACCATAAACAATACAACAGTAACAGATAAAACCCGATTGATAAATGATTAAACATCCGAAATAGTACTCAAAATAACAAAAGGCCATCTATATTTCTCTATAATCCAAATCAGAAGAACCTTTCAAATAGAAAACACCATCAGTTACAATAATTTCGGTAAATTATAGCATGTAAAATTAATGAAATGACACATAAAATAAATACAAATACATAAATCGTAATAAATGTAAGTAATCGCATTTAATCTAAGTCAACGAAGTGTCACACTGCTTGTTGAGAGTCGTCTACGCGTTGTCGAGTACTGATAGCGATATCGCAATGAGAATCACCTTCTTACTGATAATAGACCTCGTAAAGTGTATCAATACTCTCGGATCCTATTACTCATTAAATAACCTGCATTGAGTCAGTGTAGTATAAAGTATTTATCTAGACGTTAATAAACGCGTAAATCTTAATTTTCGATTATCGAGCCCTAACTCTAGACTACGTGTTGAAGTGATGTTATTAATTTGTTTTGATGTAATGAGGACAAAGTAACGGCGCATTTTGATAATGTGTTTTTAAAAATAATTTCATTTATATGACAAAAAATATATATTAGGTATATCGTGAATCGATTAGATAACTTTTTTAACAACACGCAAATACTTTGAATATGTGTGTTTTTTAATTTTAGCAACGAGGCAGGAAGCCAATGTTAATGGGTAGAAATTTGGAATAGTGTTATCGATAATATAAAGAATATTGCTTCTAACAGAACATATAATGTTGCAAACCTGCTACGTGACCACTTGGTTGAAACATGAAGTCAGCTCTATTAATATTAATAAAAAGATTAAAGACAACGAATAATAAAACGATAGATAAAAGGGATTTAGATACACAAAATTTAAACCGACATGGGCGTGCACATATATTGTACATTTCTGATGCGACCATTAAATTTTAAAAGAAAAATATTTTTATTTGAAATGAAATATATTGTCGCTTCAAATGTTCCTTCGATGTGGCTGAAGGTTATCATGATAAGCTTGATTAAAAGCCAAGTAATTCTATTTAATTTACAACACAGACGAACGATGCTAAAAATAAAATTGTCTATGTGAGTTAACACTTTTTATACTGGTTTTCAATAAATACGCCTTTTCATAAAACAAAAAAGTTCATTTGTTTAATATTGTTTTAGAATTAATGTAGAAATTTGTCTGCAGGATAACGGAATATCAACAAAAAATACATCTTAAGAAGATGTATTTTATGTTGATATTCCGATTTAAAAGCTATTCAAGCCTGTACTCCTGTCTCTTCTTTCCTAATTGTTGCTGTCAGTATTGATCTCTTAACAATTACAACTATAGATAGAAATTTATTCATCTTTGAAATTGTGTATAAATAGAAAACTTGAATTCGAACTAAAACCTAAAAAAACTCCTAAACCGTTTTAATGTGTTGACGGAAGTACACCTACAGATATCTAGATGTCTAGATCTTTGTTATATCTAAAGATGTAACAAAATATCGTATAAGTTTTTGTTAAGCTGCTTTTAAATCCAGAAGAGTGGTAATTTTTTATACAAACCTCGAAAACTGCCTTTGCAAGTAAATGAATAACAAGAAATTGGACTCAAATATGTATGTACATGCACTCAAAAGGGAGAGATCCCTTGGACAGTTTTGAATCAATAAGAGTGTTACTATATTGAATCAATAAGAATATTACCAGCAAGAGTCATATGGACATATTGTGTGTGTTGAAGTGTGTGTATATGGACATATTGTGTGTGTTGAAGGCATGAATATTGACAGATATCCATACGTTTATAATAACTTTAGAGCGAAGCAAGTTAGAAGCCAGTTTATTATTGGGACTTCACATGAAACTAAATACAGCCTGATGACTGAACAAATCCAAAAAAAGTTCCTTCGATATTTGTATATGAGATGATATGATCTTGCCTTATATATTTTCTACCGCTTTTCTGTTGGGTATATTGTATTAACACACGTTGCAGCACAGAAAAGAATTTTCTTTAGTGAAATATATATTCCGATTGTTAAATGGAAAAATGTTAAGCCCTAATGTATTGGAAAAAGTCTCTCATCTGCACTCGCGTATTCAATTCTGGAACCGAATTATATTGAAATTCTGTATTTTTCTACAATATACAATTGCTCACCCACACGGTCACGGTTGCAGCAAAAGTGGTATGTTTGAGATGGTGAAAATAAATTTCTTCCAATGAGTCATTATTATGTATTGTAATGTTATTAAATTTATTTAATTAATCTTGTTAACCTTACCGAAAGGCATCGATTAATAATAGTGATGTTTCCATAAGTATACTTAAATAAATAAATAAAAACAAATAAAACTATAAACGAATATCAATAAGATTGAAAAAATATGATTGTCAATATGATTGAAAAAAGCGTATAAATTACAAAACAGTAAATCTCTTTTTAGAAAGTCCTAAAATATTTCTTTTATTGAATATATTATATTGAATCTTGAATATATATCTTTTATATAGTATAAAGCGGAAACCAACAAATAGAAGGACATACCTGCAATATCCCATAACTGCAACCTAATAATAGTGTTAGCGTCCCAATTGAGAACCTTGAGAGCGAAGTCAACGCCGATAGTGGCACGATAATGCTGACTGAAGAACTGGTGCACGTAGCGCTTGATGATTGACGTCTTGCCCGTACCGAGCTCGCCAATCACAAGGATCTTGTACAGATGCTCGCGTCGCTCTCCGCCTGGCGCTGTCGCGTGCGACTAAAAATAAACAGTCATTTTACTGCTGAGACACGATCATAACTCGTATAAATCACTACACAAATGTATTCCAACTATTGGTTCCAGTTCGCGCAAGTAAATTGTAGTATAAATTTTACATCTGAAATATGTTATTTTTAATTCATAAAAAAACATCTTTCGTATGCCTTTACTTATATTTAACAGTTCCAAACATAGCTTTCGTGTCTCTTCTTTATACAAATCAAATGCTATAAAAACAAAACGTAACAGTTTTATGACTACCCAATATATAATTATTTTCCGTTCGATGTCAGAGTTCTTTCCACCTGTCATAATACTTTTGCTCACGTGATTAAAGAAATAATTTAAAGTGCCATTCTTCAACAGCCAACTATCAACTCGTATTAGATTACAAGTTGTCATAATGTACCGAGAGAAATGGTAATGGACACAAAATACAGTTATAGTGACCAGAAGTGTGATTTAATGTTTAATATAAGAATTGATTATGTTTAATTAATTTAATAAGAGCGATAGTATATACTTTTATTGTTTTCATTGTAATAAAAAATATAGTAATTTGAAAGATATGCATTTTAAAATCCGCTGTATATATGAAAAAAATACAAATAAATCCGGAATGTAATCCACTTTATCCTAAACGAGGTACGCCCCTTAATATACACTACACTACTAAGTACTTAGTTAACATCCCAACTACGATAAAGAAGAAGTTTTAAAAGCAGAATTACTAAAGGTTATAAGTCAATAATTTCTTTTCTAGAGGTTCTATGTACTTTTAAATGTAACATACAAAAATTACAAGAAAATAACTTCCGAATTTGATATATTTTTTTTATCATGGGTAACAGCATCTGGGCGCTCGCGCGCAAAAGGTGCGCGGCTGCCACTCGCTTTATCGTGAGCCCATGTCGCATCACAGCTTGAGTCCCGTATATCCCCCAGTCTGCGCGCTTCGCGCACGCCTGTGTCGATATCATGATTTAATTTAAATATAAAAAATAAAGCGTAAACACATCAGATTGAAGGAGACAAAGCCATTTATAAATAAGTATGTTAGCAATTATGGGAAAACATATAGTTCACATTTAAACGTACGTAAAACTAAATTGATTACCCTTTATTTTGGTTTCGCGGTAGTCCGATAAAAAATAATGTAAGTACGCCACTGAAAACGACGTTTTAATTTAATATCAATCATTTTAATTAATGAACAGAAGTAGAGAACGGTTACCGAAAGTTTTGATCACAGCTAATAGATAAGTCATATATAACAATAAATGGAAATGTGCCGTTTGGACACGCGCCGAATGTTTTATATCGATTTTTATTTACAGTGAACCACAGACCGCAACACCTAATAGCGTTTTAAGCAAAGTAACGGTTTAAATCATTAACTGTATCATTTGATGACAATATCATAGATCAACATATTATTTATGGAACTGAAATAATATGATCCAAAAAACACATCTCATATATATATATATATATATATATATATATATATATATATATATATATATATATATATATATATATATATATATCATAATTATTTTAAAAAGAACAACAAACATTTAGGATTCGAATATTGGAACTACTTTTCAAGTACAGAAATAAACTAAACCAAAGAATATAATTGAACAGAGCCATTCAACAGTACACTCGCGTAAGTGTAACTGCCACGACCCATTTTTATTGGGTTCTCCAACAGATTTTTAAAAAAATTAAAAATATCTTATTGTACTTCACTAACTCGAAATATCAGTTTTCGATGTAATCAGTGCTCATTTATTTTTAAAGCAAGACTAGTTCTGGCAATCTCATGCAAAAAAAATAAAAAGAAAAAAATGAATTTTTAATGCAAAATCTACATGACTTTTAAGCGTCGACAATTAACTTTCGAAAGACACAGTTTTACAACTGTTCCAAACTTTCGGGAGCAGAGCCATAAAGAAAGGAAACTTGAAAAAGAGGAAGAAGAAAAATTAGGTTCAAAAATTAGATTTTTGATGTGCATCGATTATCGTATGTACTACGACTATTATTTCATTCATGACATTGCACAGTGATGACGTGTTCGAGTATTGCGTTTCTATAAGGAGGTAATTAGGTAATTAATAATCATGTCAATGTTTACTCTGAATTAATTCGAGGTCAAACGCATATATAATTAGAAGAAACGATAAAAAAGTGCGACGATGTTTCAACAAAATTGTGAACATTTCATTAGGAAACATGGATCGTTTGAAATCAGTTTATTTAATCTTTTTTCGATTTTATTGCATGGAATATTAATTACAGTTAATTAAGTATACTGTCTGTGGCGTTGCTGAGTGCGCCAACGTTATAGCCACATTCCGATATCATTCAATTAGATTAAACATTATACATGGTTTGATTGATTTTTGATTACTTTTTGATTTACGCGAGTATCCAATACCATACATACGTGCCTGACACTGTGTAGTTACGACTCATTATCTAAAACCGAGAAGTTACATTGTTACCGATACGTTACTGCACAACATCAACCTGTGTTAAATGTTATTGTGTGATAAAAATGTCTCACACGGTCGTTAAATGAGAATGGTATTATTGATTAAAATCGTATTCATTTCTGTTGAATTAAAATCATATTAAGGCTTCATCATAGCATCACGCATCATCGTCTAATAATTTCATTATTACATGGTCGAATCCACCAGATAAACTCGTTAAATTCTCCAGTTGTTTTTAAAATGTCATTTGAAACTGGTTGTGTCACTAAGTTACTAGTAACAATTGTTAAGTGAATTTTTACTTTGTAGTTAAGTGATTCATTTTAAACTCTGAAACAGGATGAGTTTATACTCATCATACTTCGGAATGATATTAATCAATCTAAGATATTTTTTATGTATCGTGGTCATGTGCTTGCATATTTCCTTGTTGTCTAAACTGTTATTGTAAAACTCGTATTTACTTACAAATATATAGATGTGAACAACAAAAAATATATTATAATACCTATATTCCCAATTGTTAAATTATTATTTCAGTAGGTATCAGTATTATTTTGAAGCATTATAAGATGTTGCCACGTAATATATCATTTACAACAAAAAATTTAACATGTTTACACAGTTTGTTATTTTGTTCATAGGCGCCTTTATTTACAAGAAACGTTGACCAGTGGATTAAACAACCGTGACACAGATTTCGCCCGAATTAATTTTTTTAAATTTTTTGAAGGTTATGCGCCAAGCTATAACAAATAGGTAATTATTTAAACAGTTTAGCAACTCATATATCGTCAAACCACCAGGCTAATTGGCAATGAGCAGATTCCCAAGCGGCGTATGATAGATAACTGAAGTTTATAACACCATTGTTTTATACAGTAGGTAAGGTTATCTGCACTTGAAACTCTTTAAATGTTGTTCTGCTTCGTCAAGAGGTATAATAATATTTTCATTGCTTCGTAGACTTTATACAACGAAATTATGACCTAATTTTGTGCAAATTAACGAAAATTGTAGCAAAACTTTTAATTGGGAAACCAGCTATTTAAAAGTATCTGTCAATTCTAATATACATCAGTTCCCAAACGGGCTCTAGGAAAATCTATATGTTACGATATTTTAATTTGTAAAATATTTAAACGCACATTAAACTGTATTTGTTATTAATTTTCATGTGGTCAAAAAGTTAACCGTTTTGACTGCAGAATTTAATCATGAAAAATGAACATAATATATTTTTTTTAAATTTACTTCAAAAAAAGTTCAATTTTTATTTTGATTCATGATCACGATAATTTCTTTTGATAATAAATAATTTACAGTGTAACGGACTATAATAGAAAAAATATTACTACTTACTCTTAAAAATATTTAGCCTTTTTACATTTGTTATTTATGATAAAAGTAAACCGAAGCATTTTATATTATTGCAGCCATGACACCATTGCTAAATCTCAATTGCCCGATGACACTGATATAGCGCAACTTCATTAACTTTGGTAAAATAATTTCGCCTCTTTCTATATAATATTTGTGATTTTTACCTTACGTTACCATACGACACTCTACTAAGATTACCAGTGACTAGAGAATATCTTTGCATCATGATCTGAGTCACGCTATTATTAGAACATGTGTTCAAATATTTAATCTTCAAACAATTTTATAATGTATATACGAATCATTGGCATTAAAGTATTGCATTTTACTCACAAATGACAATTGAGTGTGAATAAAAAAATTATGAAAATGAGTTTAATTTCGACACTGTCTGATAAGCCACTGGCGATAGAACATAAAACAATTATGCAATTTTTTTTTAATATCGTCTAATGATATATGAAAAAAGAATGATGTCTTCAATTCAGGATTGTTGCCAAACCTGTGTGGCAATATAAAAAACCTGCAAAAACACATGAATGCCTAAAATAAGTTTACTCATTATTAAAACAGTCACGGCAACTTACGGCAGTCATAACATCCAACGGTTGGGAAATAACTGGAGCTTCATACATATTATATTACTTGAAAAATAAAGGTTGTTTGATTACTGAATAACAGGAATAGTTCGGAAAATGAACTAAAATTTGATTAAATAACTTCAAATAATTTTTCTAATAATGTAATAAAATTAAATAAATTATTATAATAAAACAACTTCCGTAATCTAAATATTACATAGTAAAACCAAATTTTAATATACTTTAGATAATTACACATAAAATAAAAGGGGCTTTTAAAAAAGATGAAATGTAACAACATATAAAGTCGGTAATAAATTATTAATTTTGATGTGGTAAAAGTAAAAAAAATATTCCGAGCTATAAAAAATGGAACAACTTAAACTGAATTATTTGCAATTATTGTAATCAATGTTTTATGAAACATTTAAAAAGTATACATAATTATTAACGTCTTCATTAAAATCTAGATATCTGGAAGAAACTATACACATATTACTTGGCAAGCTCATTCTAATGTGTCAATAAAGTTATAAATGCAGAATTATTAAATGTCCGACATTTATAACTTAATTAATACGATATTGGAATGAGCTTGTTTTAGTGACACTTAATTTATGAATTTGGCGAGTATGCAAACACAATTTCAATTAAAGAAAAAAAATTAAAACTATTAATTAACAGGTTTTATCAAAAAATTTTTAAAAATTCACAAAAGATATAAATATTTGCCACAAAACACGTCACATTTGACACAATAACACAATCAGACACTTTAAACACCACGCGCGCAATGCTTCAACGGAGTTAGCCTAAAAACCTTATCAGACCAATCTTGCATAAGAAGCAGGAGTGCAGACATTATACCCAAAGTTCGCTTTGCACCGATAAGAAGACCAATCCCAATAAATGGCAGATAATGTCAAATAAAAAATAACAAATTCTTGTACGAACTACAATCGTTAAAGCGACCATTACAATTAAATAATTATAATAAATATAAATACGTACATTGTTGACCTTTTGTCTCGGCGACATGATTTGGGAACGAAAATAAAACAATTCAACTTCTACTTATGTGTTATTGAATGCGATTATTTACATAATTTTTTCACGCGCTGCTCCGAGTACTGATAGTGATGTTTACACTTCGGAGTATGAATCGGTAATGAGCGCAGGCATTGCGCGTTCGTCCGGCACCGCGGCATTTGACAGATAGTAGCTTCCCTTATCGGTACGCGGCCGCCACCCGATAAGGCGGTTGTAATTGAAGAGATGTACCTACGTGAGTAATGGCGAAACTAAATTGGAAACTTTAAACCAAATTTAAAACTAAAATAGCCAGAGCTAAAAATAAAACAATTATCAATTTATTCGCACATCGTCTGTTTATAAATACGTTTTTGAAAAGATGAAACGTCTGAATGCGCAGCTCTCTCTAGTCCTAACCGTATCGCTCGTTCTTCCATTTGTTCTCAAATTCTCTCGTCGCTCTTTTTGCTTTTAATTGAATAAATTATGCAAAAACAAATGTTGAGAAACGTTTGCTTAATTACTCAATATATGTGTATCAGTTGCGGATAAAGATATTTTGTAATTATTAAAATCGATCTTAATGCTGTTCTTTAAATACTTTCTTGATATTAATGAGAACCTAAAATAGCCCACACGAATGTTCTAAGATAACCATAAATTCGTCTACTTATAGGTTCTAGTAACATTCATAAGTTCGCATAATCAATAGTAGCTTTTGCCCGAGTCTTTGTTCGCATATATTTTATATTTATACGGCAGATTTTTCATCAGTAAATACAAAGTATACTTTAATGGCTATTGCTGTAATAGTTTTTATTCGTTTAATCTTAAGGCCGCGCTTACCGCGTCAGAGCTTATTCTTTTTCTTTAATATTTCGAAGTCTTTAGAGAAACTTGTTCGAAATAAAAGATACACTAGATTAATCTGAACCTTAAACATTATTTCCAGTAATATTCAAAGAAACAGATAAACAAAAATAAAACTGACAGACAGCCAAAAATTCCTTAGGAGATATTCGACAGAATCTAAATGTGGTATTGGTTTCAATCTAAACTTGCACTAGATAAAACAATTGATGAGATAAACAATGAGCAATTTAATCGCTTCTCAAGAAAAATATTTTATTTAACCTAAATTCGAAGAGTTTTAGGGGATATCCGAACTCCTGGATCCCGATCCCCTTAAGCTAGTGCCGAAGATGTGTGTAGATTTAATGACTAATTTACTTAGCATAGAAGGACAACATATGTTGATGAACGTCGAACGTACATATAAATCTGTAACGATTTCATCAAACCTATTTTTCCCACGTTCAAAATTTCATTTCAAATAGGCTCGTAAGTTGAAATAATTGCCTAGTATCAACAATGCAATAATGTGTTCCGCTCTCCGTCGTCTGAATGTTAAATAAAAATAGATTATTTTTATTTCAAAGTTAATTTCCATACGTTACCTTTGGGATCTTAAACGAAGGAATAATAAATTCGGGCCCTATTTAAATATACGTAGCAGCCAAAGGAGCAGTTGGCAAGGTGATTCAATCTTTTATGCCACCGGGATAAGATGCAAACTGACGGTAAACGACTGAGATAAGGATATAAGAGACTTGACTTTGCATGTATTAAGCAAACAAACCATTCCACACCCAGATTAGTAACACAGTGGAAACCGTTATATCTACGCAACCACTTATTACCTGCATAATACTTCTCAAGTCAATTCACAACGTGATCGGTACCAGAGGTGGTACGGACATCTGTAGAGGCGCCTCGAAGTTCATATAATAAAAATATTATTAGACTTGACAATAGTCCTCTACTTGGTTGAATATTCTCCGAAGTTCATATAGTAAAGAGAGTCTTAGACTTTACAATAATAGCTGACTAGAACGCAATAAAATTTTGCGCACCGAAAATGACGATATAAAGAACAAACTCCTTGTAAGTGAGACAAAAACCTAACCTAAAATAATAACGATAACAAAGCACATAGTCGATTTAAATTTAGAAACTGTTCATATGAAATATTCCCCTCAAATCACTTCTGCCGGAAAAAAATTATTAAAATCCCCGCACTGTGTGACCAACAATTATGACAGCCTATGTCGCTGCTCTCATAACAAAATGACTCATCTATACATATAATAATATCAAGTTTGTACATTAAATATTTTTAATTAAAACTAAGTGTTACCCACTAACGACACGTATTAAGTCTAAAACAATAGTTTTTAGAATTGTTGTCTGTTTGTCGGTTCGTCTATATGTTTGTTTGTGCGCGCCTTCGTTGTACACGCTAATCTCAGCAATGGCTCAATTAGCTTGTGCGAATGTTTAGGCCCGTATTCTTATCAATCGGTTACCAAAAAAAGAGACGTAAATTTTTAGTTTACCATCGCCGTTCAAGCTAATATCAAAACCGGCGAAACCGATTTGGCTGCCAACGTCAATTATTAACGTTTGGAGTAAACTTTATGATCATAGAAATACATGAAGAGAAGAAAAAAAAACCAAAAATTCCTAATTACTTCTTACTCCGAATTCCACGCAAACGAAATCGTGGGCACAGCTAGTAACGAATAATTCAATTATCTTCTCTACCAATCCGTAATTCCGAGCTAATCAATATCTTACATTGCGAACACAACCACATTTAACACAATATGCAGATTTTAATTTCCCGAAGATACGTGTAGATTTCATGAGTATATTTACTTGGAACAGAACAAAATACGTCGATGAACGTCGAATGTACATATAAATCTATAACGATAGAACAGAAATTATATTTATACATACATTATATATATATATATATATATATATATATATATATATATATTTATTTGTGTGTTTCTATTATTGAATATGAATCTGTGCATTAAACTGAATAAAAAGTATTAAAGAGTTGTATGATAATTCTCCAAAAAAATCACTGCGAATGTAGCGAAATACACTAGTATACAATTATAAATGTATACATAAAATTTATATTATATTTATAGTTAAGTTTCATACATTATGATCTACGTTTATAAAGATTTTAAGCATAATAACCTGTCAACCTGAAATAGAACTCGCACTACGAGGGTTCTGTACAGATTTAGGCACTTATAATCATTTAAGGGCTCCGTATTTCTATCAAACTACCAAAAAAAATTTAATCCTTTACAATATATTGTATACTATATTTTTCACAGGCGTAAAAACATGGTGTATTTTTCAAACATTATAAGATCTAAGATTATCATCTAGCGTTTCTGTAATTTCTTGTCAGATTTAACTAACCTGGTTTAATTATTATTTTTGGTTGAAAAGTTTGGGAAATATGGTGGAGAATGCTTCATTTTAGCGTATTTATTAAAATATTTTTTTAGATATGCAATCTAAAATTGTGAAAAAAGTATTTTTGTGTTCGACAACAAGCTTTTTCAAATGAGGAAATATATAAAAATTAAAATAAAGCGAGTACTTCAGGTACGGGTGGTACCTAAAAGTCCTCACTTTTATCCTTATATGAATATTTTTAAAAGTTATCTAGTGCAAAACATGTGGGTTAATAAGATTTATTATGCGAAATTACAAAATTCTGAGAAAATCGCCTGCAATAGACAGATAGACAGACACGTGAGTGATTTTATAAAGGTTCCGTTTTCCATTTAAGAGTACAGAACCCTAAATATATGTTTGTATAGAGAATAAGATATAATAACATTTTGAAAGTCACCCAAAATTACTAACTGTAAATGGTTTTACCCTAGTCACACCAAAGATTTTTTAGCATTTCTATTAACATAATTTATTTATATTTTATTATGTACAATTATCCAGTACAATTTACGGTAATGTAAATTATACGTGGACGGATCTAATAAATTCTGTGACTAATCTGATGAATAAGTCATAGAAGTCAAAGGGGTATTTCTTATGCGACAGACATAATTAGAATTTTGATTCAGTTCAAAATTATCAATGCATATGTAGTAACATACAGTAGTATACCCACAAAATACTTACAAACATGTACAATGTCAAAGGAAAAAAAAAGACCTGAGGTAGTCAAGCTAATAACACTAAGGGAACGTATTTTTAAACTTCTTTATTTTAATAGAAGAATTTTAAATGTTGTCAATGCAACACACTCTACTGCGGATGTGGACTTAATTATTTTAGAAACAGTTGCAATGTACAGAAACCAAATTGCCAAAGTGGTATAGAGTTTGTTTTGCCAAAATATAAGGAAACTATCACTTGCGCAAGAAGATTATGGTTGAATTTTATTATGCTTTAGATCAATGAAAAATATGACCAATTAATCTATAGCGAAAAAGGATTGAGACTGAACGAAGTTGTCGGCAAACTGCGCACGACATCTACGGACATGCGGCACGCCACTAATATTACAGTCCGGAAGAAAAAGTTCATGTAAGAAATTACGAGAAGCTATTTTAGTATCTCTGACGAAACCAATTTTGAAAACACCGTAGATAGTTCGAAGAAGAAAATTTAAATTTATCGCAAGGCTTAGGCGCACAAGTCGCTATATAAACAAATAAACGATTTGATTATCGATATCGATTGACGACTGACAAAAATGATTTTCTGCAGAGTAAGTGCTTTTAGTTCCTGTGGACGCAAAATTGTATTGGCAGAAACTTAGAGCCTTCAAGTCACTGTGTCAACAAATGCCTTGAGTTTACTTGCGCGCATCTTAAACACGTTGAGAAACCACAAACAACTCTGATGTAGAGGATATATTCTGGTTGATACAAACCGCAGAATATAAAGTTTCGCGGGAAGTTATTACGTGCAGTAGACTTTAATACTATATTTTAAGACTATACTTTAAGACTATATTTAACTAATTTCTTTAAAAAACAATGGAACTTAACAAATGGTTAATGAGGTAAAAAAGTTAAGCAGTGAGCACATTTGTCATTTGTGAACTGAACTATTTTTAAACAATATTATTTACTTTTGGAAAAAATTATAAATAACACATGAGGTTTAAAATTTCAGTAGCAACACGTATTGAAAGTTAAATTCTTTTTTAAGGTTCCGTGCCTCAAAAGGACAAGACAGACCATTATAAGATCTTTTCGTTGTCCGTCTGTCTCTCAAAACCTTTTTTCGAAATTAATATCCCTTAGAGCTGTAAAAAATCAAGCTTTTAAGTCAAGGCAATAAAAAAACTTAAAAATACGGCCATTTATGCCGCATATTTTGACAGTCGCAAATAAATCAAAACCTATAGGGTACTTCCCGTCGACCTAGAATCATGAAATTTGATAAGAAGCAAGACCTCACAGCAGAAGTAAAAGAAAACATCCGAAAATCGTTAATTTGTAGTTATATCATATAAAAAAATATTTTTTTAAATATGCGTATGTGAAAGATATAGTAGGCTATATATTTTCGTCTAAAAAATTAAAATTTTGTAAATAGTGTAATAGAAATATTATGTAGATATCATTAAATGTTTATAACAGCATAAACGTGTACGGAACCCTTGTAGTGCAAATTCCACTCGCGTTTGACTTGGTTTTTTATTAAATAGTGTTTTTACTCAAGTTAAATCTAAAATTGTTGCTTTAAGTCAAAGTACTTTCGAGAAAAAATAGGTCGCAATGTTTAGGCAAACGTTGTTACCGTTTCATTAACACACAAGTAGTAATAACAACATAGAATTCGACTAAATAATTAAACCAGTGTTTCTTTTAATGGCAAATAAAAAAACGCTTTTACATTAAATTCAGATTCTTGCATACTACACACTAACAGCGCTCGATGTATTCCTTAAAATGTTTCGACATCAGGGTCGACCATAATATAAACATATAATGTTATCGTCTTATGTGTTACTAAAGTATTCACATCGGTATTCGTATCAGAAGTAAGAAACCATTTCGCTGTATTCGATATACACATATACATCCATATATGTAGCAGTGAATATTAAAACGAAATATACCTGAAGATATGTATGCAGTATTATTCATTATTATAAGTGAAACGACTTATAAAATACCGCCTTCGTAAGACATAAAGTTACGTAAACTAGACAGCCACAAACGAACTTAACATGTACGTGAGCAAGCTTCCGAAGAGAGCTTTCGGTTCATAGATATGCATGTGTATGTATGTTTACGCAGTGATCGCCCTGTGATTACTAAACTCACCGGTAGTGTTAGCGGAACTTTCCTATCCAAAGCAAACAGGTAAAATGGTTCGGATATAATTTAAACTGTTTGAAAGTAATTATCTTACATGTTCGGTACGTTTTTTTCATATAAAGTAGTCTCAATAGAAAACGGCTTGTTCGAGGTTGATTAAACTCGAAAATTCATTTGAATTCAGCACCGATTGTTAGATTATATTCTTGTATATACTTTTTTTTACAAACTTTGAAATAGATGTATATTATTTCTGAATTTTACAAATTATGTAGATGAAAATTATTGACGAAATCGAATAACAGAAAAAATATCGTATACAATTTTTTACTTGGTCTCGAAAGATTTTTGCCTGTTTCGAAGATTACATTTTATGATAATTACCTCAAACGATCTTAGACTTACTTTCCCGCGAAATTAATATCGATTGTTTACAACTTACTTCTCCATCTAAAAAATTATATTTTTATTTATTAGCACTTATCTCCAGTTATGTAAATTAAACTCTGTTGGTGACTTTAAAAATAGAAATTAACAAAGTCGCGCTGTAAACAATTAGTGCAACACGAAATAGCTGGGGTACCAAGGAAACATTTGTTTTGACAGTTTGCGTTGTGTATAAAGTTTTTGTAATTATTTTATTTCTCTAGAATTATATTTTAATTTGGTTCAATAAATTATTTTTAATATTATTACTGAAAAATATACTCATTATTGTTTGAACCCAATAAAACGTTCTAAACAGCAGAATCTAATGAATAGGATCAACCAAGAAAACATCTACAACAAACCTCCATTAATATGAATTAAGTGTGGAGCACTAGTCTGTATTCTTTTTATTTAACTTATAAATAAAATGTAATTAAGGTACATAGTATACATACTTGTTTTTATTTCTGATATTAGTATCCTCTCGTCTGTTACATTTATCCTGATACCGACTTACCCCGAGTTGAGTGAATGGGTGAGTTAGTCGGATGGATGAGTTATACGATATTTCGACATACGGTCCTCAAAATTTCGAATGTGTACCATAAGGTTGATAAAAATTTTAATAATTACACTATATAATATTTCAAACAGTAGTGAAAAAATAGTATTGAGAATACCGTAGATAGTTCGATATTCGGACGTCAATGACATTGCTCAACTTCCATTGTCAATATTTAGTTATCTCCAAGATTGTTTTTTTCTCCAATATACTAATCGAATATAACAAAATAAAGTAAATTTCATTAAGGTACAGCTACATTTGATACGATACAGTGTTCCATAGCAGCGTGCATATTCCCCTTTGATCCAAGTCACAAATAAAATTACTTCTAAATATAAACAATTAAAACCCGGTCAAATGGTACTCCCTGGTAACTCTTAAAATTGCTGATGTAAGTTAAACGAAATAGTCAAAAATTATAATCAATGGCTGAAAAATTATAGGTAGTTATAAATAACTGCATGTGACTTTGAAAATTTTGTTTCACAGATGGATCTTAAAAATGAAAAATTGCAAACGGAACCTCATTTTTTCCAATGAGAATTTCATTTCAGAAAATGTATCCAATGATACATCATTCGACGGGTGGATGCACGTAAAAACAGTTTTCTTTCGCACTTCCACTATGTTCGGAGAGACGTTAAACATTTTTTTAATATACTGCAATTT
The DNA here is from genome assembly GCA_039881145.1 of Druceiella hillmani. Lineage (NCBI taxonomy): Eukaryota > Metazoa > Arthropoda > Insecta > Lepidoptera > Hepialidae > Druceiella > Druceiella hillmani. The sequence goes on along the minus strand of JAYKKI010000001.1, from coordinate 77,195,275 downwards.
GTTGTTATGATATGACTTCAATATTTGATATTAACAATGATTATTTATTATTTGGTTTTAAAAAATAAACCCTATGTTTTCATTTTAAGGAAACTTGTAAGAAATATCAAACTGGTTTAAGCTTATGCAATAGAATGTTAAGTAAGTATTAAAGATACTGGTACCACGGTATAGAAATCTCGAAATTGACCGGTATGCAAATGGCAAATTTTACATTTCGCTGTTGAGTAAAAACAGACTCGCGCGTTAAACTGTAGTAAATGTGTGCGTTGACCTTGTTTATTTTGTTTCTCATATCTTTGTTTATATATTTATACGTCATGTAATAACATAAAGATTAAACATATATGTGAACGAAAATTACAATGATTAAACATACTGGATATAGGACGTCTGTTTCTAGTTTCCACCCACAACACTCACACACCGTCATGAAGTGGACGTCGCGAATTTCGTCATCGTACACCATCCTTACGTACTGATTAGGAAATAATTTTGAAATAAACAAATATTTCCTCCCGTGACACGCGAGTGCGTCGACCGCGACCGCATCAACACTGATGCTACGTCTGTCGTGGGGCTGACGATGCCCGGTTTCTTCCCGTCCACCGTTGTTAAGAAAACGAAATGGACATTAACCGGCTTCCTTTAAGCGCCGTGCTAATGGTATTAACTACCGGCGTAATATAAACTGCGCTTCGTCCGATATTTAATGAAGAAATAAAAACAAAATACAAGAATTTATGACGAACCATCTACACGAAAGATATTATAAAAAATTGTCAACAGAAACGAACGTTTGCATACCGACGATAAGGATGTGCCCATGTCTGGCGGGGTAGGCGGCTCGTCTGCTATGAGGTCTCCGAAAGCGGGCATGGAGGCGGACGCGGGCGCAGGCGCAGCTGACTCCTCGAGCTCTTCGTAGGACTCGGTGTGCTCGGCCTCGTCGGGCGGCGTGCGCGACGCAATGCGCAGCGCGCGCGCCACTGCGCCCCACTCCACCGTGTCGTCCGCCCCCTCCTCCGATTGCTGTTCCGACGTCTGCGACACGAAGGCTATACGTCGACGCAGGGTGCTCTCAGCGCTAGCCGCCTCTACGGGCCGTTCCATTTCTTGTGAACGACGGCGCGTCCACGACGATTTGGCGAAAGGTACAATCGAGACGGCCTGCTCTGCCACGACGTCTTCGCTGGCCGTATCTCCGTCCGTTGGTACTTCGCCCTCCACCGATGCATCGCCATCTGCCGGTTGGGAAGCAGTCGATGCCGTCGATGAGCGTTCGTCCATGTCGCGTGCGGAGCCAGACTGTGAGCCGTCCTCATCATTGTCAACCGTAGCGGGCGGAGTGCCGCGCGCCCCGCGTCTCCCCGCCAACTCGCCGAGTTTGCGCACGAGCGCCCCCGCTTGATTACGACGTCGTTTGCCCTTGTTCGGAACGCTCCCCTCACCCTCGTCGCGATGAAAGGAAACCGCTGCCGAATCGCTAGATTTTGATTTTTTGCTCTTCTTCCGAGCTTTCAATTTCTCTCTGGGGTTCTCTTCACGGTCGCTTCCCTTTGTAGAATTGGAGCGTTTAACCGATCCAATATGAAAGGGCGATCCACTAAAACCTGCTCTTAAATTGTCTAAGGTCTGTTTGAGCTTAGAGCGGTCAGGGTGCGGTTGAACGTCGTCTCCGGTTTCCGCCAATTTCACTTCTTGGGGTCGGTCAGATGTAGGCGCGGGCGATGCTACGACTCTTTCCGCGTCCATAGCGTGGGCGTTCGTTATCGGTACTGGTCGCTCTTGACCTCTGCGCGAACACGACTACCTACTGATCAGTTAATACTCTGAGTGACGCCGCACTTGTTTTGTTACATTTATTTCATATTGATATGAGAATTTTTAACATGACTATCGTTTTTTATATAAAGCGATTTAAAAGCATTGTAAATTTCTTCTGATGAAAAAATAAATTTCCATAATAAATTAATTCACGTTACTCAACTTGCATGAATTTTAAGATTTTGATACATTTTGATTCTACCGTTATTGGATTTTTACAAATAACTCTAATCAATGCAGGTATATTTGTGCATACAATAGGTAACGATCCCGAACGCGGCGTCGTTATTAAATTTTCGCAGTAAGGTGAAGCATGGCAAGATGCACGTCCCCGTTATACTCACGCGGCACTGTGACTGGTGTGGACAATAATTGGATCTGTTCGGCGGCGAGGACGACGGCGTGTCGCGTTACGCGCGAGCCGTCGCCGATCGCGTTGCCGCCACACGCGGCAGAATGGTGTCGCCTTACGCCGGCCCACCGCGCCTGATCGACCAACTGCGAAGTATTGGTTCAAATGTTGCGCAAGCAGTTGCCTGGATATCTCGTATGGCATTCGTTGACTGTATTGGGTTACCCCGCGAGAATATCGCTTAGGTAAGTTAATTATAGCCCTGTCGCATATGGATAACGAATTATGAAGAGTTGAAAATGGTCGTAACATTATTAAAAAAAAACTCGTAATAATTGCCATTGATATGGTATTGGACCAAAAAATGTTGTCTTCTGTCTGTCTGTATTTTCTACCATGCAGCACGAAGAAGTAGAAAGCAATGACACAGCATATTATACTTATGTCATTTCACAACGGTGACAATATCCTTTCATGAGACACTTAGGTGGAATAGCTTCTTTAAGAAAAGTTTATGCTTATAGATTTTAACAGTTGTGAATAGAACTCCCTTCAATGTTTTATTTTGTTTAAATTGAAAAAACAGGGGATTTTCGTCCGTTTGAGGGTTCAACAATTTTCAGTTGAATTGTGGTCTTCGTGTTGCCTTATAAAGTGACATTGCCTCCAAAAAAAAATATTTTATTAAAAGAACGGTTTTTAAGATATGATTCATCAAAATTTGTTGAGAATAAATCACAAAATGTTTAAAAAGTAAAATTGGGAAACACGCGTTAAGGTCCCAAATAAATGTACAGGAATGTCACACAAAGGTATAAAATCAACGCACGGTATGGACAAACACATTGTGTTAGGTACAAAAACAATGTATTTGTACATTTTTATGCTTGCTTCCTAATTTAACTTTTATTACTATTCTATAAAATATATTTCAAATGCGTTAAAAAAAACTCTATTTTTCAATAATAATTTAGATTGGATCTAGACTACTTTGATTGGTAATATATCTGAAAGTTTCCTCTCTTTCATTTTATTTTTTTTTGAGATAAACGTATAAAGATATTAAATTTAACATTTAGACCAAATTCAAAAACTTTTGGTCTCCCAAACGGACGATATGTAGAGCTACTTTTTGATAACACTCGAAAAGTGTCTTATTCGGGCGAAAATCACGGATCATATTCTGATTTAAAGGTCGTTTTAACTGAACATGAATTCGCTGACCTAAAAAAATTATATGATTAATGTAAGTTTTGGTATCGATTCAAAAGTCACATGGCATTGGACCCGTTTGGCTTCATCTCGGTCCGTAGGTACTTTATTTACATTGTAAATATTGTAAAAACATTATTACTCAAACCTTTATAGTACTGTAACTTCAAAATTCACTTTCTAAAACAATTTTTGCCTTTTTTTAATTTTCTAATCCACAAAATATTTTTTATATAAAATATTAGATTCGCTTTACACTCAGTAAATTAACAGAAAAAATTGAGTCACGTATATCAATCCTTACATTCTGACACCTGTCATATAACTTTGACGTTCATTATTTTAATTAATATTGCTGGATGTTTGTTAACTTTAACATACAATAGACGTCAAATGTGTTAAATGTTTAAATCTTGGTTTACGTTTAAAGCATGTTATGTATATTTAATAATTCTCCAAGACCCGCCTTCATTGAAATCTACTGGTATATTTTCGCCCAAAAAGAAATGTAATTAAGTTCACGCAAGAATACGTTAAATTGATCCGGATAATAAGGTACGTTAACATTTTAAGAATCATTAGTCAGCCCCGGCAGCTCTAAGGTATCCATCCGTGTATGAAGCCTTGCATGTGAGTCGATTTTGAACATATCGCTTAACGATAATTCAATTAATATCGGTATCTGTCGATGTCAGTATTCGCCGACTGTCTGCCCTAGCGTTATAAGTTGACCTCGAAACATTTCTTTACTAGGATTCATTTATTTAAATCGAAATATTACTTGTATGCAAATCTTTTTGTTTTAATTTCTCATTGCCAATTACACTAGTATAAATAAATCGAAACTATGATGTAGGATTGATTACAAATATTACGTCAAAACAATATGTATATAATTTGTAAGCAAATATATTTTATATAGACGAAATGGGAAAAATTGTAACTTGTAGAATAGGTCTGGAATAAAATTATTTATTTTATGTCTACAACAATACAAGAAGGGAGATTTCAAACCATGTGCTTCAACAGAAATAATAAGAATACACCAAGAACTACCAGGACTTCTTCTGGTATTTACGCTACTACACAGCAGCTATCGTAGTTATGTATCTTAAATATCTAGAGATATAATTACTGTAAAAATTATATTTACGTATTTGAAAAATTCTACAAATAAATAAAAAGACGTATAAAAAAAGTCGACCATAAAATTGATTCGATATTATAGAATACATAAATTATGAAATTAATAAATGTTATTTTATGTAAATTTAATGACAATTTTGAAAAAATCTACAGATTTTCTCCTTCGAAGAACGAAAATTATATCCTTATTTTAGTTCCAATTTCAGAAAGCTGGTCGGATAATCTTTAAAATCTACACAATTTATGAGATGGGACTATTCGTTCAGAAACAGTGTTGAAATTCGTATAAGCATTGCATATTTGAAGAATCCATCACTTGAATATATCTAGATGCTATTCTCTTAGGAGTTCCTGTTTAACGATTATTAACGAATATTGAGCTTTCAGCTAATTATATGTTGACGTGTACAGCTTATGAGACCGGATACCTGCGGTTCTATATTAAACATGACGGTCTTACGAACGTGAGAATTCAATAAGAAAGGCTCTTCAATATCATTCCGATATTTTTAATAAACAAATTATTTTTTTAAGATATCATATTAGTTTTAAATTTTGCTCTATATATATTATAAAGACTCTTCAGTTCGTAATTTTAAACTTATAAAAGTATTAACTATCTAAGCTTGGAAATTTCAGTGTAGCTTATTTACTTAATGAAGTTTAACACTGAACCTGTTCTGTGAATATATAAATGACCCACTCATACATTTAAAAAAAATTATTTTTATTGGTCATTATAAAATACACATGAAGTCGATACGGTCACAGACAAGACGTTTTAGGTAAACAGTTTTTATTTTCGTTGCTTTATACTCAACACTCACATTCACATTCTTACCCTAAGGGGGTCCATATAAATTTAATAAACAATATAAAAATTTTTATATAATAATTGTCAATGTAAATTATCATGAGCATTAATTAATGTTACTATTCTATTTTAATTTTTTATACATTGTATACAAATGTCATCCTTTTTAATTAATGTTGTTATTTATTATTTATTTTTTTATTGCATGTTGCATGTATGTAACTTTTTGTATGGAATTTAATTTAATAAAGCTTTATTATTATTATTATACTCAACACTTAGTTTTAATTATCAAATATTACAAAGAAGTTATTGTCGAATTACTTGTCAATAATAGTGGTAATAAGTGCCTCAATAAACTCTAAATAAACATTCAATTGTTTCAAGAAAATTATTTACATAAATATAATGATCACAAAAAAAATTTATACTGGTATTATCGTTTATAAGAAAAAATATTTTCACAAATAATTTAACACAAAGTTGTTGTTAGTTGCACAAACGAGATCAAACTTGTTTATAGGCACACACATAAACGACTGAAAGTCGTTAAATTAAAGCTCCGCGAAAATTTTGTTATCAGATTTCATGAAGTCTAGATGCGACGCTTTATCAGCATGTGAAAACTTGTCCGTATGAACCGTATTTTCTGTAAACAGTGCTAATTACATATAAAGGATAAGGCTTAAACTTAGCCAACCATTAAATCGATTAATTTAATAAACTCCAATAGGTTATGCAAAATTAATACTTAATTAAAAAAATATAATTGTGCGCTCATTTAATATATCTGAGATTAAATGTATATGGGGATTATGGAGATTTAATATATTTAAAGTACACAAGGACTTCGTTTACTTATAAAGCATGTTATGTATATTTAACAATTCTCCAAGACCCGCTTTCACTGAAGTTTACTGGTATATTTTCGCCCAAAAAGAAATGTAATTAAGTTCACGCAAGAATACACAAGGACTATTAGGTAAGTGGCAAATGTGATAAGCTTTTAATTTTATTTGGTTTATGCTGTTGTTACTTCATTGTCCATTTGTAAACAGTATCTTGAAAATGATATATGCCAGAAAACTTAAATTCTAAGGCGATTAAACGAACATAGGAATCTGATAATAAAGATTATAGAAGCTTCGTAAATAATACATTTAGACAAAGCACTGAATTTACAGTTGTTAAATAAAATATTCATTTATGATTTAAAATTTTGTGCTCAATCAAATTTACAATTTTGAATAGTTGCAACATAAATTATTTACCAATCGTAATGAGAAACTATTATTTCCATATCAGTCACGAAAACATTATGCATAAAAGAGAATTATTGAAAGTGGCTCCGTGAAATATAAATAAAGGACTACAAACGTACGTTAGACTATAAGATCTTCAAGGCAATGCGCCGACACACCAAGCTGCAATCACTACTGTAACGATAAAGATGCGACAGAATTTTTCAAAAAAAAACCATAAATGAAAACTCCGTTATGACTAAAATTGATTAAAAATCATCAAATTGGAAAATGCAAATAGACATTCGGAAATTCAAAATCTTCAAATATAAAAAAATGCAAATAGGCATAATTCGGAATATCAAAATAAAGAACTATGTGGGCAGTAAGCTGCATGATTTTTATTTACTTTTTTATTAAGTGATGCCATCGGTAGTCGCGAGACGTCATTTCGTATGTGTGGACGCCTCCCCCCCATAAAGAGGAGGGGGTCTCTTTATGTTAAGATCATGGCTTGGCTTGTTTTTATAGTCAGTAAGTAACTGCTACTTTTAGAAATCAGAAATGTACTAAATTATCCTTAACCGACTACCGCTTTGACAGCTTTAGCATAAAATAGTTTTAGCAAAGCTAACGTCTATTATTGACCGTATAATAAAATCCCATAAAAAAATTGATAGTTTACCAACAATGATTATAATGGAATGAATAATATAATTCATGTCTCTAAACGACAGTCGCATAATGAATTAACTGCCCGAAATTGAGAAAGACCGTGCTCCATCTTTAGAGCACAATAACATTCGTTTAATGGAGACAATTTGCTTATTGCGTTCTGCCTTTGTACACTGTAATACGTTAATTTGCTGTTGGTATTAAAAATATACAAAGGAATAAAAGATGCGTTAGTAGAAAAATATATATAATATGTTTATGTATATAAATTATGTTTGTAAATAAATAATACAAACTTACAGAATATTAAATAAATTTTTATTGGTATACTTCCCAGCAAATATCTGAAGATTTTAAGGAAATTCGAATGCTTGTATTAAAAATAAATAATTCACCAAAAACAAGAACTTATTTTCTTTATTCACTTAAAAATGCATATTAAAATCATGACGAACGCAGTCTACTTAGTAGTAAATAAAATGTTTAGTTTAGATTTGACAGTAAGCAAAATTGTTTCAACTTTATTTATAATGAATTATACAAATTGATTTAAATCGTTTTACATAATAGTTATAAAGACATAAGTTGATGTTATATATAATCTGATAGTCTATTTTTATTGAAAATTAAGTACTGAAAAATTATATACTCGAAGATTTATGAGTCAAAAACATGGATACAACCAAAAACTGAAGGTTACTTGACTGTTATTTCCATTCGAATGATTACTGACTGGATGCAGCAGAAAAGCAATGACTCATAACCAACCGGATGATAAGCTTTGCTTAAGGCTAATCCGGTATTTATTTGTGAATACTTTCTTAAGAATAATCGTAGAAAACCTCTATTATTTCGAGTGGAAACCCTCTATTATTACGCAGAGTTTCAGAATACATTTTTTTAACAAAGGTAATATGATTTTATTTCTCTCTTCATTCAATATCTTATTTAAAATAATGATGCTTCAAAAAATGCAAACAACTCGCCAAAATCGTGAAAATTTTTCTAATAACACATATATGAAGCCTCAAACGTAGTAAAAACTAATAATTCATATTTAAGAGTCAATGTACCTACGATTTTTTAAAGGTAAACATATTTCGGAATGTTTTATTATGATTTTTAAAACTTTCTTTCTCTTGGACTTTCCAAAATATTTATGTCGAAATTTTAAAACGTATTTGCAAATAATATAAAAATTTTAAAATGCTTTAACAATTTTATCGTCTATTTTTAACATAGTTTCTCTTTTTGTAAACATGGGTATTATGTTAGGCATAAAAATGATAATTTAAGGTTTTATATGGTGCGCTCTCACCAATCAATTAATAGCTGAGATACATTTATAAAGACCAAACATTCCGAAAACCAGGTTTCAAAATAAACAGCGATCAACATGTAAGCACAGAATATAACTCGGTTGTTTACTATTGTTGCACAGGCTGTGATTCATTTGGATCGCAAAGCAAATTCATTTGGTACTTCATAGATTGTTGTTAGTATATTAGTCTCATAGAGAGGAATACGAAAAAAAATTCTTGCTACATCAATTAACCAAGCCTTCAATTTTAAAGAAACCAGCCTGTTTCTTTAAAATTTTAAAGAAACTCGCCTGTTTCTTTAAAATTGAAGGCCTATTGATACTAAACAATTTCATTTCCGAAAATGATTACATTATAATACAATCAAAAAACGAATAAATGTTTTTAAACATTTACCTATTTTAAATATTATTCACAATTAAGTGGAACTACGTGGTATAGTATTATTTCTACTTTCTTTAAGTTCTTTTCCACGAACAAGGTTTCGTTGTATTACAACCTCTTCAGGTGGTCTATTAGCAAATCTTTTCTAATAAGAAGATGTTGCAATACAACGAAACCTAAAGAACTTAAGAAAGTAGAAATAATACTATATCAAGTAGTTCCACTTAATTGTGAATAATGAATTTCTACAAAATTAACGCCAAATATATAAATAATATTATTTACCTATTTTCTTTATAACCTATTTTAAATTAATATTTGTACAATTGTATGTTTTCATGGTTTCAATTTAAAAACAACAAATACCGTAATGTTTTTGTAGAGTTTTCTTTTAGGTTACGTACATACGTCTTTCTGGGGCTGTTAAAAATGGTAACATAGACAAATGTCTAATATGGTAATGAAGTAAATAAGAGAATCAGGTGGCCAAAAAAAATTAAATTTCATCCACACTTAACCAAAATTCGTCACTAGGTGACCATTGCGATTGTTTTATCTTCTAATTTGTATAAGTTTTCTTTTACAAAACACCTACCGTCTTTAACTGCACTAGACGAAGTTTGAAGTAATTTTATTTCTTTTTACTGCATTGGGTTTTACAGCCACCATTTTCGTTTCTCGTAATTTTCGTATTCTCATATTCAAGTGGTTGACATAAATTTTTTAACTTCTTATTTATGACAATCGCTCAAATTATAGTTCAGTTGAATTCACAATCATGAATCAACAATTCAGTTGAATTTCACAAACCAAATACTGTCAAACGTAATACACTGCTTGGTGTCAAGACTGCCTACATATAAATTTCTTAAATCTATTTGTTGCCATTTTCCCTAGGCATATCCAATTCCCTTCTTTATAATCGAAAAGTTCGGCCACTACTATGAAATTCTTTCTATGTGTAGTCCCAAAAACAGAGTTTTTTTTCGGCCGTTCAGATATCGACAATTTTTAAACGAATGGTGGTTTAAATATTATCTTCTAATAAAAAATTAGCCTTAAAAAATATTTAAATATTTGGAACAAATTTCGATGTATGGAATAGATATTGATATAAGTACTACCTGTTAAAACGGTTGAAAATAACTGATGCAAAACAAGGCAAGGTTATAAAAAATTTGCAAAGCAAGGTTATAAAATTAATGCACTCAACTCAACAAATTCATTGTTAATGGATGCACGTTCGCGACATTTTCTGGACAGATCCTTTTTGGTTTTCGTAGCCAAACTAGCAACCTTCATAGTTTCGCTATGTCCGTCTGCCTGTCTGTCTGTATAACATAACCGTTTTATTCGCAGTCTATTATTGTTCTTAAAATGAAATTTGCCACGATTAAATACATATTTATTTTTTTTGCATACTTCATTTCGTTGCGTATCTTTTAAAAATATTGGTGGTACACCATGAACAATTTTTCGATACAGGGATCCGTTTAGCTTTAAATGTATTAGGCTTAACAGTGGTCATTTGCTACCGTTAGGTGTCTCCATTCCCTTCCAGATAAACTGCTATTTTTGAAAATTATTCACAATAGTATCATGAAATTAAAAGCAAAATTATCATAGCTAAGGAAAATTTACTAGTTAACGAGTAATTTTCAACCAATTTATGAAATATAGTTTTGTCTATAAAAAATATACAAGGAAATATACTTATATATAAATAATATTAGTACTTGGTAACAGCAAATAGTTTAATAGTATACGTACACATAAATATTTACAGGCACTTGAGTTTATACGCAAACCTCAAAGTGCTTACTAAGTTTTACTTACTAAGTAGTTTGTTTTTTTCATACTTAGTCAGTTTTATTATTTGTATTTTAGGTTCATTTCGTACTTTAACTTTAATTATTGTAATAGAATATATTCCAAGTGCATTTTAAGTAAGCTAAATAAAATTTGAAATAGAATAACCAACTTTAAAATTAGAGATTCAGAGTACCAGGAAAAATTGTTATTAAAACTTTACGTGTCGATATGTATGGTTGAGTTTTAATCGAGACGATTTTTACTGGTCATATCTCTGAACCATAAATCACCCTAGTCATTTCATTTTGTTGAGCTTAATGTCACATCATAAAGTAACATTCAAATCGTAATTAAATCATTTTTAGGTTCATATCAAACTACAGTCAGTACTATAACGCGGAATTACGAAGTCACTTTCGAATTATATAACAGAAAATATATCAGAAAGATGAGAAAGAATACCTACATATGCAAGATTGTTACTTTCTGATTGTTAATTCATGAAACAGTATAAAAAAGATAAAAAACCATCTAACAGATATTTCAAAGTGACAACATGAAAACAGTCATTTCGTAACAGCATTCACTACGTCCAACTTATCATATCACCATGGCAACCTTGACCAAATGCAGGTTATTCTTAAAATAGTGAATACTAAAATGTGAACAGGAAATAATACTTATAAAGAGTTTCGAAATTGAAAAATATATTTAACACATTTAAAAGTAAACATCCCATTGACTACCACGATGTTAAAGTACTCTCGCTAGTCGTAGAGATGAATGAGTGACGTGTTGCCAACAGAATACGAGTCTGATGCGTGTGATCTGGCACAAACGATTAGGTACCTCAGATAGTTTGAGGGGCCCATGTTATGTCTACCGATAACGTCCATAAACGATAAGTCGATAGAGGTCACACTCTGATGAAATTACTAATTGCTGAGTAACATTTTGATATTCGGTTACAATATTACGTATCGAGAGTTCGATTGTAAACATTAGTAAAGCTTCCGAAATAGAATATGAATTTCGGAAGCTTTACTAATGTTAACTTTCCTTTTTAACACTCGCAGTGATTAATCATTACACTGAATAAAAGTCGTTCAATTAATACTTTGGCTAACGTCTGAATAAGTTAAATATGATAGATATATAATCCCCATCCTAGTCATGAAGTAGCTGGCGAAAAAAATTAAGAAGGTAAAAGAAACGCTTGATTCTAGTAATTTTATACGGAAACAAAGTTGGTCGACATTATTAATGGTCTTTTTTTAAGTAAAAATTCGTATCGACAATCCTACATATCAATCATTTAATATACTGTGAGATTTTGGAGAGCTTAAAACGAAGCCGTGAACTGGGACAGGACTTATGAAAAACTACAGCAATACAACAATCTTTTAAATACTTTTACGAATATTGAGATAACCGCGATGTTCACATAAAAGGAATGGAAAATTGAAAAAAAACCTATAGTTCCGACATACAGCAACGCTCACCGAACACATTATATACGAAAGTTTTTACCTATAAATATTTGCTATAATAGACATATAAAATAAATTTATATGTTTAAAGACCAAAGCTTCCACTTAAACTACTTTGTCGTAAGTTTGATCTTAGCGCATTCGACACACCAATGTTTCTCGAAGTGGCACCAGTAAGCATCGCCATCCTAGCTGGTATTTTTATATTCAACTAGCTTGACCAGACGTTTCATATTTCCCGGAAACTTCTGTATTTTTAGTCATATTTTTAGTGTTTTGCCGGAAAAATAACTATCGCGCATTTCTATTATTCACATCGAACAATGTTGCATACACACTGTTAGGTAGAAAGAAAGCCAGCAACGTTCGTGTATTAATTATTAGTGAACAATGGTGTCCAGTAAACGTCGTAGCTAGCGCTATCAAAGCTCCCCGCCCGAGTAGCCCCAAAACAAATACGGTCTTCTTTAAAATATTAACAATAATTAAAAATTGTATTACATTATTTGGCAATAAGTTACTATTGAAATTTAAAAGGAAATACATTTTTCGCATATGCACTATAGAAATTGTAGAAATTCATTATCACTTAATTTTTATTTACAACTAAATGAAACTACGTGATATAATATTATTTCTATTTTATTTACATGCTTAAACACGAAGAATTTAAATAAAGTAGAAATAATACTACATCACGTAGTATATAATAAAAATTAAGTATTTCCATTTCGTTAAATTGTTTGTCACTTGTTGTCTCTATGGAAAATCATTTAGTGTAATAATTAATCGTTACTATTATTACCAGTCAAAAGCCATACAATCGAATATATGAAGGTGTCGATAGAGCAGCGGAAAATACCAAAATCCGATATTATATTCAATATAACATTGTCTGATTCAAATTAACAATCAAAACATTGTTAATTTGTACATAAATCGTAATATATTTTTTGTAGCTTTACGGCTATAATGTTAATAAATCCTAATATATATATAATATATATATATATATATATATATATATATTTTTTTTTTTTTTTTTATTATTATTTTTTTTTGTAGTTCTACGTCAAAGTATTGGTACGAAACTGTAATAGTAGAGGTATTACAATGTTTGTGATGCTATTTGCTGGTTGGTTTGTAACCAACAGACTGCATATTTGAATGGTAATATCCTAACTTCGAATCTTTCCGGAAAACTTCTCCTTCCTTACCTTAAGTATCTTACTCAACGTTCGCCTATTCTATCTAAATTCTAATTTTCTTTTCTTTATCTAACTCTCTAATTGTCTTCTGTCTTCTATTTCTAATGTTACCTTATTCGACTATTTCAAATGTTATTCCACAAAAGGTAGCCTTTGCTTTTCTGGACCTAAATAAGTAAACCTAACTTTTCAGCAAGCTTTTGTGTTAATTCTTACCAAATCTTACACATACATATTTATAAATAAACGGATCATTATCGGCCTGCTCTGAGCTATCAATTCATATCAAAATAAGTTTCATAATTTTGAATACTAAAGTAATTAAGAGTACATTATTGCTTGACATAAATTATTTATCGCGTCATGCAATATTTTCACTGCAATTGTTATTTAGTTTCTTCTGAATCGAAATCTTATACATTAATGAAACGAGCAACATTATCCGGGTTGAGAGTCTGAATATTCGACTTTTGAACAGAAACGGTTTATTGTGTATTGTTACGGTAAAATAATAAGAGTTTTGAAGCAGAAATCGATTGCCGCATCTCTGACTAATAGCAATTAAATCAACAAGCAGCAAGCCCCCATTTCTCATCATCAGAGGATTTAACAATTTAACGTTTAGCTATAAATTAGTTAATACTTGTACTCATAAATTATTCGAAATTATATCCATTACGTGAGCGCTCACTAAGTAAGACATAATGCAATCCATTCCGCAATGTATCATGAAACAGATGAATCATTAGTTTTATAAATTTGTTAATTTGTAGTTAATTCTGTATTCTTCCTAAAAACTGTAATACCGTCTTTCTATTATATAAGCATAAGTCGGACAGTAATCCGTTAGAAAATTTCAAGTCAATTTGTGTCTACAGATTTACACAATTAAATAACAAAATAGCAAAAAAATATGAGAAAAACTGTTTTTTTTTTCATAATTAAGAATATGTATTGGACATTGTCTCTATTAAAACCATTTAATTAACTAGTTCGGTAACGTTAGTAACATTAAAACAAACTAGATACTAGTAACATGTTGAAGAAGGTGGATTGTACGAACACAACACTATTTGTATCCAATAGATTTCGTATTACTCTATATTATAACATACTCCTGTTACGAAGTGAATTACCTATATTTCTTTTTGCATGTTTAAAATTGTTTACTTTAATTATAATATATCTGTGTTGGAATTAGAGGCGATTTCCTTGTCCAATCGCGATGTTAGATCACTTTCCAATATATGAAAACCTTACAACTATATAGAAACAAATATCCAACAAATTTCCAACGCAAACTATAACAAAATACAAATTCAATGTTTTTATTAAATGTCTAATCAATAACAGATCTCGAAAAATATTTTAAAATTGTCGCAATATGTACGTGCTTCTACTTAGCATGTAATGTATTAAAGCTAATTCGAAAGACGAATATTTTATAACGAAAAAAGAATACTTTTAATAATTGAATCGAGAAGATGAAGTTATATATATATATATATATATATATATATATATTTATATATATATATATATATATTTATATATATATATATATATATATATATATATATATATATTACAAATAATGTTTTATTTAAAATATGATTATCGTATACAGTTTCAGAGTAAAAAGTAATTTACAAGTAGATAAAGTGAAATAGATACAAATTTCCAAAAATAGCATATCGAACTTACATTTAGGGCAATTGTTAATGATCCTTAGGAACAAAAGCAGTACGGCCATAAAGTAGACAAAAGAAATAGAGAAAACGACGCAGACGATTTACGACGATCAATGAATAATGGACATTTAATGATAATAGATAAGAATTAAAAACACTTAGGCGAAGTGACTTGTTTTTATCGTTAATCATACACAAATTGCATATAAAAATATATTTTTTTTTATATATGTTGATAGATACTAAATAATAACTTATTAATCAAATGTCTCCTTCGCAGTGCTCTGAACTTAATGACTTTAAAAAAAAATGTTCAAAGTCAAATATGAAAATAATTAAATTCTTAAGTGCAATTTGTCGATATAATTAAAAAAAAAGAAAAGAAAGTAATAATTATGAAAATACTTACGGATACATAAATATACTCGTCATGCACTCCTACACCGTTTGACATTCTCATAAGATACTAACTCGATTCACTTGCAGAGTTATCATTTAACCATAACTTACGCATACACACACAGCTACGAAACGACGCGGGACTGATGTACTTGTATACTTTATTCTCTAAGCGCCACTTCACATACACAACTCAAATATCGAGACACTCAACTGGCCACAAGACCCAAGCTATTATGACCAAATATCCATTAATTCCGTTATCTTAATATAATATTTTCGTCGATACCTTCACAGAGACTATTTAAGGTACACCGAGATAAGCAACGCGATATTGAAATTTATGATAAATACATCGGCGAATCGTAATCGCAGAGAGTTTCATGAAGCGGTACAGTACTCTACAAATGTACGAGTATATTGCTATGACGTGATCGGAAAAGTGAAGTCGACAGAATGAATGGCTGTCAAACCGCGCTCGCTCGAGCCACGCCCCCACTTTGATAATACTGAGAGTGAAAGTATGTACATTTCCTTAAACTAATTATGGATTTCGTATTAGGTAATCCGAGCTGTAGTTCGCAGCAAAGAATCATTACGTAAACGATTGAATAGTATCCACCTAGCGTCGAGCGATTATTTAAAAAAAACAATACGGATGTCGACACGTATAACGTAATTTACTATATATGAATTTTTTTTTTAATTTATCCTTACACAGTTTGACCTTTCCTTGCTCTTTATAAATTATCTATTCTTAAAGCCTTTTTAGGCAAAATGAAACGACTATGTCGAAGAGACTAAAGCACTCTGACCATATTATTTCAATAAACATTTTGTATAATACCAGAAAATCGATCAGTTCCTGGGCGAAAATTCACGCAGCAGGTGGTTTTGTTGGCCTACAACAGGTCAGTTTAGAATTTAAATAGTTACACAAAATCTGCGTTCAATTGATATTTAAACAATTTCTTATTTGGGAATTGTCCATTAGGAATAATGTATTTGTTGCATGTTTATATTTGACGGTTTTATACATCGGTGAAAAACATGATAAAATTATTATACTGCTTTACTCGTGTTATTGGAAACGTAATGCCATATCGCTATTTATTACAGTCAATGTGATTTGATATAAAAAAACAAGTTGTTTTTTAGGAGGAGCAGTTTGCAAATACCATTTTCTTGAATGGATACATTTTGGAAGCAAATCGTTTATGCAAACCTAAGGTGATAAGCCAGGTGAGATATGTACTGAAGATAGGATGAAAGAGATTTCCTGTTTTCAAATAATATGCAAATAGTGCATGTAGGTAAGCATACTAAGTAAAGCGAGGTATTTCTATGTGTCCTTGTCACAATGTCGACAGAGAGGTAAAAAAAATTGAGAAACACGCACGGATATATGCTTTTAAGTGATGCGTGTCCTATGAATGATAATATCAAGTGTGCGTTTATATATATATATATATATATATATATATATATATATATACATATATATTTTTTTTTTATTATGATTATTTATTATGATATTTATTATCTGTCACTTCATTCCGTTAGTTCGAAATTTAGACGCATCATAAGATGTTCATAAGATCCATGAATAGTAACCGTTACTTTAATAAAAGACGCTCAGACCAGCATAAGTATATCATTTACTTTCACTGTGCAAACCAATTTTTCTAGCTTCGTGTCAGAGCACCTGAATTTGCCGTATTGCCCTCCATAATTCGATAGTTCTGTATACAATCAAACCATACTTTTATCAAGCATGTCAAATGTAAAGAAAGGTGCAGAAATGCTATGCAATAGCATATTATTCTCCGGAATATAAATATATGTAAAAAAATTCTAAGTCAAATCGTATTATGACAATATATGTAGATATAGCGCCATCAGGGAGGGATTTTCGAATTGTTAGTAATATTTCATTTTATTTGGAAAATCACATGTGGTTTAAAATTTACATGAAATTAAAACATTGAAACGTTGTTAGGCGTTTTCAATTCAATCCATTTATTTTTTACTTTTTCATCATTATAATACATTGATGATATAATATTAGAACTAATATTTTATCCTGTATTTTGAAAAATAGAAATCTTCTGATAGAAGTAACATTTCATATATTTATTTACGACCACAACCACATATATGATATTAAGATCTTATATAAGAATTTAATGTCAATAAAAGATTTAAGGTAAGACTTGGCTCATGCGACGTGAATCACGGGCAACGTTAAAGGAAAACATTTTCAACAACTTTTCCGCGTACTGCTTTGAGTTAGTGCATTCATTCATTATTTTGCATATTCTATGACTGCAATTTTATCAAAATGTTTTAAATGAAACTATTTCTAAAATTTAGAACAAAAATATTTCCTTGACTTAAAAGTATATCTTCTAATGAACAAAAAATAACTTCTAATAATTTAAATATATTTTTACATAAACAACTTTATAAATTGATGTAATGCAATTTGTAAATTTGTAAAATAAAGTATAATAAAATTAACTTGCCTTTAATTTTCCGAGAAAATCCCACAGATATGCAATCATTTCATTTAATCGCGTGCATTTCACATAAATGGTGATTTTAAGTACAAACTTAGTATTTGAAAAACGGCATTAAAAAAATCCAAAAATACTATTTTTAGGCGCTTTAAGATTATTATCAACAATTTTAAATGCAAAAAATAACTTAAAAAATTTTTGAAATATCGACAACATTTCATTTGAAAGCCTTCATACTATTATATTACTATGTATTTATAATACTAAACCATTTTGGTTACTTGGGTTAAAAAAAAATCAAGTTGTTTTTTAGATGGGGCAAACTATATTTTAATGATCATGTGCAATATGAATTGGAGGAAATAATAGGTAAATTAGAAATGCTTAAGAGAGATATAAATTGTTTAAGTCAATCGCGTATATCTTGCGACGATGCATTTTTAGATTGGAAAAGCAGATACTGAATCTAAAAAGGCATCGTCCAAAGTTGAAGAGTAGGAGGTTTGACGTCTGCGTAAAGTACATATAGTTAAAAATTTGGAGGGATCGCGGGAAGCTAGGAAAACGCGTTGTAGAACTATTTCAAATTATCGCTAGCGATTTCGCTGAAACACGGACAACCTCATTGGTGCTAGTTAAATTCGAGAATAGTAGTTCTAAACATATATATTTAACTTTTCAGATTGACATATTGAAACGAGAATCACAATAATCCACGTACCATTTAAATCGCAAGTATCATACATAGTTGAAATAAATGGAATAACATATTATTTTGCTAATAAGAGTAAACAAATTTAATTCAAAAAACTGGCCGATGATAATAAAATAAAATATTCCTGTTGCGAGTTTAAGTAAGCAATAAAAAAATATTCCGTTCGAGCGACTTATAATGTCAACATGATCTTACGATTAACAACACAATGTTGCAATGATGACACTTCTTCATATTTTTAACGTGAAGACCCTATTTGTACCAATATATTTAATACAAATGTAAATAAAAAATATCTTTTTCTAGGAAGTATTAGAGATAATTTATTTTCAAAATTATATAGATACGAGTAAGGTCAGTAACATGTCTAATGACGTAATTTGTGTTTAACAATATATTAAGAAACGTCAAACTTATTGAAATAAATGTTACGTCGAAAATATATTTAAAAAATTGAATATATTACATTTAACTTAAAATTGTAAAGAATTAGCTTTAAATAGTAAGGAAAATAGTTACGGAAATAAATTTATTCTAAATTCTATATTATATTATCATTAGGTCAAAATTCAAAATTTAACCGTAAAATGAAACAAATCAAAACGATTTATAATACGTAGTATTTTTAAAATCCCAAAAAATTATAAAAAGATAAAATGAAATGGGCGATTTTTTTAATTAAGCATAATAAAAAAAATTATGCAGAAAAAAATATTTTCGTTTCGGATAAGTATAAAACAGATCTTGAGTTTCAAAGAGTGTAAATTCAAGAAATGATTTTGCAAATACTCACCACTAAAGCTGGAAATAATTCCATATAAGGTAATTTCAAGCGAAAAAACACACTTCAGTGAATTCCCTAAAACGATAAAAACACAATACACGTGTTTCGAAGTGCGATTCAAAATTCAATCAACAAGTTGATATCTCAAATCCCATTTGGCATATGACATGCGCAGGGTATTTTCTACAAATTAGATTGTAGATTTGACAAGATTTCAAACGTAATTTTCCACGGAGCTAATTACTTATCATCAGTAATCGATTTATGCGTTTATCGTAACATCACAAGCAGCTGTGGAGTCGTTTAAACTACTACGTAGATGTTTTCCCATATTATCAGATTATAAGGTGAAAAATTCCACAACATATACAATAATGTACTTAACACGTCTATGTGTTGTGTTGTCATATTATCTTAATGTAAATATTTATCCAGACAAATTTTCATGCTATCACAGTACTTCACTGAACAATTATATATATATATATATATATATATATATATATATATATATATATATATGCATATAAACACACGTGACTGTGTGTGTGTGTGTGCGTATGTATATAAATATAAATTACATAGTGTTAGAATTTAAGTGACAATATCACATATATTATGTAATATATAGTCGCTCGTGAATTTTTCAAAGACGATAAAACCTACAAACTTAAATTTTGGCACGTACGTTTATCTTAGTTTCAAAGTACTCGCTAAAAGAGATTTTTCGAATTCAACGTAAAGGAAATAAACAAATGTGTGGGCGTAAATGACTAAAAAAAGAAAATATACGGGAACTTGGCAATATTTAGGTAACGTGAAAATTTGTATTTCGACTCTAAGACAGAAATAAATACATAGCTAATTGGATGTTATTCAAAATTCGCCAATCGTAAATAGTTAAGTACTGATTAAGTATAGAAAAATTTAGGTGAAAAGTGCGAGCTAAAGTAACGAAATAAACCCACGATTTGAAAAGATATCTTTTTGGATTACGAGCTCACTTCCTAATTTAACTTTTATTCTTATTATAAAATATTTTCCAACAGCATTTAAAGAATACTAATGAAAACTTCTCAAAAATTTATAATTTTGACCGAGAAAAAAAAATGATTATCGATTTCATACCAATTTCGAACGTCCATATCCAATCCTTCGTATTGAATTTTTAAAATTTGTCCAAATTTTTAAAACTTGATGTACCAAAACTGTTTTAAAATTAGAAAATCAAGACAAAAGTTTGTATTTATAGCTTGACTTAACCATGTACATGAGTTATAAACTAAACTATTCTGACTCGTCCTACCCTCGCAACCTCGTTTCTACTCAGTTTTAATTATTTCCCAATTAAAGTCTCTTCATGAAGTAAGATTTATATAAAAACTTAATCAAACATGTTTGGTCCTCCAAAAGGACAATATTTAGGGTCGCACTTTCGTAGTTTAAACCGTAGTAGTTTCGTAGTTGGGTTCATGATTTTTTAGGGTCGCACTTTTGAGTTGTTTCGTAGTTGAAAAATTCCGCATAGATAGTATACGTATACGTAAAAATACACTATTTTTATACATATACATACATATTTATGCAAGGATGAAATATATAACTTATATAGATAATATATGTATGTGTATGTATGAATGTGCTTCCCATTATTCTGACGATTTTACGTAGAATATTATTTGTTAGCTAGTCACTAATTCAGGCGACCACAGCTAGTGCTCGCAACACTGACCGAGAGTTGTGGGAAACTTATAGAACATGAGAAACTACGGCATTTTATCTAAATCTTTTTCCTTTTAATTACATTTATAAATATACACACATATATATATATATATATATATATATATATATATATATATATATGTACATAGTTTGGGATTTTTTAAGCTATGGAGGGGTGGGGGTAGTGGTTTTTTTTACTATTCTTATAAAATCTATTAAGAATAGGATACAGGAGAGATGCTCAAACATTTTTATTATTCACTTAGTCACCTGTTACTCAATCACGTTCGGGAAATATATATTTAAGTAATTCAATCGTTGTTTTCACTCTAATTACATTTAATTTATTTATATTTACCAACATATAAACTTTCAGCTTCTAACTTCAAAACAATTATATATGTGTAAACATTTCACTTTTCTAATTAAAATTCGATAGTCAAATGCTTCGTCGCTATTCGTGCGCCGAACGAGAAATTTGTTTTGCGTTTTCTAAAGGAAGATGATGAATCATGTGACGGGAAAAGGGAACAGCTTTTAACATTAACTTACCCTTAACTTTATGGGAAATCGAAGAATATTGGAAGTATACAAATATATTGAAAATTGTGATTTTAGAAAACCCGTTTGGCGATACAATGGTACAGAAGAAAAATACTTTTTTACCTATTTGAGGATATTTTAATTTAAACGTATTCTTATTGTTAGTCGTTTCGGTCGATTTGAAACACAATTTCATTATTTTATGTTTTCCAATATTTTTTCACAAAAAAGGAGAGCTTTCGACTGAACCTCCCTCTTTAGTAAGTTTTGTAAATGTCATCACGAAAAGATTTATACAACCATTTTTACATATGTGACATAATTGCAACAATAGTAAAAAGACCCGTTACATCAAATTAAACAATAAGATTCTTATTCAGACATGATTTTGGAAATTAATATTCAACCTACTTTTTCAAATATTTAAAATACGAACAATTTCGGTTATCATAGGATAATAATAGAGCACACCCCGCTTCGCTTCGCAAATTTGGAGTGATCAAGAGGTTAGAGCTCATATTAAGCAAACGATACGCATTGTAAATCGTTAACATATAAATATAAAATTATTTAAAACTTCATCTCCACCACTTTTCCCTGTTTTGTATGCAAACGTCGTTCAATATTCTACCGACGCACTTGTTGTGCGTTGATGGTAGTTACACACGCGAAATATCTCTTGACCTAACCACCTTCTCAATGAACGGATCCACCGTTCTTAATAAGAATAAGGAATTAAATGAAACTACGTGATGTAGTATTATTTCTACTTTCTTTAAGTTCTTTAACACGAACTAGGTTTCGTTGTATTACATCTTCAGGTGGGATATTAGCAAAGATCTTTGCTAATATCCCATATTGTATTTTCATTTAATTGTGAATAATGAATTTCTACAAAATTAACGCCAAATATATTCAATATATGAATAAGGAATATTCGACATATGACTCCTATCGAATATTCCATAATATTAGACAGGAGTCGTATATCGAATATTCCACTATACTAGTCTCAAACTAGTATTTTCCGATCATTTATTATCACACTGGAGAAGATTAGAGAAAATGTACTAACGTTCGATTTCATTATGTGAATCTGATTAAGCATTTAATAATATATTGTCGACAAATCAGCGATTCAAACGTCAATTTCTACTGAGTAAAGCTCTCAAAATGCAAAACTTAACCGTAAAATGAGGATAATAACTGTTAGAGTTATTTTTTGCTTATCTACTAAATAGTAATGTTTATATATTGTTGCAAAATTATAAGATTTACAATCTTAAATATGAGGCGCTGTAAGAAAATAAATAAATAAATATAATATCACATTAACGTATATGTTTCATTCAAAATTTTGATACTCTGATATTAGTAACTGATATTATAAATATCAAAAAATTACTCAATCTCGAATCTTGATCTTGACAAAAAAAACTTGTCAATTTATTATGATGTCAAGTTGCAGTTTTGTTACGCCATTTTCAGGTAGGTATGTAAAGCCAACGGTTAAAATTTGCAAAGCTTATCGGTCAATAGCGACCCGAAGATTATCGACCAGAATGTTGCAGACCTCTCGCTACGGTGAAACTTTATTATCTTTGAAACTACATTTAGTTTACATTGTATGCTAATGGCATTTCGTTATGCCACTGGCGTATGTCATTTCGTTTAATTGGAATTTAGATATCAAATCATGGTGTAACTATTGCAAGTTACGTAATCAACCTTCAAATACATTTAATTTAGTGCAGGAACAAAATGTGATATTTTTTTCATTGGTCAGTGCCATTATTCAAGTATTGGTATTTTCAAACTTTATATTGGAGTGTCAAACCTATTCAAATCCAGGCATGATTAGAAACTTTAACATAGTATTTTGACTTCTCAATCAATTTTAGGAAAAGCCATTCATTTAAATCGACTAAATGGAATTCTAAAATACTTAATCTATCAAATCTAACTCTTTCTCTGTCTTAAACCAGTAACAGCTCTTAGCAACCCAAATAATGTGCGTCAACGCAATTTGTCAACATACTACCAAATGTGGATAAAATCTCATCCAATTATGTTTATTATTTTAAACTCATAACCTTAATATCTGTCTATCAAAACGTAATAATCATTATAAGAAGCGAAAGTTTGGTAGAAGAAACAAATATTTACAAATTACAATTTGTCAAATAACATTTCATATCATTCGTCAAACAAAAAATTGATATGAAAAAAATGCATAGCAATTATGATTGATAGCATATTTACTTATTTACATCGTAAAATTTTGTTTTATTTACCAAAAATTATCAGCAATTACCACTGGTTGAATCCACTTGTACTTTAATTAGTTGTTGCTTTGAAATAAATTAATGTTAACAATTAATCTAGTTTTTTCCTTCTTACTAAAAATCATGTTTCAATTTTAATGCAGTCTCTTTAAACATATTCCATTAGGAAAATGTAATATTTTCCATCATAATCTATTCTATTCTCTTTTTTTATTTTTAAGCATAGTATTGAAAATTATTATGTCACTGTCTTTTGTTGCAAACAACTGCTGAAAGCTACTAAACACTGAAAGATATATAGGTTAAAATATAACATTTTTTTTATTTATTCACTTGATTTAACAATAATTCTCAATCAATAATAAAATAAAGGACATATATTGTGCATAAATAATTATGAAAGAGTTATTTATTGGAATATAAAGCGGAAATAAAAAATCTACTAACGGACGCAGTAACCGTTGCAATACGCACAAAGCAGGGTTCCTAGATTTGAAATATCAAATGTAATGCTAATATCCGGAATTTTTTCATATTTTTCAAACTATAGGTAACAAGTTGGAAAGGGTGAGGTGTGTTACATTGTATGCCCCTTTGAAGCTTAATATTTCGTACTCTGTTTAAAAATTAAAAATAAGAAACCTCAATTTTATTTTAAAAAACCTATTTAATGAAAAAACCTATTAATAACTGTTAAATGTAGAACCACGATTTTTGGGTAGTAAGTGAATCATTTTAATTATGAGAGTAGATATATGTATTAGAATAATTCGTAACACACTTCATGCCTCAATGAGGTCTTCAGTAATGACCGCACCAGGAACGTGACTTCCTGGTATGGGAACCAGCGAGCGGTTCAATTAGCGTGTGTCATTTTTTATGCCACCAGAACGATAAATTATTGTGGATATTAAAATATTTTATGCTGCAATTTTAATATTAATTGTCTTTATTACTGAATAATTTTATTTGTTATAAACGATTG
Organism: Druceiella hillmani; assembly: GCA_039881145.1. Lineage (NCBI taxonomy): Eukaryota > Metazoa > Arthropoda > Insecta > Lepidoptera > Hepialidae > Druceiella > Druceiella hillmani. The sequence goes on along the minus strand of JAYKKI010000001.1, from coordinate 77,170,146 downwards.
ATCTTTTTGTATAACCCTGGTATAGAAAATAATTCAATAAGTTCAAAAATAAAATAATTACATAATACCAATATCGAAAAGGATAAGACAGAAATTAACTAAATTTCTTACCGGAAAAAAGGTTTTTCTTCCGTTTTGAGGAATGCAAAAACCATTCGTGCTAAAACAATTATTGTTGAGGGCACTTTTATCCTTGGGTTGCCCTAAGGTACGCGAACGCCTCCTCGCTCTTTCCCTGCTGCGGTTAAACACGATTTCAGCATCCATTTCTTCCAACATATAGGATCTTGCCACTGATTATTTGTTTTTATTTAATTCGACCGAAACACTCCGAATGATACAAATATTTTCAAAATTAAATAAAAATTAAATTTTTATTATCAGTGAAACATTCTGTTGTAGACGCTTAAGTAGCTAGTTATTAAAACGCACTTTACTAATTATTGACTCTGTTAACGTCACAGTACAATTAAATTTAAACACTGCGGATGCGTGCAAACGTGCGTTGAAAATAATCATATATCGTCAATTAAATCGTTTGCAAGAGCAATCGGCATGCACGCTTGTATTAATAATGTAATTAATCATTAATTGAAGTTAAAAATCGTTTTATTTACAAGTATCGTTATCGACGAATTGGCGCCAACGCGGGGTCAACTTACTACGGCGACATAATAAATGTCGCGAGTATTCCTAAAATAGTTGCGAGATGCCTTTGTGAACGATATTTTAATTGATATGCAACGGGGCTGGTCTTTGAGCATTGATAAGGACATAATAAGATGGTACGCATTTATTTGCCTTTGAACGCGTGGCCGGTGATAATGAATACTTGATGGAAAAGGGAGGTTGCCTATTTTAAGTTTTCATAAATTTTTGGAATTTAAACAATCATGTTAAATTAGGATCAAGAAAAAAATATACACCTTAAAATTATTCATTAAATCTATTTGCTAATTTCAATGGCGAGATCGAAGTATTTTTAACAGACTTCAAAAAGCGAGGAGATTCTCAATTCGTCTGTATTTTTTTCTTTTTGTGTATGTTACATAATATCTCCGGTATTTTTCAATAAATTTGGATTTTTCTTTGAAATGGTATACTCCCAGTTGAACTCTATATTCTAATTTCTCAGTCCTGATGTTGCAAGAGTATTGCCTACTTGAACCACGACACTTGACGATCTATACCTTTTAAATTGATTTTATATGTTTCAAGCAGACTCAGCAGCTATAATTCGTGTTCGCGTTCGAAACGCGTTCTAATTCCTCAATTTTGCCACTGTGAAAGTATTGAGAACTAAAATCGTGAGACTTGCGGATCTGCTCTTTATAAATTAGTATTATTTGTCTCAAGCAGAGACTTTGTCATTAAACTCCGGATTCCAACTCTTCACTCCTATTGGTTCAGTGGTACTGCTTGATCAAAGCGTGAGATATGAGAAATTGCTATTTTAAAATTAGTATTTGTGGGTCTCAAGAGTGACTACCACTGAACTTCAAATTCCAATTTCTCAGTCTCGATGCTTTGGAGGTACTACCTGCTTAAATCGTGAGACTTGAAGATCAGCTGTTTCAAATCAGTATAGCGGGTCTCAAGCAGAAACTCTGATATTTAACTCAGGGCTGCAATTCCTCAATCCTAAGATTGCAGGAGTACTACTTGTCTAAGCTGTGAAATTTAAGGAGCCACTATTTTTAATGAGTATTTTGAGTCTTAAACAGAGCCGCTACTACTAAACTCCTAGTTCCAAGTCTTCAGTCTGGGCGCTGTGGAGGTACTCACTGCTTAAACCATGAGGCTTGAGTATCTGCTGTTTTCAAATTAGAATTGTAGGTTTCAAACAGACATTTTGTCATTATGCTCCGGGTTCCTACTCATCAGTCCTCACTCTGCGAGGATATTGTCTGCTTAAATCATGAGACTTGAGGACCTGCTGTTTTTTAAATTAGTATTGTGGGCCTTAAACAGAGGATCCGTCGTGCAGAAGTACGATCTGTTTTGTGTCTGTTAACTCATACGTTCGGTTTCAATCAACCAATTTGTATAGTTACTTTTTTCTTTGTGTGGTCCCAGTGGAGTAAAAAAATTAACTAGAATTTGATCCTGTAACACAGAATTCCTCAACAATATATAGTAAAGGGTTAGATGATATTAAGTCTAATCATAATTTAGTAATAGTCTCTAAACTTATGATATGACCAAAGGTGGCATAAAGCTGCCCTTTAGGGAAATAAAGGTACAAGGATGAAAGTGGGATGTGATGACAAGAACTTTTCACTGATGAGGATTACACTCATCGAATATGGACTCATTTCACTTGTGTTGACATAAGCAAGAAAATAACAGAATAAATAGATAAGAATATCTATACAGGTACACACAAAGGCATGAAGCAACTAAAGTATTAATTGGTAGGCAGATAACTAAGTAAGTACATGTATATAAACAAAGGCATGAATTGACTAAAAATTAGTACGTAGATAGGTGGATAAATAAATATATACAAAGGTACATAAAGGCTTGAACTGACTATGGTGAAACCAAACGAGAAAATGTGATTTCAATGTCCGTAAGTATGTATGTGTGTGTGCATGTACAAATGAATGTATACATTTAGATATACATGAATATATTTAGATTAATTAAATGCTGCAACCGTCAACATAAAGGAGATTTTATTTTTATTAAATTCATCGTAAGTATGGTACATTTTTAGTAAATTGTAGCACTCATTTGTATGTGTGTGTGCTACGTGCACACACTCTACTTGAAAGAGGAGAGTAGCGTCCGTCGACTTGGCACCGATTCCAACAAATCTCTAAGCATTAGCAGCGTTTTGCAAATTTACTAATGGTTGGAAACGATCAGAGGTACTGAGAATGTTTTATTTTTAATTACGACTTGCAAAAATTTGTATAGTTTACTACTGAAATGTTTCCATAAACACACTCAATGTTAAATAATTATTATATTCTATGAACATGGTGTTACAGTCCTCCGTATACATACTAACACATTAATTTAATAAACTGACTGGAAAGTAGAAGCATTAATTTAATAAAATGATTGGGAAGTAGAATTAAGATTAAATATTAGACATGCTAATTTCATACATTTTTGACATTTTATATCGCCATCATTTGTATTGAAAATAGTAAAATTTAAAGTTATTTGTTTAACTCAGGTTAGTCATGATCAACGAAGTAATAATGAATTTAATAAGGACAAATGCTTATTATTTATTTATTATCTTATATTCTTCTAAAACGTGATTGTAATCAATTTCGAAGAGGGGGTAAAATCAAATTGTTATTTAAAAAGTTAAGGATGAAAAATATGTAATACATTTATCGATATTTACAAGAGTTCGTTTGGATAACATTAGAAATTGAACTAAATTTTTATAAAACTATGTAATGGAGTTCGTCGTTCAAGTACCCTGCAATTATTCGTGTATTATCTTAAATTTCAAATTTGTACATTGGATAGTTGAAAAGGTTGGAAAAGGTATATGAGGATGACAAAGATTCATCGTGAAGATTTCATTTTTGATTTTGGTTGGAAGTACATCAAAAACAATTTTTTTTAATGTTTTTATGAGATCCATTCTAACCGAGATTTCAGCTTGAAGCATATACTTGCAAAATTTCATAAACTATAGAAACTGTGAGGTTATAACAAATGGACAGACAAACTAATGTTACGAAATTATATAAGATTCCTCCCTCAACCCTAAAAAATCCACTAATTCGTTTATGCAGATAATAATACCATAAACATTTTTACGATTTTTAATAAATCAACTGGCATAAGGCAAACGATAAAATTGTCATTGGGCTAAATGTTATATTTTCAGCATTTTTAATGTTTTAATTTTCTGCGCGCCTGCTTTAAATGAAAGCTAGTGGAGGTGTCTTCTATGATTTTAATACCTCAATCAAATTTGAGTTTTCCCATTGTAATGAATAACTGTTGGATCGACGTTTAGTTTCTTACAAAGTAAAGTTGGCTTACTATGCTTTTAGCTTTCCTGTACATATGGACACATATACAGGACCCAAATATTGGCAACATACTAATTTATGACTGGCCACTTTGCAATTTAATTATTACCAGTCATTATGTAACGAAACGTCGATTCGACGCACTACAGCCTAAGTTTACTAATTTGCAAAATTACCTTTATTCTGAATACCTTGTTTAACGCTAAAATAAACTTTATTTGCCTTATTGTGTACATAGAATATATTTGAATATATCAGCTGTTTATTTTTCGTTGAAATAAACGTCCCAATAATTTGCAAATGTCGAATTTGAGAATAAAAATTAAATCATTGGCGTTAACATAATGACCAGATTTTCTACGTCATGTTTAAGAAAATAAAGCGGCAACTAAAAGTGTAGTAACATAGAATTTAAAATGATAACCTATTTTTATTATCATGTATTAGATAAATATAATATAGATCTTGATAAATAAAAGTTATCAAGATCAACATAATTTGTTATTACATTACGTGTATTAAAAAAAAATCTTGCTTATCAAAAAGTAACTGCAATATAACACGCGGAAAACTCGCAATGTTAAGCTACTGAAATAAATGTTATATTAAACTTTTTCAAATGCTTACTACATTTTTGTTGAATTGGGAAAAGGAGGAACACTGACCAATATCTATACTTAAATAAGTTGCATCTTGCAATGTCCTTTAACGCTGCTAACGCATGTTTAGCTCGTGACAAAAATTGTATCACCTTCAGACCATATTTCGTCATTAAGTACAAAAAGTCATAACGGGGCCAAATCAGGATGACGAAGAACAAGACTTAAAACTTTAACTTTTTCTACTTCTGTTCAAAAAGTCTTTTATTTCGCACGTTAAACGTATGGATTCGTTGACAGCACGGAAGAAGCCATAAACATTCGTAATTAGCCTTTTGTTATCCACGGCATAAAAAACAAGTATTTACAAATCAGTTAGCTTCAATGCTTCTTCTTTTTGAAGATAGTTTTTAAAGATTCAATAACAATTACTAATACGTAACAGGTAAACAGTTAATGATATAAACAAACCTACTAAAGTTATTTTAGTGCTACTTGCCCTCTTGGCTTCGGTAGATGTTATTTCACAATGAGATAAAAGAACAGTTTGTTGCTTTTATATCACTTATTACATTTATACCAAAGCGACCTTGAAACTACACATCAGTCTATCTTTACTTCGGAACAGTAGACTAATGTTTAGTTTCAGAGTCGTTTTGGTATGAAAGTAATGAAAACACCAATAACCATTTTATACAATTACCGAAAACTTCTCAGTTTTTTTTTTCAGTCTAGACGAAATCATGAGGTATTCAAAACAATTCCCCTAACTCAAAAGTGATTCAGTATTCGTACGCGTGTCCAAGTATTTTCATTAATTAATTATCCTCACGTCTAGACTCTTATTTTGTGACAGAGTTATCTGTGTATAGTAAACCTAAAAAAGTCACGTGTCTATTAGCGCAATTTGAAGTAAATTTTTCTTTAAGTTTTAATGAACATTTAAAATTATGAAAAACCATGGCATATCCTCGTTGAAAATCTATTTTTAAATGAGACATAATATTTCTGAAATATACGTAAAATACATAGAAAAAATTTATCCAAAGAACTTTAAGATTCTTAACATTAAGAATAAAATCAATACGTATACCGATGGATATATACCAATGAATGAACTTACACCAATGATATGTTTTTTACATAAGGATAATGATTTTTTTTAAATTTTCGATTTGATCGGCACATATATTTGTTTACTTCATTCCGGTTTCGCGCGTCTGTAAATATTTACTAAAATTGTTGTACTTCTTCATTTATTCAGTGTACTCAATATGTTGTTCCACAAGTCTGTTTGGCATATGCGCAAAACATTTTTCCTCATGTTACGTTTTTATGGAACTACGGGTTAACTTATACGTTGTATTAATGTTATCGATCGGCTACTACTTATCGTAGTGTATAATTGTGTTGACAACCATTAAATTATATTTAAAGAAAGTAAATAATATAAAAAAAATATGTAATATACTAGCTGACCCGTGCGAAGTCTTCGCACTATATCGCCATCTAGCGTGTTCCAAGTATACAATTTGGCTAAGATATTTGATGTGTCGCCCACAGATGGCGCTCATGCCAATTGTTATAAAAATTAATTTTTTTTATTAACAAAAAGATTTTTTTCCGATTTTTTTATATTTTTCGCCCAAAATAGAAAACATAAGCTTTAAGTGGGTATTTTTTTTTATTTTTTTTGGTGCAGTAGTTAAAGAGATCAAGCCGCTTGACCAAAAAACACCTTTTAGAAATAATATATTTAGATACAATATTACATATTTTTTTATTATTTTATGGTTAAAAACAAATGAGATTTGCATATTTTATAGAAATGGTGTCGTAAGTATTTCACAGTTGGTTTAGATTGGTTCAAAGTAAGAACTAATCATTTTAAAGTAGACGGTGTAGAATGTCGCCTACTTACTACAGGCGGGTTTTCCTTGACTACCCTCATATACTGTTCGCCAGGTAACTAATACTTTAGATAAAGATTTATTACTAGTTGCGTCTGATTTGTTACTAGCAGCTTTCGTATTATTACCGACTGTTTCTTGCACAAATCGATATATATTTCTTACACGTTACTGAAACCAAATGAACCAATCTTGTTAACCACGAGCTTTTATTTTGCATCGCCAGGCACCAATTTAAGCTGAGTCGGATCGCAATAGCCACATCTATGCCACTATTTTAAATTTCTCAGTCGTGACATCAAATTCATTATTTGTGACCTTTAAAATAACATAATACTGAGTACCAGTCGAAACAGACTACAAGTGCCAATACTTGTTCGCAATATTGGCGCCACCACATAAAAAATGTATCAAATTATATTACCATGGCAATATGCAAAATTTTAGTACTGAGTGATGCGATATGCAAAATTTTAGTACTGAGTGTGGCGATATGCAAAATTTTAGTACTGAGTGATGCGATATGCAAAATTTTAGTACTGAGTGATTCGATATGCAAAATTATAGTAAAACATGAGTTAAAATTTGAATAAAAATTTTGAACCGAAAATACATGGGAAGCAAGTCAAATTTAAGCTTGTAAAAAAAGTAGAGTCTCATAATAGAGATTATCGTTTTCACGTAACTGCACTCAGTAACTACATATAAGGTTAGAAAACTACGTTTGCCAAAACGTACACAAAACTTAGAAACATTTAAAAAATATATAAGCGTAAACCTAGAAACATTAGCATAACCTAGAAAACTTAGAAACATTTAAAAAATATGTAAAATTAAAATTTTAAATATATTAAAATTTTAAATATATTTGGCGTTAATTTTGTAGCAATTTATTGTTCACAATTAAATGAAACTACGTGATGTAGTATTATTCCTACTTTCGTGGTAAAGAAATTAAAGAAAGTAGAAATAATACTAAATCACTGGTCGACTGGTCTGGTTTTACTGGTCGTGGTAAAGAAATTAAAGAAAGTAGAAATAATACTACATCACGTAGTTTCATTCAATTGTGATTATTAAAATTTATTAAAACATCATCACACTACAATATATCGTCCTCTGCAGTAGCGAAATGTGTGAAACAATTAGGGTTAATAGATTTTCTTCTTTGCTGTAAAGGACAGACGATGAAAAAGTGAAACAAATATAATATTTCGTAATTAAATACGGGACAAAATGAAAGCAAGGGAAATTTATGTTTTATTTTTAATTCAAATTCTAATTGTTTATATAATGAAACTTGCGTTGTAATTATTGTGAATATTTCTGTTAAGACTACATTTGTCTCGTGGAGACTCTGGCGAAGGGGCTAGAACAACGTTAGCTGTAGCACTTACTTGTCGCCTTTGTTCCCTCATCATTCACAGATGAACGTTACCCTCTCCCTTTGTTCGCGTATGGCTTACAAATTTGAGAAATACGGGATACTTTTTGTATCGAAAGGCACTTAAAATATGGCTAACAATACGGAAAACAGAATGTCTGGCCAAGCTACATAGAACCAAAACACATACAACTCGTACAAATAAAATTAATGTGACACGTTAATATAAATTTTACACGTATCATAAACTTCACCCGAGCAGGACCCATTGGGTTTCATTATAAGTAAGTACATATTCCTGATTAATTGTTTCAACATGCATTAAAGCCTTTATAATTACAAGGACTCTGTATTTCTTGTTCTTCCGCACTTACGATAAATGGTTCCAAAAGAATACTTTCATGCATGTATACATAATAATTAAAACTGAGACTCCGAACATAAACCCGATTTTCACGTGTTATTAAAAAAATAGTTTTTTCTGTAATCTTTACCTGTGTTTGTATCTATTTACCTTTTTGTCTAATTAAAAATTCATCATAAGAAAATCTGATTTCCTTAGAAGTCTCCAGATATTTCAACATAAGCATGACGTGCTTGAACACCCTGTACCTGTATTATTTTAAAGTTATGTGTGCGCATACTGGGAATTTAATGCAATATACCCGAAGCAGGGTAGTTAAACCCCGCCGCTGAACATCGCCTTCGCATGCAGTCATAATTATGATGCGCAGTTTATGCGAACGTAATAAACACATCGATTACGTGTTAACGTTTACCAATAATACACATTGTTCTATTTACATTTCATAGTGGCATCATGTAGTAGGTGACAATTTACAGATGTAGACCCAGACAATATACGTTACAGCCAGATTTATTTTAACGAAATAATGTAGAGAACTAATGAAACGTTATATCAGTTTGTAACTCTTGTATTTTGAATTAAATAAAATAAACTGAGCAAAAGGAGATGCTACTACAAAGATTTCCGACAATGTCAAAATTGATCCGCTGGTTCAATAGCACAGCTTTAGAAATGTAGCAAAGTAATCGGCCACAGAGATTTTCTCTCGATAAAGTATCACCAATTTATGGACTACACCATTCGCTTGACGAAGACCATTTTTTCAACTGCAAACTATATTTATTACGTAAGAACGAAGACTGACGTGATAGTTAAGGATGTAGTTTCCCTATGGGTTATTGGACACGTAAAGACTTCAGTAGAAAGTGAAAAATACGTATGCGAATATAGATTATACAAGTTTGTAGATGTGCGATTTATTGGAAAAAAATGTGTATCATTTACAACAGATAAAGTAAATGTACATTCTAAATTCATCCAAATACTTAATCTTGGTAGCCAATTTAATGATTGGCTATCAAGATTAAGTATTTGGATGAATTTAGAAACTATACCAGAATATAATTGCATTCAATATGGCATTGATATTCTTAAAAGGTAATTTTAGTAACAAAGTAGTAACAAAGATTTCTAATTACTTTTCTATATACACAGTACGCACGGAAGCGTTGAATGAAATTTGTAATTACATTAAAGCCGATTTATAAGAACCTGTTGTTTCATAATGGGAAAATATTTCTGAATCTCCTTAGATATCCTGAACGATAGTAGCTTTACGAATCGTTACAAAACTTTCGATTAATAATTGAAGAAAAACAAAGAGATCCTTTTTTAATGAAACCGTCTCGTCAATTTATTATTTTGACGGGAAAGGAAGCTATATTATCGACGTGGATTTTTTCATGAAGTTGCAATTGTAAATACTTTTAAAACGGAATAGAGAGACGCATTTTTCTTTTATTGCTTCACATTTATGGCCAATAATTTTAAGACCACACATTTTCCAAGATTGCTAGAGCTATTGAGTATTTGCTACTTAAATTGGCTATTCAAGCCCTGAATGCGAATGTAAAAAAAATCCTATAGTGGGATCTCAATGAACAAAAGAGCGAAAGACTCACCATATCTTTAGTAAGCATCTACACACCTGAAGAAATCTCCGTCGCATCGATCGCAAATCTACGCGAGAGAAACTGCGGTTTAAACTAGTTATGAATAATTGTATTACATGTCTTTATATTATCATTATTAAAAATGTATTCGTATTTATGAGGATATTGTGTTTTATGAGCGATCCGAAGGCGTAAATGAATTAATTTATAAGGATAAGATGAACGTTATGTTGCTGTCAAAAAATACTTCATTGACACCTACTTTCATTTTGACGGTACCATAAATTTAAAAAAAAAGTAAATGGTATTTGCACCGAATAGTTCAGGAAACTCGTTATAAATTTAAAATAATTTTTTTACGTTAGTGAGTACCGATAGAAAAATTATCTTTTCTGAAATATTTTAGATATCAAAATAAAACTGATTTGCTGTTTTATTCCAAGTATCTTTAAAAGAATGAGATGATGATCACGGATTTTCACCTATGCGCTAAATATTGGAATAATTATGTGGCTTTTCAGATTTCTATTCCAAGTACTTCAGAAATGTTTTTAATTTAAATGAAGGAAAAGCAATATAGCTGTATTTGCAGACACCATGAGCTCAAATTGAAAAAAAAATCAAGTAGGAAATTGGATAAAGACATTTTCCAGTGACTTATTGTATGTATATATTAAAGTAATATGTATTTTCGTCACTTTTACATGTACTGGAATCATACACCGGAACCAAGTTTTTTTCGTTTCATTTAAATTCCTATTTCTTTTTTACAAAACACTTCACATTACTTAGATACTACTTTTTTGAGTACTAATCACCAGATTTTTACATTGAAAGCATATTGGATGACCACTGTCTTCTGGTTGGCAGCAAATCATCGATAAAGATGATGTACGTATAATTTTATTTATTTGCGATAAGAATACATCGAAGTCAAAAACATCGTATTGGACCCATTATTTATATGACTTTGAAGTATAGCAGCCCAAGTCCTATTATAAAGTAGCGAGTTTCTCTTACAGTGCTTCTTGCCAATACCTACCATTTAAATGTAAACAGAGATCCAGTTCTGAGTAATGGATTACTTTCTTTGTCGCATCATTAACTCGCCGGGACCTACTTCGAACTTTGTCAAACTATGTTTCTTTCTAATCAGTACAATTGGAGATCCCGAAGGATTAATTCATAACTTGATTACATCATTAGTTTGCATTTCTTATGTAAGCGTACCAACTTCATTTTACTCAGCAAAGAATGAAATGGATTGTTGGCTGCTAGTTTTAGTGGATATTGTGTTAATAAACGTGTACATATAAACTGCTCGATAATTACGAGCAGATTAGAATGTGGAGTAGAATAGAGTAGCTCAAAGCTCAAATCGAAATGCCCAATCTGATCAATCAATCTTCAGCGATTCATTCAAATTCTCCTAATCAAAGCAGTTCTTTGGATTCGTCAAGTTTCTCACTCGAACTTTCCTGCACTATAGTAATAAAAGACATAAGAAGCAATATATTCATGTATTGTAAATCCTTCTAACTTACAAATAATGCAGGTTTTAATAGCACTATGTCTTTGGTTAAGTACACAAGTCCATTTTGTTTTTCTTGTTAACATCGGTGAGGGTTGTTATTCTTATAAATTTATTTGAGTGACTCCTCATATAACGAGTAGATTGCATTTAAGAGTAAAAATACTTTGCGGGTCAAGTCCAAACAAAGGATCTTAAAGACAGATATTTTCTTAAGTATTATGAAAAAAAATTAAAATATCTTCTGCATTTTCTTTATAAATTCAATCCGACCTTGAACAGGTCAGCTATACAATCTAAGCTGCGCGCAATAGATCAGAAGCTGTCGGATATATTTCTCTGTAAGTAATTTATCCTGTTGATATAAATAATCACTTATGAAGTCACGTAGAGAATGTTTTTAAAATAGATGACAAGGCAACAGGCGCTTCATACCTTTTTGTCATCTTTTTCCATTTGGTCCCCTAAATCATCAACCTATATTTTTAGATGCTGATTCAAACTTTATATCAAACACTTTTTCAATTCAGGCTGTAATTCTACAGCATGTTCATACCATGAACCTCATCTGAGAAACTATCTAGTCCGAAGCTTGCTCTTGATCCATCCATTAATATTGGCACAGTTCAGATCCTTGTGATAGCTAGGAAACAACTTAAATATAAAAACGCTGCAATCATAAAAGGTTTGCAAACTCAATTTTAGTAAATTATCAGCAATTAAAAATAAAAAAAAACGGTTGCTTTTTTTAGGTATTCGATAGCTTACGTTATCTACTCTATTGTTATTTTCGCCACATTCAAGAACTATTTTTATTTTTAACATTCGTAAAAAAAATTCTTATCATAATTAGTACAGAGAACGCAATATTTAATCGTACATACCTATATAAAAGCATTATTACGCAAAATTAGTTAATTGAATATACAAGTGATACACCAAATGGCGGGAGCAGTGACCTGATGAGATAAAATTGTCAATACAATGTTTCTTAATGCTAAAATATCAAATTAGAGATTGGCACGTGTCACTAGAGTGTTCGATTGCGTAGCGTTTTTGGAATAAAATCCTAGTATCGGAAACACTTAAGAAATCTTAACACTTATTTTTTACAAACTATTAACAATAAACAACTGTCAAATATACGTATCGATTCAATGAACACGTGTGTATCGATTGGCATGTTAACTTTATGAAGAATGAATATTTATAGATTTATAATACATAGCAGAAAAATACTAAGAATGATAAAAGTTCACAGTAAAGAGTCTATAATTTATTCTCCATGTAATTTTCTAATATGCACAAATTTCTTTTAAGGAATTAACTGAGAAACATTAACAAAGCAATATATGAAAATAGAATTTGGGTAACGTCTTGTTGTTATGTCCGTATGTTAGTTTCTATATCAAAAGTGCATTGATTTAATCTTTTAGTAGTCTTAAGATATATACGTATTTAATACAAAGGTTATAAGCCTTACCCTGAGTCAACGGATGACTAAATGGATCAAGGTATGCGAGGGTAGTCCTGAAAATTCTTAGGACTAGCCATTTACATGGTATTCAGAAAATAAACTTGAATTTCCAAAATTGCACTTTTTGGTAATCAATTAAGTGTGTAAAAATACTATATAGAGAGAGTACGACTGACAGCTTACCGTATCGTGATCAACAAGAGTCAGACCCCATTACCCTCGAAGAGATAAGATGCCATTTCTTCACGCAAGTGCGATGTGTTGTTTCGTCATTACTGCCTATCTCCCCTCGAAAGGGGATGATATAGAGTTATATGTAAATAAATAGATAAAGCGAAAACTTTTCTATTTTCAGCTACAGAAATTGTCAGCAAAATTTTTACAATATGAAAAATTACGCCAATTATAGAATATAAAAATTAGACCAATCTTTATGGAGTTGGCAAATAATTAAATGGAAAATTAAAAAATAGCCCCAAAATTCGAATTATTGAAAAAAGAGCACAGATTGATCGCAAATAGAATTAAAACCTCAGCTGTCTATTCCACTATTATATTATATGTTTTATTAATTTACATCATACATACAATCGGTTGAAAAATCTGCTCACAGTAAAAAGCGTTTAAAATCTTAAAAAATTATTTCGACGTTTCTTTTGGCTACGTCGTTAATTATATTTTTTGGAAACATAATACATATAGCGTAAGATTGAAGATAATGGAAAGACTCTTAAATAACGCCATAACTAACGAATTTTAAATAAGGTAGATCTCTTACCTAGATCGATGAAATCTACGTAGATACAAACTATACACAGACGAAAATACGGGGAGATCGAAAGTCAAAGACTGAAACACATCTCGCCTATAAAATAAATATTACTACTGATATATAATTAACATTTGAATGTTAGTTTTCACCGTTATGTAAAACAGTTTAAGGAAACCTTAATTCATAAACAGTAATTTTCTTCCTACCACAACGTTATCTTCTGAAAAGTATTCCTCGTGTGCCACAAATATAAGAGCGATATAAAAAATTTAATAAAAGCCTTATGAAATCGTAAAACAAAGTTAATTTAAGTTTCAGAAATTAAAAAATGGGCGATATTTTCAGGTGAATAAAGAATTATTTCAAATACCGATTAAATTAAGGAATATATTGATACGATTTACAAATTAATTTGCCAAAGTTTTATAAAAATTGAACAAATACATCTTCAGTTCATTAATTTTAATTACATTAATATAAATTCCTACCCCATTTTATTATATTATACCATCTTGATTTACATTACCAACATTGAATTAATTACAAAAATTACATAATATTTGTACTTCTATGTGCGTCCAATAACTTTATATAAATGGCAACAAATCGCCGAGAACACTTTATATATCATATGCGAGCAAACATATTAATGTGAGGAATTGAGCGAGTTCCCTTTAGCTGACAGAAAAGTTGGAATCAAAATAAGGATCAAGTTACAGATAGTTTCTTCATGTTGAATAAAAATAAAATTTGAATTTAAAAGATGCGCGTGAACGTTTTGAGTATTTAACTTTATATTTAAAAAAGACAAGTTTTTAAAATAAAGTAAAATGTGTTGCAGGAACAAAAAGGTGTACTTGTATATACGAATTAATACAAAAACGTATTAATTTGTTGTGTATAAAAAGGCCTCTAGTATATAAAAAATACAATAAGTAAAATCAATAATCCTTTAAGACAATAACCCAAAATGGCTGAAATTGTTTATACATTCAAAAGATCTGTCAAAATATCAAACTGAGAGTAAAAGTGATTTGAACCAAATAAACCGTATTTATTTGCAGTTGTGAAATTTTGGCAGATATGCAGTACAAGTAAGATCAGCATTTATTAGCCACAATTAAGTATGTAACGTACGTAAACGTAATCTATACATATATGTAACACGTAGGACCAGATGGAAAATATTCAAATTCGGTGTTTATACGTAAAATTTATACGAAAAGTTCTATACTTAACTGTACTACTAATTCTATGAAAGGATCTAAATAAAATTCAAGTTAATTTCGATTTTTTTATTCTTATTTTATTTGACCAATTTTCGTTATATATTACCATCTAAACGGTTATGGAACAGCTATAGAGTTTTGAACCGGTTATTAGATTATACAGTTAAAGTAAGCGGTTATGGAAGTATATAAAACAAATTATTAAGAAAAATTGTAGTGATATACAATGAGAAACAAATCAATAATTGTTTAAAAGAAAACGTATAAAATCCTAGCTACGTATCAAATTAAAAGTACCTAAAGCGACTGAAAGTAGGTAAAAATATTTTTTTTATCAGTGAGTCAGCCAATACAAAAATTAGCAATTTTTGGAGTCTTTATTTCAGCTATATTTACGAAATTTTAAATACGCAATGTGGCATTCGTCGTTTCCTTGCATAAACAATTAAACGATAAGCACCACAATACCTTTCAACTACATGATGTATCAAATATGTCTTGAGTAAGAGGGGTATGAAAAGTGGCTCGAAATGTTTCGTGTAAATATATACACGTGCGCGAAAAGCCGTTGAGAAGTGCCTGCACGCTAGCACGCTATGATACTGCTCTAATATTGTTTCTTTTTTGTATTGTTCTTCACACACGTACATTCCATACACGTGAAAGAGACAATAATAGAAAAATGTTGAATTGCTCATTTTTCTATTTTTCACAAAGACAATAATCATATTTTACAATATCGGCAATAATACTCTGCTTATGCAAGACATGAGCGAGCACTTGGAGGGGACCACTTTCAATCTGTTTTGTCTATTAATGTAGATAAAAATGGAGATATATATAATACAATGAAACTTATCTCTATTCCCTATGTTATCTTCTGAAGACTGGTAAACTACAATTTAATTCTTATTAGTACAAAAATGATTTAGCTATGATTTCCAAAATATATACTCTCGGCAATAGGGCTCTTGGCGAGATGGCGATCTGGACTACCGTGATCCACTATCACTACTTGTCTTAGCCGTTCGGAGATTGCGTAGAGGTACTAAATATTTTGGTTCTATTTCTCTAATTTGAGCGACTAAAATGTATAACTAATTCTCAAAAATTACTCTTATTCCATATCAAACGGATGGCTTTCATGACCTCATCGCACGGAACAAATGCAATGAGATATTAACGCAAATATCTAAAGCAATTGTGGGAATATACAACCCGCAATACGTGATATGCAAACATGTGAAATCACCAAACATGTTTATAATTTAAAATATCCCACATCGATTAAAAGTAATTTTAAGTTCCATTATTTTAAAATTATATTACAATATTTGCAATGATTCAAAACGTAAGTAAGTAAGACTGATAAAGTCAAAATAAGGAGAATGTTTAGACCTAAAGAGGTCCAAAATCATTCCACCTTAAATCTACGTCACTCACGGCTCAGTCAGGTAATATTAATAGTATATAGCGCAAACTCCGTTCGAAGAATTCTAACATATATAAAATTCTTTAACATACTCTAAAATTCTCTCTTTATTCATTTTTATTCATTTGTTTAACTGCATAATTTCACTGCAATGTCAGCTTGGTATAAAGTATATGCTGTAAATAACACACCCAATTTCAAAGTCAAATATACATAAAACATAAATTTCACCTTATTAAGAAACTTAAAGAAAAAGTCAAAATAATTTTTTTTCTAAATTATTCCGACGATAATATATCATTGTTGAAAACAATCGTGGATTTTTATGGAACTTACTAAACAACAGTAGCCCTTCGATTAAATTATATTTTAATTAATTAATTTTTTTTCAATATTTAATGTATGTAATATAAATTCAGTAATTTGGGAGACAAAATAAAATAAAGCTCTAACATTTTCTTTACACGCTTAAATAATATAATTACGTCACTAATAGGCAATTCCTCAAAGGAAGAGAACTTTATTAAAACTCCAAAGGGCAATAAGGCCAACCCCAAATTCCCTGGGTCTTATTAGTACTAAGACATTATAATGTACAACGTCAATTTTGTAGAAAAATCTTCACACTAAAATAAAATATATATTCATTATTAGAAGAGCGATTCAAATAATATTAAAAATGGAGTAAGTAACATAAAAAGGCAATGCGTTAAGTAAAATTTACGGTCGATTATCAAAATAAAATTATAAACAAAACCGCAACAAGCACCAAAGATAAACGTGGCGTCCGTCATCGACACAATGGTAACAAGTGTGAATTATTAAATGAATCACATTATTTTAAATGTTATTTCTGTCTCCTGGGTCTTATTAAAAGCTGCGCTTTATTTTCCGTAGGTACCTAATATATTTAATTGTTTTCATTTATTTCATATTCGTTTAAGTTTCATGAGAAATATAGGTGGAAATATTTTTTTAAAAATTCTTTCACATTATCTGAAGTCTCCATCTGAAGCATCTATTTCAAAATGTTATGCACGTAATTCTAAAACTCTAGAAACTGCGAGACTGTAACTGACGGACTGATGGATGGAGATGATTGAAATAATATGGGTTCCTCATTTCACTACAGTACCCTAAAAATAACGACGAGAACGTTCCCAATGCTGAGTAGCGTGGTCGATAATGTAAACCTCGACTGTTCGTAAGCAATCTGACAAATTGAACATAAAAATCCGCTGTTGTAGAACATTATTAGAAAAACCTGAACACTCATCACACCCAACTCGGCTATGCTCGACATTTTTTGAGAATCAGTGTTTGCATCGACTTGTGTCGACTACACAAAAATATTGCTAAGATATTTTTTCCGATTAATTTTATGACTTCACTAATGGAGGTTAGAAAGTGCAAAAGTCTGATTGAATATATTTCTGTAAATTATATGAAAATGTAAATTCCTAAAGATACTATCGATAAATATGAAAAAGAGATGAAGGAACTTCATTCTCATGGACACCAAACACAAATATGAACACATTCTGAGCATTAGAGGTTTCCATAAATCACCTACAGCAAGTAAAGTAGGATTTAAATCCACGTAAAGAACTTTAGAGGTATTAAGAGGGACTGAAAAAGAGTCTCAAAATAGGGATTATGTTTCATCCTAAAGAGATCGGCTGGACATCTAGTTACGGAACAGAAACACTCCTGGAAGTCGTAGAGGAATATTATCTGCAATTGTACAGTTCTAGAAATATTAAACCATCGTATACAGTAAGTCAGAAAATAGCAAAAGTTGAGTTTGAATTGGAAGATATACCAAAAAAACTTGAGATATATGCCGCCTTGAGCAAAACCCTGGGCAAAGATGGAATCATCATTGAAATGGTCAAAGAACGTAGGGACACGACCTTACAATTTCTCATCAAAATATTTAATAAGTGCCTAGAAGAAAGCCTCTGAAAAATGGGAAAGTGCTACTGTACTATACAAAAATATATTACTATACAAAAAAGGGAATAAGTCGGACCTTCAAAAAACTACCGCCCAATCAATCTATCATCACAAGTGTACAACCCCTTTATGAAAATGATCACCATTCATTTGACAAAACAAACTCGATTTCCACCAAACAGTCGAACAAGCCGGATTCAGTACTATGCTATGAGAATCATTATAAAAAAAACTAGAAAATATCAAATGCCAGTAATTCAATCTCTTCAAAACACCCATGTTGATCATCGCATGGAAATATATATCAATATGGAACTTGTTAAGAATGTAAACCTACCACAAAAAACTAAACGAGTCCAAACACGAAGAGGATAAAGACAGGGAGTCATGCTTTCTTCAAAGCCGTTCACTTTCGTGCTGAAGAACATTTTTAAAATGATGTTTTGGGAGAAGTGTGATTTTAATACAGAAGGAAAGACACTGAGTAACCTTTGGTTTGTGGATAACTTCATATTATTCTCAGACAACCCGAGAGACTTCCAGACCATTATATGAGAACATAACCCTACCTTTGAACAGTATAGTTCGGAAATGAACCTTGACAAAACCAAAATCATGACTCTGTTAGCCAAAATAATACTTCAAATATATGGTTTACTGGCACTGTCATGGTGAGAGTGGAAAAGTATGTGTATCTTTGTGAGGAAATGTTAATGGGTATGGACGGCCTACTTCCTTAAGCTCTCCCTCTCGCTCTCGCTTTCGCTCTCGTGTTCCCTCTCCCTCTATCTTAAAGAAAAAATAGTAAATGCCCCATCAGAAAAAATAGTAAATGCCCCATCAGAAAAAATAGTAAATGTCCCATCAGAATGCAATGAACGCACGGTCACAACCTGGACGATGTTTACATATTATAGTCGATTTCATTAAAGAGTTGAAACTAAAAAATAAATTACTTCGCTTATGTATAGCAACACTAATGTATGTTTGGTGGTGTAAATCTCGGAGATGTTACAATGTTTTGACTCGAAACAGAATACAAAAGATGTAGGTTCGGCGGGTTCAAATCACTCCATTATAAATGACTAAATACAACAGCCGAAATCAAGAAAGTTAAGTTATAAAACTAAAACCAAATTAATGTAAAAATAATAAAAATAAAATGATAAAAATTAAATCTCCCGTCTGATCTGCACGATTTCGATATGTAGATTGTAGGTATATCGATTAATTAATCTGCGACTTAAGGACACATCCAACATAATAACCAAATTAAGACGTAAGCAAACTGCGACATAATTCGCTATGTATTCAAAGAATCACTAATAACATGAGAATAATTTCGAATGTGACAGAACGTATAGCATCTGAAACATTCTAGGCGGCTATCGCTGAGCACGCGCGTCCACAAATCAGTAAGTTCCGGAGATTTCCAGAATCGGGTCCCTTTATGACCAACTCTCATAGCAGCATTGCCATTTTTATATTTGTTTTGATCACCTTACCTTGTCAGTTCTGTTTCTGCTCGTTTCAGTTTTAAAATGAAGTGTACAAACAAAAAGAGTGTTGAACTTTTTTAAGTATATCATGATAGCAACAGCCCAATTATTACTATTTCCAGTTAAGAAAGTTTGGCTTTCTTTTACTTCTATTTCTTGACAATCGATGCCACAGCAAGCAAGTTATAGATAATATGGATGCTATGATTATGGTCAGCAAGCAAGTTTATAGATAATATAATCTTGATTTTTAACGTTTACATCATATCTTTTACTTGTGCGTAATATCATACAGTTCACCGAATGAACTCAGATGTCGTTGAATCGTCCGTATCACCCAATTATATTAATCTTAATTTTATCTTAATTTAGGTTTTTTTTTGTATTAAAAATGTAAAGTGTAGTACTACAATTTAAATATAGATGGTAGTGCAAGCCGAAGACATAATAGAATTCATTTTTAACGATTTTTTACCAGAAAATGAATTCGTATTTTAGTTAACCTTAAGTTTATTTTTTTTTGTAATAGCTCTGAAGTTCTCGATATGCATTTAAGCCAATTTAGTATCGTTTCACATATAATTATAAAATTGAAAATATAAAAAAAATTAATGGTGTAATGTTTTACAAAAAAAATAGCAAGGAAATTCCGATTTTCATGCAAAATACTATAGCCCTAGATTTCATTTTCAGAGCCAGCTTGCAAATAACATAAATAACCTTTAAGGTTTCTTATTTTACACTTCATCCGCGAGCTTGTATATTCTATGGACGTGATTTTTGCAGACATTTGAAACAAACTGAACATGATGAGGGGAAATTTAAAGGTCTCTGCGAACTTTTAATTCCTGCATCTAGGTGCCTATTTCTTACATAATATACCATTTTCCGCTGCAGATAGATATTCGTCATTACAACGTCATTGGATGAGTGATACAGTTTTTAATAAGTAACTAATTTCAACAAATTATTTAAAAGGTTTATTCTTTGTATCAAGCTTCTAATTGAAAATTTGATAATAAAATTTCATAAAAAAAATTCACATATCGCATCCATTCGTGCGTTCCTAGTGGAGAAATCCTCATTAGTTGTTGGCCAATAACGAGTTTTATTGCACATAATTTGATAATTATAGTTGATTTAGGTAAAAAAAACAATTGGTGGTAAAAAAAAACAAATGTCAAGTTTATATTATGTTGTATCAAGTTGGTATAAGTTGTCATATATGGTTCTATTGTTTACAAAGATTTTTATGCTGTCTTCATACATTCTATTAAGTTGTCCTTTCACCAGATGCTTATTAATTAACAAATAAACACGCCATTTTTTATCGCGCCTATTTTTTCAAATTTTATTTCAAATACACAAATACGTGCTTGAACAATCGTAAATTTATACTAAGGCAAAAATTGGTAGGGCCTTAGGCCGGGCCTAACTAGGCTATGGTTGGGCGGGCGGACTCGGTGCCGTCCGTTGGGCCAAGCGAGGGTCTGGGTTTTTGCCGCCTCTTCGCTGGCTGACGACATGAAGGGGCGTATTTTTCCCAGACTGGGTTAAATCGTCAGATCAGAAGGTCAAATACCCGTTGGAAATGCTTTACACGGGCATTTTTTTTATTTTTATTTTTTTTTGCACGTAAATAAAACTTTTAATTATACAATTAAAAAACTATAGAGCGCGCCTAGCTTTATCGACTAAATATCCTTGCGTCCCGGACGAGAGCACTAAGTCGGGCGGCCGCGTGTTCGTAACCCCTGGCTTGACAACCGGCGGCCGCATAAAGGGATCACTCAGCGGCATATAAAAGGGGTTACGACGCTTCAAAATCATAGTCATCGATCAGTTCGACTTCGAGTTCAACTTCTAGTTCGCTACAGTTCTAGTAATAGTACCTATACATTATAATTAGTAAATAAATTGTCAACAGTGACGTAGATATGGTGAAAGTCGAATCCTCCAATCCAGCAGCAGTCAAGTGCGAGATTCTGTCTGTCATCCCACACAACATTGAAAAAAAAGTTTTTTATGCCGTAGAGGTTGCATAATACATAACAAATTTTTAAAAAATGTAACTGCCAAAAACAACCGAACATTTTCTTAATAAATATGTTAGGATTAAAACAAAATATAAGCTATAGTAAAATAATACGTAGCAGTTGAACGAATTTTTTAGTATGAATGTTAGAAAAACAACTTTAAAGAAGAAAAATATCAACAAAATTTTATCATTTTTTAAATAAATGTGTTCCAGTGAAAAGTACAATAAAAGTATAAAATGCCCAAACACATTTCTAAATTATTTCTACCACAATTCTTTAATTGCATTTATCTATAAAGTGTCTCGCTTGGACTTAAAAAAATCTACTCACTTTATTCATATAAGTCAACAGATGCTACTCTGCTATACGATACGAAGATAACCTTGAAGTACGAACGTAAAATATGATGAATAACAACAAGAATAATTAGACATTGTCAAGGTGTATCGTATACCTATTTGGAGTAGGTAAACATTTTGTTAAATCCGGATTTCAACTGCGAAAAATGTCGTTTTAATGAAAATATTTAAATTATTAATTAAATACTGTGATAGTTATTGTTGTTAATAAGCTACTAGTAAGGAATATAAATTAGTGAAGAAATTAAAAAATATATTATATTCTTTACTCATAATTAATATGATCCGATTTGAATCATTGTCGATTAAAAATCGAATTTTCATGTAACCGATAAAGTAGTATACTTATCAGATAAACGTCATATGCATACATGTGTATGATAAAATAAGAAACAAACACGTCATTTATGGATTCAAGTGTAAAGCACATTTGTAAACATATGGCCGTTATCCATTTACAAATAATACTTTTAGGTTCTTACAGCGCGTAGTATGACGCGTATACGCAGATCTGTTGACACCGTTGTAAAAATCCGCGTAAATAGAAGAGAAACCAAAAAGTTACTAATAAAGACAATTATTTCCGACGTGTAACGCCATCTCTCGCAGGTATAAAAAACCTCTATATTACCGGATGCGCATGTCTTATATTTATATAATATAGATATAAAATAAATAAACGCAAAAAATAATATATGCTGCAAAATAAAACAATCGTACTTACCATGTTTTTGGCTTCCGTTTCTGGCTTAAAATTACGACAGCTACGACGCGAACACGATTTGCTAATTTTTTGTGTTTTCGTAGGTTCCGTTTCAGCGGAGTCAACAGCGCGGCGCGGGCGTCGCTCTAGCGCCCGCCTTGAAGCCACTGAAGAGCCCAGTATCGCCGAACCCATACCGCTACAATGATAAGGTCTTGCCGAGAACGAGCCTATTTTTTATCCACGCGAGAAATTGAAAAACACGGTATCATGTCTTATTATGTTAAAATAGTGTTTCATAATTACTTATAAAGCTTGAAAAATTTCAATACTTTTCGAAAATTGGAATATCGATAGTATAGGTTCGAAAGCACTTGAAATTATTAGTGATATAAAAGAGGTAGATCAATTATCCGTAAAAATTTCATGTAAATTTTGAATGAATAATTATTAAAGCTACTCCAAAAAAAGCGAAACGCTTTTTGCAATAACAAAAGACTGAATGTAGGATTTATTGCATATTTCGGTTTAATAGGTAATTTATCATCATTTATTGTTCACTATCTAAGAAACCGATTACAATGTACCTACTTAGAGTCGTAAATGTTTACATGTTACATGTGTTTCCGCAATATTTCTCAAAATCCTTTTCATATTTCATATCGACTTTTATACATAAAATTTTAAATCATCTAAACAGTTCAAAAATGTTTGTTAATTTTTATTTTATTGCTGCTTTGTTATTTTGTGCGTCATTCACGCAAAATCTTTGGGACGGATTTTGATGAAATTTGGTATGGTAATCACGAGCAAAATATAAGAGAAAAAAAATCTTATTCTGAATTTCCCACGAGTGGAACCGTAGGGTACAACTAGTAATCAGTATTTTCACTGTGACTAAAGTAACCACAGATAAAGAGAAAACATCCAAAAATTGTTCGATTAGAGATACTGACCAACTGATTTGTAATGTATAACGAATAATAAACAACGATTATTGAAAAAATACATAATTAATGACAATTAAAAATAGTCACTGGTATTTGGAATCAATTATAATCAGAATTAATTTTCTTTCAAAAAACAATTACAGGCACTCGCAGTGACGAAATGACAGCTGTAAAAAGATGGCGACTTGAATGATTATAAAACGAAGAAATCTATTTGAATTTATATGCAGATGTGGAAAACAGACAGAAATACCATGACTGTTTCAGTGTGGCCCGCATTTCACTGTACCTTATGCAACCCTACTATAAACTAGTCGATACATGGACTTGAATCTTAAACAGTTTGTGCTATTTTGATATAATTTAATCATCTAAATACAATTTTCCCCACCACAAGATAACTGTAACATACAATGAACGTTTTCTATATGTTTTTATATTTTCTCACTTAAAAAAAAAGTTTAAGTTTTGCCACTATTTCAGACCATAAAATAAGGTATACTGAAGGTATTCATCAAATTTAATTATTAGTTAATTGAGTAAGATATAGATAAGGTAGTATTGGAACCACAGAATAGATACGGTAATTGGAACGAAGTTCTTCTACGCGGCTTACAGTAGAGCGAACTGGCAGAAATCGTCACGTAAGTAAAAAGCGTTATGCCCTCTCCATGCGACCTTTCCCTCTCTGTCTCTTTCTATTATATACGATTGTATGTGTGTGTGTTCGTGCGTTGTGCGTGGCCAGCTATAGAACCTCAATTCTAAACACATGTAAATATTATTTAAACTTATTTTTTTATTCTTCTGGCATTCTACTGTAAGCCAACCATCTGCCAGACCGTTTCCAACTCGGTATGTATTTATTTGCATTATAAATTTTAAAAATTTATAAATTACAAAAACTTTTCGGCAAATTCATTTATTTTCATTATTACTTTATTATTTATTAAATACTTAAAATTATTTTTATTAATTAATTAAACTTTGTTTACATTATTTCAGTAAATTTAACAATTCATTAAAATTTTTCAAATATTATAAACAAAATTTGATTCTAAAAGTAATTTTAAATTTAATTGATTTGATAATTAAATTTTAAAATAGTAAAATGAGAAAATATTAAATTTTTAGAATAATAAAATTTAATGTTAAAATTAATCTTAAATTCAATTTATTTTTGGAATAATTAAAATAAAAATAATTAAGTATAAACTTAAAATTAACTTTAAATTTAATTTGATTGATTTAATAAAAAAAAATTTAAAATGATCAAATTAGAAAAAGATTAATTGGTAGAATAATAAAAAAAATAAATTTAAAATTAATTTTAACATGAAATTTTATAATTCTAAACTTTTAGAATAATAAATTTTGATATCTTTTTATTTCATCAAACAATCTAAATAAAGTTTAATTAACAATTAAAATAAGTTAATATGCTAGCAATTTATTGTAATTTATTAAATTTAAGTATTTTGTTACTGTTTTTCTTCTTTCTTGTTTAGAATTATTATTTTATATGTATGTTTTTTTTTAAAATGACTATTTTTCCTAAAATATTAAATGAAATGTATTGATTTAAATCATTACTTTACATTTTTGCTTTGAAAAAATGATAGAAAATAAAATAAAATATACAAATAAGAGAGTTGAATAAAAGAGGGCTGCGTTTTTTGGCGTAATAAAAATACACTAATATAATCAACAGAAATGTACATATTAAATCACGTTTAGAGTTGAAAAAATAATGCAAGGGACTTCGTTCCTGGTGTGGATCCCCCGACCGCACAGTTTTTTCAAATATTTTGGAAAAGGCGTTTTGAGAAAAATACGTTTAAAAGTTTTAATCAAGCAGTAATTAATATTAAGGCATTTAGTACTCACTACCATTGTATTAATCACCTACTTTAGAATACTTCGATAATTTTCTTTTATCTCAAATCGTCGTATTCTCCGGGACATCAGCTCTGCAAACATGCAGTCTTGGGTTCTCTAAAACGCCACCAAGTTTAATGAATCAATCCTATGATATTGTTATTAATTAAGGTATGCGTGGGCTTCGGAATAAATAGTCAATCCCATTATAGTTAATATTATTAATATCAGTAAAAACACTTTATTAAAAATAAATATAAGTTTCAATTTTAAAATTTTGAAGTCCTGAATATATAAAAATCCAGATTAAAATGAGTTTCTGACTCTAAATATAATAAATGAGTTCCTGACTAATCTGACAGCTCTTCTGATATCAGTTTTCAATTAGATAGTTTATGAGAAACAAATTCACCGTGCTTAACATCAACTTACTCATACGTCATTACGTACTGTTTTGCCATTTACTCCAAGTGTTCTTCATCCACTTAGCTTTGTGATTCAAAAAGTAATTTTTTTCCTTCTACAGTTTTATTTCCATCCGCTTCTGTATGCCCAAAATATACTTTTTGGGGTTTCGTAGCTCAATAGAAAAAAAAGGAACCGTTATAAGATCACCACATTCCATATACGCTCCCCTATACGTCTATCACAGTTGTTTTCCTAAGAAACGTATATATCTCAGTAGCTAACATTCAAAAAAATTAAAATAGAAAGGAGATCGATCCTTTTTCCATTCAATAAAAGAAAATATAATTTTGATAGGTGCATCAATTTGTGGAATAGTGAAATTATAACATAATAAACATAAGCATTACACATAAAAAATTGAGTCTGATGCAAAATGTATCAGTCACAAATTTTTTAAAATCAGATTAGTTCTTTTGACCAAAAGTTATAGGCGTAGGAATATGATTTGGGGCGGGCCGGGCAAATTTTCAAATGTAGATTTATCTTGTTATTTATACGCAAACAATTAATATTTTAAGGTGGGCCAAAACGATTCTAAGTGGGTATGCACATGCTGAAAGTTACTAGATAATTAAGTGAAAGCAATGTAAAAAATAAATTAACCTTTAACGACAAGTAAATCTCATTGTGAGACCAAATAGGTCATTTTAGTTGAGCGAATTGAATAACCTTGTCATTTTATATTTTTTCTAATTATAATTAGTTGACTGGCTTTATCAGTTAACCTAAAACTAATACTATTCCATATACCACAGAAACGTGTATTGCCATACTATCTTAAATATTATAGACAACTAGTATTTGCACTAACAGGAGTCGCGAAAATAGCGCCATCTAGTGATTCGAGTTGTTGGTAGATTAGTTCTCAAAGAATTGCTTGAAATATTTACATTTGATGTTTATATACCACTTCGCGACGAATAAATAAAAATATTGTAACATTTTGTTTAATTTATTTTTTTACTTTTCATCGTTTTTGCAAATTTTTCCAAGATGCCGTTAGTGACAAAATTAATAAATTTTTATTTACACTGCTGTCGTTTTTCTGTATAAATCACCATAGTATACGTATTCAGATTAGCATTATTTATAATGGCTAAATATAATCTAGAATACAAGGTCGTCTGTGATTGAAGATTATTTTTGTTCAACACAAGTAGTTATCCACAATTTCGACGCATTTTTTCATAAATATGATCGCTTTCTAGCTATTGTATTGGTATGATATATGTGCCTTATTTCGATCCAAAAGGATATTATGATTTCGACATATTTCAATTCAGCATTTTTTATATTAACTAAAACCACAAGAACGGGAAATATACTGATTATAATCCAAACGGAAATGACGCGAATTTCCGCTCAGAGAAGAAAGTAATAACCTAAGGGTAATCATTGCGATCTTAGCATTAAAAAAAGGGAAAATCCGAATCTCGTGCCTCCTCCGAAGGGGGTTCTTGGCCTGGACCCATGGTAAAAGGTCAATTACATTGAACATGTTTACTCGCTACTAAGTGGCGAGAAAAGTAGTGGGCTAGCCAGTTAGCCCTGAAATGGTGATTACATATAAGTTTCCACTTGCTCAGTAACCAAGTAGCTAGCAAGGTTGCATCACCTCTTGCTTTCTTTTATTTTCATGCGCTGAACTTTTCTGACTATTGCCTTCTTCAATATGTTAAAAAGTATAAGTGCTGGGGAAAAAATAAAGTGGAACCCAAACCATTCTCTTTTTAAAACTTGCTACATATGATCACTATACCTATGATCAACTCTGCATACAGAAGAGTTTCTTAATATTTACCAACATATATTTATGAATATAAAACATAAAGGCTATTGTAATA
Source organism: Druceiella hillmani (assembly GCA_039881145.1). Lineage (NCBI taxonomy): Eukaryota > Metazoa > Arthropoda > Insecta > Lepidoptera > Hepialidae > Druceiella > Druceiella hillmani. The sequence goes on along the minus strand of JAYKKI010000001.1, from coordinate 77,142,129 downwards.
CTATATTAAAAGATGAAATTTTCAAACTCCTTTATAATATGCATGAAATGAAAACCACTACTTGAGAGAATTGATGTGAAACAACTGAAGGTAAATATGAAATCAATTGACAGGAACTCAACAAAATTGAAAAAAGCAAGAAAAATCGACTGTGGTAATGAAGAAGTTTATTCACCAAAGCTAGCATGGTGCAATGATGCAATTTTTTTGGCGGAGGTTATGTCTAGAAGAAGCAGCAAATCAAATTTGGTGAATATGTCTGTTTATTCACATATCAATATTAAACAGATCACTATTAATTAAATAATCAGACTATTACTCTTACCCTTTACACTGTTTAAATACTCTTTATCTACTGCTTGCAGAGAAAAGTAATCGGCTGGAGAAGTCTTTCATAGACAGTTATGAAGACGACAAGCAGCTCAAATGACTTTATCGATAGTTTTGGGTTTCAATTCAATTGGTCTTAAAAGTATTCTGAATCGCCATGCAAGCATACCAAAAGGATTCTTTGCAACTATTCTACATGGAAAATACAATAAATATTAAGAGCTATTTTGCTGTAAGGTTTCATAAGATCTGTTCTTAAAGGAAAAGCTCTCCGATAATAACGGTGTATTCAGGCATCCCAAGAATATTGCTTTCCATTGCAATGTTCAGAGTACTAACTCCAAACATTACACTGCCACTTGCTCGGCCATTTCCTCCGGTGTTGATATGAGTGCTGTAATAGGCACCAACTGTTGCAAATAATATAATATGGGTTTTTTCTTTGTATTAGAACTAGACTGACCGGGAAAACAGACAGGTTTTTAATGATAATGTGTTTTCCGTCTACGGCCCCAAAACATCTAAAAAATCCCAACACTAGAATACACTATTTTTGTATTATTTCTAGAATTTGTTACAAAACAGCCAAGAAATAAAGCCAAACGAGGCCAGTTATACTTGTACAGAATCTGTTGAGTCTGCCGACAACAACCGTACAGGAGAACAATTCAAGATCAGGTCGCCCACAAAAATGAGACTATCACTGCCAATAAAAAGGTTTAAAAAACAAGCAGCATCCGTACAACCCCCTTCTGAAATATCACCCGCAATTAATAAATGAACAGGATTGCATGGAATGTAGCTGAAGAAGAACTGTATAATCTATTTGGAAAGTTTGTTTTAGCTGAGCTTCGTGAACTACCACAGCGACAAGTCATCTTATATAGCAGGAAATTAAAAACTGCGTCATTAGTACTAAGCTGTCCTCTAATAATGCTCTGAATAATGCTCCAGGTATTATTCAAATACAGATCAAGTTTTCGATGTTTCATTTTCTCACCATTTGTCTGCTTCAAATTCTGTCTCTTCACGATCATGACGTTTTGAATGAAGTTATCATTAATATGTTTGGACCAATTGATTCACAGCCTGTGAATGAATATGTATACTAATATATATTGTACTTGTATGCTATAACTATACTTTTGTCAATTACATTCTTACAAAAAACCTGTTGTTAATTCATATTAAATACTTTATTCACCTCAGTGAATGGCCGAATGGTGCAAAAAATCGTAGGGAATGGCCGAATGGTGCAAAAAAACGTTTTTTCCATGCAAAAACTTCTACATTGTTGATTTCGGAACTCAAAATAGGGATTTCAGAGACTTGAAGGAATGACCTCTTGCTTCATAACCAATTTTGTAGCTATTGGGATTACCGTTCTCATTTTCGTATCTTTATGTATGTTTCTTGAGCATTCAGTCTAACATCTGCAGAAAATTATCAAAGTTGGTACAGTCTAATCTCAAAATACTGGAAGTAAGCCATACTCTTCATCCTTCAACTCTTGCAATGAACTGCTCGATCTTCATCCATCAACTCTTACAGTAACCTGCTCGACGCACCAAATTTCTTACGTCTTTTTATCCATGCTTTTACCCATATTTTTCCACACCTCAATTTCTGATTTTCTTTTCTTTATAACTACTTTTTGATAGGACAACATTTGATAGCACTACATTTTGTAGACGCTGGAAACAAGAAGCACCGGGATACTCGCAGCGATTTCAATAGCAGCTATGATGACACACAACTAGTTTACTAGCTAAGTGCGGAAAAACTAACCCTTCAACTGGCTTTCTGGAAAAACTGGCTTTCAACTTTACTCGCACTACACTGGATAAGTTTATTAGCAACTAGTGAGATCGCTAGCTAGTTGCAAGTAAACTCGTACAATGTAGTTGACACTTAAATGTGTTATTGAATGCATTCAGACACTAATAATGTAACAATATATTATGTTTTTTTTACTGTTATAACTTAATACACCGTACTCAGCATTTTTTTTCAATCAAGTTATAATCATTACAACTATAGTTTCAAGTTTTCATTACGTTTTCAAAATGTGTCTTGTGACTGACCCTTATGTAGTGATGATTTAAATATTTTATCCTTTTTTCAATATGATTTCAAAAGCATCTGCTTCACTATTACTGTTAGGTGATGACTGAAACAATTCATTAGCCAAAACTAATCTCAGATTGCATCTAAATTTTACGCTGTCTGGAGTCATATTGTTTCCACCTTTCGTTCCGATAATAAAGAAACCATTTTCAACCCAATCTTAAGTTAATTTGAAGGGTCTTTTTTGATCTGTTGGATAAAACTGTAATTCAGATCATTTCATATCAATTTTAAAGCTTCAATATCAGGTAGTCAACCATTTATAGAAGTCGGATTAATATTTCTCTTTTTAAAACTTGCTACATATGATCACTACACATATGATAAACTGTGCATACAGAACCAATTTTATAGGGTATATTTTCATGTTTATTTTTATTTTGACAAGCATCACTTCACATTTTGTTAATATATTTCCATAGAATTATTTACCTATCATACCATGTGCGACGCTATTGTCAAGTGTTGCCAATTCTCTATACGAGCTGCACGGACATTAGCATCATGTCCAACTAGAGTCGGAGCATAAGTTTGAAATAATTACAAATTCCGGGTGTTCATTTGCTAAGAAATTGCTTTTGGAAATTGTATATAATTTTCTTGCAGAATTTTTAAAATTGATTCAGTGCGGGTGTAATAATTTTAAGATTCAGGAGGAACATAAATCTTTCTACACAGTTTCAATAAATAAAGACGTGTAAGTATATACATAAATACTTCATACAGTATTTTATCATTTTGACCGTTGTCTTGGTTTGTATTTGAAATGCTGAAATTAATAGTTAATGTTACAACTTTCTTTCAGTTTAAAGAAATGGATCAACATAAGCTTCACAGCAAGTGTGATTATTTAAAAAAAAATTACTTGTGTTCAGACATTTTGAGCTGGACAAAAAGAACCTATTAAGCTAAGGGTAGGTCTCATGTACATGCTTTGTGCTTACCTACATACAAAATTATTCACTTCAATTTATTGCAGCCAATCATTTATTATTTTAATTTTTCATTGTTTCAGACCAATTCCATATTTAGTCCCACCAAAGAACTTTGAATGGAATTTTAATTGTCAGTCTATAGAAATCATCAAAAGCTGTACCTGTTGGGTACATATAGTATTTACTTGTATTGCAGTTTAATATAACATAAAAAGTATGGTATTGCCAGCAGTAACAAAAAAGGCTTTATTTTAAACAGTTTCTTTTTTTATTTTCTAAATTATCCCAATAAAAATTTTGAAACCCAAATAGTAATTAGTGCCTTTCTCTGCTTTACTGTACAACATTTCATGACACTACAAAATACGGCATCAATTTTCTTAACTTTTTCCAAGTCTTGTGTGAGGATGCAAATGAAAGAATTTTTTTAAATTTATGGCATCATGTGGGGTGTTATTTGAAAAAGCAAGATATAAGGCTTCAAGTACTACTTTTTCTCAAAATTTTATGAAAGTTAGCGCTGTAGACATTACCAAAAATAATCACAGAAAACATATGTATATGGGACGAGTTTTTTCTACAACAGGATGATTGTGAGATAAATTAATATGTAAAATTCCTTTCAAAGTCTTGTCACCTTTACATTTAGAATTTTTTAAGACATTGTTCACAACATATAAATATTTCTTGCACAGAATCAACCTCCATTATTCCAACATTTCTTGTGCTGTTTGTAAAACAATTACCATTATGCTTCGTACCAATCACTATAAGTTTCCACATCACTTTCTTTTTTATTTTTTCATGCATTACAAGTTTTTGTCAAACTTGAACAATTGCTGTGAATTGCAATGATTTTCTTACTGTATTACCACCCTATGTGGTTTTCTTACAGTATTTATACCAAACACCGGGCTTTTTTCCTGAGAATTGAATACTTTGCCAGCACTGGAATTCTTTGATAGTATTGGTTTCCAATATTTTATTTTGCTTCTTTAACAGCTTTTCGAAAAATTTTATTATAAATAGCTGATGAGGCACATTGTAAATTATCAAACATTTATTTATAGACTTTAATGTACACACTTGACACGTATGATGGACTTATTGCTACAAGAGCAATCTATTACAGCCAATCAAAACATGAATCTAACCTCGCATGACAAATGCCCAGAAATTGACCCCGAGACCCTACTGTGTACTGTAATGTTAAAGGCCAAAAGCCCGTGATCAATCTAACACACCACGGCGACAAAATAGTATGTATCGATTGCGAATCTTTGAAAAATGTCCATTATACCACAAAATAAATATCTTCACTTTCATCTCCCATAATTTTCATGGCTTACTACAATTCACTTCAAGAGCTCTTTTGACTAATGGACATAAATTTATGTATCACAAATCTTCACAATGTCAATTTAATATTATTTTAAATCACAAACCGAGGGTACAAGTTTGTGTCAAAATTTCATTTAACAACTGCTATAATGATTTTGTTGCTAAACTTACCTACATGTGTGGTAAACAATATTATAATTTCAACGTTACAAAATTTTACGTTAACACAAAAGAAGCGATTGTCAAACAGTTTCAAATTGTATTTCTACCTTTATTCTTTGTGCTGGTAAACCTCGTTTTATCCTCATCAGTATATCAATTTTACTAAAATCTCCTTTTTTCATTAATTTACATGAATGTTACCGCCTCTTGAATTCATACTATTTATTGTTTTATATTAAAAATTTGCATACAGACATAATTATTCACTTGAAATTGGTTAACAGCAGACATACGTCTATACAGATAAAATTACAAAATTAAAAAACACAAAATACAGTGCTAATCATAGAGCGTGAAGTTGAACGAGCAAGACATTAGCCACATTAAACGTACAGTGCATTGTTATTTCTTAGATATAAATGCAATAAATACTAAAAATTATGTAATTAGTACTTATTGCATTTACATCTCAGATATTAAATATATTATGTTTTACGTACATTTGGTCACTACGTCCCCCCACAGAAGACGCAGTTACCGTCCATCTTCTAGTATTATAGCTAAACTATTTTCAGTCACAATCAAGTAAATTCATTGCAATTCATAAGGACCTAGGTATGGAAATCTTAGCACGCTAGTTCCCCTCGCACTTGGCAGGCTTTTTAACAGCAATTAGATAAATATATCATGTATGCTTTTCAAAAACCTTATTTCCAAATAAAGTAGGTACTGGAAAAAAACGTTTTCTTTTTATATCATATGGAAGTCGAATTGCATTTGAAAGAGGAGTTAGGATTAGCTAGTTACAAGGGTATCAGAATTTTAAAAAAATCCATAGTATGCAAAAAAGTACATTTCTCCTCTTACTTCCGAAACTACTGAAGCAAAAATTATGAAATAAAACAGAGTTTGTAGAATTTCACTAGAATATTACAGGGAATCTATATGATTTTTCCAGAGAAATCCGCAATACTTTTACACATGTGAAAGGTATACTAGACAATGTGTTGACACATTTACATGGTGAAAAATAATATTAATCTTTCTAAATAGCTTAATGGAAATATTATTTACATTTAGTGTTTAAATTTGCATAAGTGTGTACAGAACCCTCGTAGTGCAAGTCCATTCGTACTTAATAGGTCTACGCCTTTACACTTGTTGGCATGTCATATCACCATTGCAAATAATCAGTAACAAAAAATTACAATCCCTGATAACAAATAATTATCAGATATGCTCTCAAATTTTAACATGGTTTGATCAAATTCAAGGAAATAGGAAATATAAAATAAGGAGTTTAAAGAAAAGATGAGGAACGATACGCTGCATAAATTTTTTGACACGATGACAAAATAGATAGAAATATCTGATATGATAAAATTTATTGAATTCAATCAGTAGTGTTTACAAAGTTGAACTGAGAGTTTTTTTTTATTGACCAACTCCAGAATAAGCATTGCAATTATAATATCACACATGGAATTACATTATATATTAAGAAATAACATATGTAGGCATTTCATTTACAATCATTCAGAAAAGATTCTTTCATACATATTATTTTTTGGTATAATCGCAGTTTAGCATCAATTATAATTTCACTTTTTTTCTCTATCTAAATGAGAGAATATACATAAAAAATAATGTATTTAATAAAACAAATTTTTGATTGTGACTACTTTAATAAAAGTGAATTGGGAAAAATGCCCTTACTATGAAGAAACTGCTTCTATTGTTAATATCAATTTGTGTTTGCATTTGCATTTCCAGCATTTAATATTTATTAAGAAAAGCAGTTCATTCGACAAAATTATAAGAAATAATGAAAAAACACACTTCATATGGGAACAATTTTTCAAATCAATCTTTTATAACATCAATCATGACTGGAAATTATTTTTGTTATATACATTGTTTTTAAAGTATACTCTTTTACTTAATAACCAATAATTGGAGATATTTTCATTGATGCTAAACAACATTTGCTCCCATGTCTCATACAATATCAAAGGTATTCAAAATATTGTTTATTGCAATGTTACTATTACAAGAAAAAATACAAAATTCGCTATTTTTAAAATGCACTCATACTAAAGTTAATATCAATCTGAAACCATATAATAAAAAAAACCAAACACTTCGAGCAAATTCAGTTTCAAAGTAATCTACGTTTAGAAATAATTAGACAGAAAATTCAATTGAGGAATGTATCACATACAATTTGTTTTTTATAACTAAAAATTAATTTTTGGAAAAATCATTTACATAACACCAGTATTTTCAAATTTCATCACTGCTATTTAAGAAAATAAGTATGCAAACTATATTAAACCTTCTTTCACTTTGTTTGATATCATGGCCAAATCATGGTAACTAAAAAAAATCAAAACATGCAATATGAAATCATTCGTATGACATATTACACTTCGTTAGTAATACGACACATAACAATTATAATTATGGATATTAAGTGATATATAAGTTAATTTTTACTTGTACTAAGCATAGTTTAATAGAAGATTATCTTACCATTTTGCTTTTTTAAGAGAAACATCTCCTTACAGATGAACATGATTTTTTGTGTATACCAGTTAAAGAAGTTGAAAGTGAAAATAGAACATTTGATATTTAATACTTTAATAAATATATCCTCCAAAATTGGCCGTACAAAAAATCAGACGACTCTAGCCGATTCTCATCGATCAAAACATTACGAGTGAAAACGCACTAACGGGGAAATGCAAATAGAAGATACGACTGAACATACGTTGTGTCAGTGGAAACTCCACCACCGACCTTCCCTAACAAAAGTCGGCGCTTGTTGACCACCAACCTCCTGGTTACAAAAATCGGATCTGTGCATTATAAAGAATTCATTTAACTTTAATAAAATGTAGATTTTGCTGAAGTATCATTTCTTAGCTCATTTCTTAAGTTATTTTAAATTGCACTGTTATTTTCAGTACATTCCAACTAAACACAATTGTTATTGACAACATATTTAGCAAAAGAAAAGAATTTATTTCATATTTTTTAAATCTTTCCGAACTTGTTGAGTCTGTATGATATCAAACATTGTAAAATAACCATCCGAAATAACAAAAAGCAAAAAGGTAAATAAATTTAATAATACATCTATTTTACCAGAAACCTAATAAAAAAAAATACATATAAATATACTCACTCATAGGAACAAAAAAATGAAACTAATCTACACTATAAAAACATTAAATAATTCTACTTTATATTTATTATCAAAGCTGCAGTACGTAACTACTGCTACAAGTCGAAACAAAATTAATCACTATCACAAAACGTATATTGGAAGATAAAATGGCAATATCTGACCACAGGAACAAATGGACCAGGAGAATAATCCACACAATGCTTCTACAAGCGAACTGCATACATCATGAAAAAGTTCTAATAAACCAATGCATGGAATTTGTTTTTACAACACATACTATGAAATATATACCATGAACCCTGAACTGATATTCAATAATCTGCCAGATCTTACAGCGTATAAAAAAATATAAAATGAAAAGGTTCAAAATGAATATTTAAACATTTTATAAACGAATTTCAAAGCTTTTACTACTTCCATTACGCCATAGATACATTTTACTATAATGGCTATTTTAGATTTGGAAAATTTGAGTAAAATTAATTATCGAGTCCAAAAACCATAAATACTACTTAGATTTAAAAATTTATCAAACATACGTATCAAACAATAATATCAATTTTACAAACAAGTATAATGAAACATTTGAACCACTCTCAATAAACATGTCTAGATATATAGGTAGTATAACGAACTATTTGAAAAAGTAAACTACATAGCAATACATTAAACACCTGAACCAAGCTATATTTCTGTACAGATTTAAATTTATATAATCAAGTTAATGGGGAAAATTAGCACATTACAAATGCAAACAACTGAAACAATGGAAATATTTATAGAATAGTTTCTTTTTTAATCTACTGATGATGAATTCTGTATAAAATAAAATTTTTCTTCAGTATAAAATACAATTTTTTTTTACAACTAAATTCATACTTAAGGAGTTCTAAATTAAACGAAATGACAAAATAGTTACCCTCCCTTTAAAGGTTCTCAAACCATTTTTTTATGTCAAAGAACTATCACAATTTGAAGTCATCTATTTCTACATTTCAGACATACAATAACATAAGCAATGCACTGATTATAGTATAAGATTATCTGATAAGACTTGCATAGTTGCACAAACACTTTACCATGTATTTTTACTGTATACTTACCGAGTTATACATTAAATGTTAACTTCATCATTTTCAACCGTCATTTATTATTGAGTAGATTTCATTAAGGGAAAATCTTTTTTTATTAAGGAAAACCAAAGAAAACATTTGTGACAGTTAATGCTAATGCAGCATTAACTGTTACAAATTAAAAAAAAACACAATAGTGGTAAATGATACAGCAAATGGGAATTGTGCTGCAAATAGTTCACAATTGGTTTAGGCATTTCAGCTAGAAATTTTAATATGGAAAATGAAAATAGTTATAGCTGTCTACAGTCACGACTGAAGAAAACCCATGATATATTGTTCACCAAATAGACAATGCTTTTAAAATTCGAAAGACAAACATCCATAATCATTTGACAAGTTGGATTATATCAATCATTATGTCCATAATTTCCTCAAAATTTGGCAGAGCAAAATAATTTCAGTGTGTGGAAACACACCTGTGATTTGCTTCTTTAACGACATAAAAATAAACCTTTAAGAGACTAGTAGTTGTAGAGGAAAATTCATCAGAATACTCAATTTAAACCATCTTAGATCTAAAATAAGGACCTTTAACTTTGGAAAAGCCTGATCTTCATTATATTAAATTATATAAAAATGTACCCTGATCAACATTTAATTAATATAGAGAACGGAAATAGATCAGAATGGACCATATATGACTAAATAAATTCTGGTATAACTAAACTGTTAACCATTACTAAAACGAAATAAATCTATAGAACAACCTAACACACAGAAATAGTATTGCTTTAAAAGTTTAGAACTACTTTTGCTTTTTCTACGACATTCTCATGACATACTTTGGGGCAGTTGATATACATATATAATAAAGAAATTGATAGTAAGATTTTTATGAAACATACTTTTAAATATTTTATATTTTACTATGCTCCATCATATTTCAAATCATATCGTTTGAAATACTATTATCACAAAATTTTAACTTAATTGATACAGTTGGAACATAATTATTCATGATTTTATGGACAATCAATGTAAAGCTCATGTGTTACAATGAAAACAGTAATGATATAAGGGGTTGTTCGACAGATAATTGAGTCAAACCAAACACACTCTATAAGGTTAATATGAGGCTAAATAGTAAGTAAACTTAATTTTAAAATATTAAATTTCCACCAGGGTGCGACTATCAGTGCACATTTATTTTATTAGGAAACTTTGTGACAGTTGATGAAAATAAGTTTGTTTTAAAACTACAATAACCCATCTAGCAATTACTGATCTGAGCTAATATCAGCAACATCAATGAACATCAGAATCCAGGTTATTGGTTTAAAATTTCAGTGTGGCGTCGCCGATTGAGGAGTACATGTGACAACTTCTCGTAAGTCAGGAAGGTGATCATGGTGGCTGGAATGACACGTACCAAGTTTGGCTTCAAGCCCTTGTAAAAGCCTCTCCACCCCTCAAACCTGCAACACCACACCCAATCAACTGTTATATCACTAGATCATTATGTATCACACAAAAAATTACCCTATACTATTGAAAGCTTATATAAGCTTAACAATACGAAGAATACCGCTTAGAGACAATCGCTAATAAGAATGAAAACAGAAACTAAGTTTTGGATACATGCAAATCCTTCCAAGTATAAATTTTACTATTATAAATCTTATTGACAATTTCTTAACTTAAAATCAATATTATAACTTAGTTTAAATAATATAATTATGTTGCACTACCAAGTATTCAATTTTCTCTCAACAAATAATGCTGAAGAAATTTTATCTGCATTCTAAAGAAATTCTTTAAAAAACATTTTAAAGGACAATATTTCTTCTTTGGTCATCTTTTTATGATGTTACTTTACATACTAAATAAATAGGCCTAAGACGCGACAAACTTCTGGCAGCAGATAATAGAGATATAAGAAAGATAGAATATAAGAGCCTGCCGGCTTTATAATAAGCCTGTCTACCTACATAAGATTCATTGAAAGATATTAACATAAATTACTTCTTGTGTGAAACATTTATCTCAATGTGTTCATTAATTATATAAGCCAGAAATCTATTTTGCTGCCTTGCACTTGATATGAAATTAATAAATATTGTTATGGGTAGATGTTCCTTAATGTTATCCCATTCCAGAGGTTTATATATATGGAGATATTTGCATTTATTGTTTTACCTCAAACCACCCACAGAAATATCTATAAATTTATCATAAAGATCTTTTCATAATAGGTTTGGTCTACTGTACTTTTCTTACCCAGAAATTATTAATAACAAAAGTAATTTGTTGTGAAGGCGAGTCTGTTAATTGAAGAGGTGCAGGTGTAGTTTGATGAACTAGTTGAATAAATAAATATGAAAGAAATCTTAATTATACTCTATATGCTTATATCGAAAAAACACATCTAGATAATTTGTTACATTAAAATTATACATAACACCGATCTTAGTGATATTATTCTTCATAATAGTGAACATTAAGTTTCACTATTATTGTGATTACAGATGATCTTCTTATAAGAGTAAAATATCTACAAACATAGTATAAAAATACTAATAATTTCAATACCTCAGTTGATACTTTTTGAATCACAATATTATTGATTTTTGTAAGGAAATTTTCAGTATAAGATTATGTTCTTATTGAAAAAAGCAGCAGTTCAGGATATTTCAAAATATAATTGATAATCTACAGAGATATTGAATGAGATAAAAGATTATGACAAAGAATGGCAAAACATGATCTTGTGTTTGGTACAAAATCAGATTTGTTCCTTTTGTCACTTTTATAAATAGTATTAAACGAAAAAATGAAATAATAAAATACGTAAACTTGTAAACCTTTTATTGAAATAAATCTGTAGTCTTATCAAAAAGTACATATTCATCATATTTTATGTATCAATATATTCTGTTTTCACAAAAATATAATTTAATAGCATATTAAAGAAATATTTAAAATTAAAATGTAATGATGGCCAGCCATCATAAACTCAATATTTACAAGAATTAACTAGTCAAATTGTAACACAAATAAAGTGTAAGTGATCAACACTGTCATTTCTTTGAGCAGATTTTAATTAACATTTTTTTATTGATATAACAATAAGATGGAAACCTACCTAACCATAATTCCTACTCTTTTCAAATATAAATTAAGTAATTTAAGCAAAGAAAACTCTCTTTGCAAGTCTGTACGTAGCTTGTCCGAACGTAATATCTGGGTAAATAAATAACCAGTAAATATGTAACCAGTAATTTTAACTATTAGCCAAAAATATTCCAACAGAAATGGCCTTATATAAATCATAGGCAAAGTTCAATTAATACTAGTCGATAGCTTCAGGTTCTTAAATTTCATTAGACAAAAGTTTACACAGAATTAATGAATAAGCAATTGTTTTCTCATACTCTTCTATTAATTGAAATCAAAGAAGGTCTTTAAACGTTAAATAAATCAGGCCTTTAGACCTAACAAAAAGTATATGGTATTATTTGAATTCGAACAAAGATCTTAATGAAGGCAAACTACACAATTTTATATTACAAGTAAGCACAGTCACATGAATTCAAGTAAGTACATATTTTAACTAAATTACATTTATGACAATCTACTACAATTACTTGTGGATATAATGTACATGAAAAATATTAATCACCTGCCAACATTTGCAATGTCAACAAGGAAGATTATATGCCAAATAAACCATACTTCAAATAATTTCTCTGAAATAAATTTCTAAATAACACAAGAATATTGTGCGTCAAACTCAATGAGACAAAAATGTTCAGCGCACCAACCTTCTATGGAATACATTGAATAACTTAAAATTATAAATTATTATTCATAACTTAGTCAAGTAAGAAGTGGTCACAATCTAATATTTATCTAACAAATTTAACTAAGTAAGTTTACCTCACATGTAACGTAACATTTGCAGTGTCAGTCGATGAAATGTCTTTTGTGGTTCTATAATTATTGCTGCATTTAGAGAAAATATCCACATTTCGAAATTGTTTTATATACTAATAACATATATATACACATATAAATGAATAAATTTATTAACAATATGTGATATTAAACATACAATCACGCACAGATGCCATTCTATTCATAACATCTTGATTTTCCTAGGAGAACTTATTAATAACTGTTTTTTAATTGCCTGTCTAGATGTTTGGCCTGTCCCAATAGGCTTACCTAGTTTCAACCAGAATGAAGGTTTTACATAAAAGTGATACCTACAAATTTCATGTGTAAAACAATCCTTATTTACAAATTCCATATCAAAAATCATTCCATTTGTTATGAATTGTTTTAGCAAAAATGTATACAATACTAAAAACACCAAGATAACATTGACAATGACTGATACTACACATCTGTCAGTTGATGATATTAAACAATTTCACATACCCTATATATCAGACTACACCTTATCAACATTTTATAAATCCGATATATCTTACTACTATTGCCTGATCAACTATAGGCAAAATCTCTATTGAATTATAAATACCTAACATGTGTGTCATCATCACTTTTAATCAACAAATTATTGAACAAATGAAACTAATAATTACATGGTGGTTAACAATCGAATACAGTGGATAAATTTCACTAAATGACATCGAAAATCTGATGGGATAACATGCACAAACCGATAATTACCTCAATGACAAATGACAATGATAATTAATTAATCTGATATTAATCCAATCTACGTAACATCGTTAACAAATTTAGCAATCATCAAACATTCGTAACGACCTTTAATACTTTACATCCAGAATGCAAAATTATCTGGTTAAGATGTTAAAGAATGAGATCCATATATTCCTTAAATCGATAAAAAAATAATCTTTCTATAGTTAATGTCAAATGAAAGATAAGAAATAAAATTTCATTGAAATTATAATTTTTATCAAGTTTGCCAACCTAAATATAACAAACTATAATTCATCAAATCTATATACATGATTTATAATTTGGAATTGACATGGCACTTTTGAATATACTACTATCCATTTTATGTTTTATTGCTAATTAAATGCTCTTCAAAAAAGCATATATAATTCTATTACGTAAGTTTTTAAATATTCAAGAGAATGGTCAATCAAGTAACAGGACAAAAGATAACTAGTACTGATAAGGACAATAATAATTTTATCACACTTTAAGAAAAACAAGATAAAATAGCACAGTTCGTGTGCTCGTTGAACAATAGTTTTCACATACTACAACAATTATATTCAAGTATAATAAATAATAAATTAGAGGTATACTTGAAAGACGGAATATAATAAGAGTTACAAAATAATAAGCAGATCTAAATAACTATATTACATATACGTGCACCAGGGTAAATCTCTTTAAAAATATCTGCTTTGACATGTCATGGATACATACAAGAGTGATATAAATAAATAATTTTCGTTTTAAATAAGACAATACTTTTCAAATCTGGAATAATGATCTTAAAGTAACTCTTATAAAAACATAATGGAATATAATTCAGACTAATTCGGTAGCATAAAAAAATTAGCTACAAACGCAAATAATTTAAAATACCTATAATAGTTAAATTACGAAAATAAATTACTATAACCATAACAATTCACCTTTTTAAATTTATCCCATCAGATTTATAGTACAGATTACAATATGTACATGAAATTACATATAAATTAACCATTGGTATTATTCGTAAATTTCTCCCAAATAATCATGACGAGGCATATGTTTGGCGTTACATGTAGGAGGTACGGTGAAAGTCCTTTATAAAAACCTCTTAATCGTTCATACCTCCATGTTTCTTTAATGCAATGCCACACTCCTTCATATTCTCTATGGTGGTCCTGCATTCTAGCCCGCACAACTTGGTATGGATATGTGGCACCTGCAGCTATTAACTTGGATATTGCAGCAAATGATAAATATTCAGCTGTGTTCTGTAACAAAATTGTGACAATTAACTTGTGTGTGTATATCCTATGTACGTTCAAAAGTCTAATAAATGACATAAATAATGCATTATATGAATACATTCCACTGCTTCATTTGTTATGATAAATGATAGCTCAAATATACACACATGCATACACATAAGTCAAAATATTTATATGAATTATAAAATTTAATTTGAAACAAATTTCTTATTAAGAGCTTACTTGCAGCATAGAGTACATTTTTAATCCAACGACATTAAAAAATAATCAGAATATATTAAAAATTCAAAATAAGAGTATATTTTAAAGAAATATTAGTATAGAATAAATAAATAATAAGATGCACCTTTGTACAAATATGCTGTTGCAAATAGAATTTTGAATAGCTGTGCTTCACAACTTATCAGAGAATTTTCATTTTTCACTAATAAAAGAAACTCTATTAATTCCATAGTGCCCATTCCACACACGTGGCACATTGGTTACCACTAAATTAAACTAACCAACACTGATCAAGAAAAGTTATATAAACACGTAGCTTTAATATTTATGAATAGTAAACCAAAAATATTTTCATTTTCTACATTTCTTGCAAAATGAATACAAATTAATTATTTGTACTTACCAATTTAATATCTATAGGTAAATTTCTATACTGATTATATCTATTTTTCATTTCTTCATACGCCATAAACTGTAAAGCCCCATGTGTTACGCCAAACATTCCAGGAATGAAACCCTATAAGAAATACATATAGTAAGTCTTCATCTATTCAAAAACAAGTGGTTCTAGTAGATAATATTATCTGAGCAAAATATTAAATAGTGTTATTTACAAAAAAAAGGTTCTAAATGAAATACTTTATATCCAGTACATTACAGAATGAATTTCCCGTACAAAGCATTTACTAACTATCCGACTCTTGTTATTGTATTCAAATCTACGAGAAGAATGTCTCTTTAGTACAACTCATATAATTTATAAGTGTTCGGACTTATATCACTTAGTATGTTAATAGTTTTCATCTACTAAACATAAAAAATTACTTGAGTCTTGTTTTTTCAAAGTTTAATAAACCAAATGTTAAGTACTTTTTGTTCTCAAAACGAACTTAACATTTGGTTTATTAAAGTTTGAAAATTGTTATTGATTTTAATAATCATTAACATTTCAAAATTGTTCATTACAATGATTATAAAGGAGTTCTCTTGATGAGAGCTGTCACCCAAATCATATTTTTTTCCTATCATAACCCTTTATACTATTGAACTATCAATATTTATGCCAAAATGACAAGCGAACATATACTCATAAAGTCTTTAATAATTTTGGAAAACTGAATCAGTCTTCGTAAAGTACAAACATTTAATATCCTTCACTAGGTGTACTTTGATACATTATCTGCTTTATCTTTGTTTTTTAAATTTCAAACTTAAAAGCTATAAAAGTGACTTATTAACTTTAAAGACATTTGATTGAATTTATTAAACGAGTCGCAAGAAAATTGGAGTGTGTTGGTAAGATGCCAAATGATCATAAATAGAAAAACCTGCTGAAACCTGTATTAAAGTGATTAGTTTTATTTGACCCTGAGAATTACTTTGTTAAACTTAAAACCAATTTGAAGTGGAATTTAGTTTTATATTCTATTACTATTTTCATTACATCATAACAATAAAAGTTAAAAGAAGTTTATCTTTCTTTTTTAGGTTTTATGTTGCCCAAAAATAAATGTCGCCCATCAAATTAAAAAGGCTAAATGAAACTACGTGATGTAGTATAGTGTGTACAATATTTAAATTTTTTACCGCAACCTAGGTTTCGCTGTATGACAACATCTTCAGATGGGCAATTTGTAATGACTTTGCCCACCTGAAGATCTTTTCATACTACGAAACCTAAGTTGTCATGAAAAATTTAAATAAAGTAGAAATAATACTACATCATATAGTTTCATTTAGTCATCAATAAAAAATTTCTACAAAATTAATGCCAAATATATTAAAAAGATTTAAAACTTAATCAATTGTTTAACATGCATGTGCAAGCCAAAGAGATGACATATTATAAATCTGTGGTCACATGTGTAATCACAAATTGACATGAGAGGTCAGACTGTAGTATTATTTAAAATATCACAAGATATTAAACTAGGCATATAAAATTACAAATACAATGGGATATTTCAAAATACAATTGCCTTGTTTTATTTTCAGTTAATGAAATATGTAAGTAGACCTCATAATCTTAAATAAATATGATATTTAAGTTCGTAAGATATAAAACTATCCTAACTAACCTTATAAAGTCCTCTGATTCCTTCAGTTCTGTATATTTTAGACAAACCATCAACCATTCCTTTGTAACGTTTTGATTCAACTAATTTTTCCTCCCCATATTGAAGGCATAATCTTGTTTTCACAACCCAGATAGGGTTGGTCATGACTAGAGTCAATACACCAGCTTCTGCAGCAGCCAACATGTGCATACCTGGCCCCAGTGGTGTGCGAGCATTGCCACCCTGAATCCATGTCTTTATTGCGTTATAGCTAAAAGTAATAATATATTAAATTTTTTCAGCAGATCATGCAAGTACATATCAAATCTACAGCACAATACTCTTCACAAATAATTGGTTTTCGAAATATACAACATAACTGTGATTTCTAAATGTAATATCAAATTAAAAAAGAATGAATTAAGTAGTTGATAAAATTAATACAGTAAAGATAAATTTTACTGTTCTCATTGCTATTTCTTCTATTTTAAAAATAAAATACTAAGTATTTACATAATAAATTTAATGTTAGCCATCCAATTAAAAAGACACCAACTATGGGGTAGTTTTAATAATAAAAAATTTCTAAAAGTTAAAAAACAGTACAAATAAGTTTTTATAAAAAGAGTGTTCATTTATATATTGAATATGAAGAATATATTATTCCTTATATATTCTCATTATTTTGAATAATAAAGAGAAGATGAAACTATTTTTGAACACTTATTTTTTATTAGATTTATTTTTTAATTTTTTCTTATTTAGAAAAATTGTTCTAATAAAAATAGGAAAAGAATAATGAAAATTAAAAGAAATGCTTAAGTTAAATGTTGACTAAAATCCGAAGTGATATTTGCTTTTAAAATTCTAAATTATTAACATTCATAATTGATTAAAATGTATAGGAATTCAAAATTAATTAAAAGCTGTTTTTCTGTAAAGTTTTACATACAATAATAGCATGTTACTATGACATAAGTACCTAAAAATCATTAGAAAAATAAAAACGAATAATTTGTTTTTATAATTCAAATTATGGGTATAGCAACTGTAACCAGCAAAAGAAAATTATATGCATATGCATTGACACTATGATGACTCGAAAAAACTTGTGGAATTAAAATAAAACAGTTCCAAAATACTTACAATAGAAAATAGAAACCCCAAGCAGAACCAGAACCCCAAACATTTGGTGTAACACCTCTATATAAGCCTCGGAAACCTTCTTTTTTGAATATGGTTACGAAAGCACTGCCGAGGCCATCGTAACGAGGAGCAGTTGTAGTACGACCATCATTTACTAAAAGTGTTTAAAGATGTATTTACTAAATAATATTATAAAGATAAATGCAACAAAATTAAAGTTTTATACAATGATAATACATAAATTCAAAGCAAATGTCAAATTACCACTAATCATTATTCAAACATTTCATCAATCACAATATTCAACAAATCATTTTTAATATTGGATAAAACAGAATAATCTAAGAGGATTTTTTTATTAAAAGTAAGAATAGTTTTAATTATAATTAATGAAGCACTGTTAACAACGTACAAAGACCGATAGATACTTTAAGATCTTATAAATATTTATATATTACCATGCTAGTAGGTACATATAAATACAATTTCCGGATAGTACCATATTTTAACGATTATTTTCCCATACAGCGGAGTTTGTTACATTAATAAAAAATGTTAAAGCTAACCCTCAAAAAACGAAGCAACTTCTGAAGAAAACATTCATTTGGTCCGTTTCTGCGTTAAAAAGTATATTACCTAGTCATTGTTTAAAGCGCATGGTCAGCCATTTAACAAATGTACCTTCGGTTTATTTTACAAATGACACATAATATTTTTTTAATAAACAACATAACAGGTCGCAAATATCATATGATTTATTCTATTTAAAAGAAATATATATTGAGTAATAGGTCACATGTAATTGACGTTTAGCGGAAACGTCAAAAGGTACATGGTGCATATGAGTGAACATGGAAATATAAAGACTCACTAATAATTACTCACCGGCAAATCGGATTTTAATGAGATCTAGTGGATGCAAAATTAAAGTGGAAGTGACTCCACCCGAAATTCCAGCTACAAGGTGTTCATACTTAATATGACTTAACACTGCAAACTTGGAGTTTATCGAAGGAGATGCACTAGAATTCTTTATTGTAGCCATTTTGCTATTCCACAATGCTATTACAACATTTTGTGTGAAAAATATTTAAATACGTATTAATATCTATACACTACTCCAATGAAAACATACTAAAGAAACAAACATTTTCTAGACTAAACACTATACGGCTCATCTTGAAGTACAATATCGCGCAATATTGCGTGATAAACTGTAACTATATGTTCACGCATGATCCGAAATTATTTCAGATCTCAATATCCGTGCTCGCAAATTACTTTTGAACACATCATAGATAAATTATAAAGAAATTCGTGATGACTGAGCAAGTCCGATAAGATAGCCAACCGAAATATTTCATATTATTACACATGTCTCTAAGCACAAGTGTATATAAAAAATAACAAAATAAGTTTTTCATTATTATATCTCCAGAGATTAAACTGACTCCAGATTTAATTAAATTATGGTGGATTTATTAAATATTTTAATCTGGTTGGAGTGTTTTTGTTCTGAAAATTCCATTTTTATAGGATTTTTAATTTTTCTCATTACATGTAATAGCCAACTGCCAATTTAATTTAAAAATAAAACTAAATTAAAAAGTAACATCAGATTTGACTAAATGACCATATTAACAGGTTCTTATTAAAAATAACATGTCTAATTCTTTATTAAAGGCGTATTTACATTTTTCACAAAACTCACAATTTTTATCACACTATTTAGTTGAACGATGCTTACGTGTATATATATATAATATATATATATATATATATATATATATATATATATATGTATATATAAATATATATATATATATATATATATATATATATACATGAATATATAGATACATATATAAATGTACACATATATGTATGTGTTTTATTACATATATTTACCGTTTTTCTAAAAAACCGGTCGGCGCAAACCTTGAAGTTTGGCATGGTAGTAAAACATATTGACTTACACATATTTCAATAGCTTACACATGAAAATATTCTTATGGAAATTTCCGGAGGCGGAGGCGGGGGGGGGGGGGGAGAGAAGGTGAAGAGGAATTAAGAACTCGAATTTTTTTTTAATTCCGTTTATTGTGTCTAATATCGTTTGAAATCACTTATAAAGCTTTAAAGCTCTATTATTTTCATGATTTTGATTGTCATTACTCCAGAAACATACCGAAAAATATGTAAACAATATGCCCTCGTCCTGATTCCGAGACTCCTAAACCTAAAAGGAAACAATAAGTTTTTAGTATCCCACGCAAAGGTTGTAAAAAAACCATAAATATGATTCTAGATGTTATAACATTTGAAATAAAAACCATATTTTTACGACATATATTTACAATTCGATATAGTGGACAATATAATTTACATTTTTATACATTCTCAGCAGATTTTCTCAACAAACATACAACGTAGACGCTTGAATAGGCATAGTAATATATCTTATCAACCCATATATTTTATAATTACTAAAATATAATTTTTTTTATAAACCATATGGGTATTATTCATTATGAGGCATACACAAATAATTATTTCATAATTTTAAATTGCTTATTTATTTGTTCTAGTAAGTTTTTTTCAGAAAGTAAAATTAACTCGTCCATCCTTTATTATCTTATCCATTCTTTTTATTAGTTTCGTTTGAATTTCAAACCAAGATAACATTCCAGAATAAAACTAATTTATTTAAATTGATAAACTAAACGTCTGAAAGAAGAACTAGTTTTATTAGATAGTAAATCGTAATTATACAGATTATGGTTCAAATCAAACAAATAATTTAAGTGAATTGAATAATATAATTAGCTTGAATAATATAACATTAAAAAATTAGGCATGATTTTGGAAAAATATTAAAACGTACACATAGAGGAATATTCATACATGAGAATAAACACACCAAAATTTCAGAAAAGATTTATTATTTAACAAAGTATAGGTAACACTTTTATTTTTACTCATTATAAGATCAATATTTAAAAAACAGCCTTCAAAAGTATAACAAACCTAATCGAAAGCTTCTCTATATTAATTGTTTTCACTAATGATATCTTCGCAAATAAAACCAACGTAAAAAAGAAAAAGAAGACAAAAATATTATAAGCAGAAAGTTTTTAGTACAGATAAAATGCTTGCGATCCTCGCAGTAGCAGAATATTTAGGTTTTGGTAGTATTAAAACTACATCAGAAATAAAAACTCTCGCTTCGTCTTTTGGTTTTCTTTCTCAAAACATGAAACTATGTATTTTGTAAGGTTATATTTTTCTAAAAGTAATCTAAAACTGACTTTTCTGAAAATTTTTCTATTACTTACATTCCTTCTGTTATATTACACAACGGGACATTAAAACGAGACATTCATTTTCAATATCAGATATGTCAGATTATTCTTCGATGGGCGATGTAGAACTTTCTCAATCTCGCTGTTATCAGTCTCTACAGTTTTCTCGTTCGGTAGCAATTTTAGTGCACGTTTCATCTCTTTGATCCATTTTATTCTCTCTTGCACTTCGTTCTTAATTTGTTTTGCTTATCTATTTCCTCGTATTTATTCTTTTCAGATGTATCGCTATAAATCCTTGATATTCCAGGTTGTCTTCGTTCTTTAGAGGTCAAAACTGTGTTTGTGTTGGATAAGGTTGGATCATCTGTATTATTAATTCAAAAGATGTTGATGGTGAATCAATGAGTGGTTGTGACAGAACAGAAGTCGATACTGGCGATGATATTGGTGGTGAGTTGTATATTGGAATATCATGAAGCAGAGTGTGACCAAACGTAGTATCTACAGCCGTAGTTGGAGCACCTGGAATCGTGGTCGGTGCATATGGAATGGTTGGAGCTGGCATTGAATAAGTGAAAAGTCTATGTCACTGAAAACATGTTTATGAAATGGCCATATTCCGGTTTTTTCGAAAGCATTTGTTATGTTTCTGGCGTTAACAAGTTCTAAATAGACTATTTTAGTCAATTTTAGGATATTATAAATATTTAAGATCTTTTTTGGGTTAGAGACATGTCAATCATTAAAAGCTATCTTCAGCCAAATATTCCGACATCTAGCGGCAGAAGACGATGAGAAGACGATCTGTGAGATACGAGTTTCATGGTTGTCACAAAAAAGTAAAATGGGATTTTCTTTTGTGCAGTTTGTAAATTTTTGATTGTATTACAAAACATCTGAAGATATGTCAGAAGTTATCTGGCTACTTTTAATAGCAATGCCCAAACCTTGCAGTATAGTATAATCTTTAGTCTTGCAGTAAGTATAATCTTTATAATGCACCCTAAGCAACACAAAAGGTAGATGAACTGTATTACTACTAGCCGAAATGATTCTCCAAAAAGAAACTAGCTTTCCTCTTTCTGAAGAAACAATCTGACCTAATTATTTTTGAGTTTTGTCAGTCAGTACTTTTGGTGTGTTTAATACGTTTGATACACCGGACTCATCAAAATTATAAATTCGATCTCCGGTGAATTCGTTTTTATAGAACTTGTTCTAGATTTTTAAAAAACTCACCCACAGTCATCCAGCTGGAGTTTTCGGATTTCCTTAAACTCAAATTTGGGTCCAATTACGATAACTATTTATATATTTTTTTTTCTGTCGTTTTATTGTACTCCCATCTAGGTGAAAAATTAAAGTTATTAGTGTTTGCAAATTGGTAGGTGAGTTGTTTTCCTTGTACAAGTTTTAACCCACAGTGCCTTCTGCAACTATCGAAGATGTAGTCATCCAATGTGGACTCGTCTTTTTAGTAAATGCTTGGTTCAATGAATACTTGGCATCTAAAGAGCGCGTGGGTCTATTTGTTATATCAGAGGCTTTATTACTGATGTTTGCTATTTGTTTTTTATTGCTTCAGATTTTGTATTGCTTTTTACTATTTGTTTTGTATTACTTTGTATTGCTGTTTCAAGATTTGATTCTGCTCAAGATTTGATGATTTTTCTGCAGACTGTTTATAAAAAATGTTTTATCTTGGATTTTCTTTATTGCAGATGCCATGCTCGCTTCGTCACAGACGACACAACTATTTCCATGGTCCTAAAAGTGCGTGTTTGAAGAATTAATATAATGGTGTACATTCGTATAAATCGAATGTGTCCCCTCATTTCTGTACGAATGTACTCCAAACGCAAACAAACTATATTTCATGAAATAGTAGAAAAACGGTTCAAAATACCACATAATTAACAATAAATAAATACATTGTCAATAACCAACATCAAGTATTAACGTAATCAAGAAGAAATTCCAAATGATTATCACTCACACAAATATGAGCGTGTTGACATATTAGGTTGGCTAGATACGGCTACTGTGTGTAAGCAAGCCCCTCTCTCCCTATGTTTTGATATACAATTTTTGTCCATAAATTTATTTTCAAAATAGATACTAGTTCTGGAATAAAGAAATTGGAAACATTTTATAAGTCTTAATGACGTCAGAAATTACATGGGATGAAATAAATTAACTAAATTTAAAGACTCTTAATATAATGAAAGCTGCCAAAAGCGCTAGGGGTGTCAGTAGCGCGACAGTAGCGCGAGCTGTTAGACGGAGTAAAAGAAGAAGCAAAAAATACTTTCTGAAAGAAAAGGTATTGACCTCTGATGAGCGGCATGATCTAAATAAAATAATACACTAGTACATTTTGGTGAGAACGTACGCGGAAATTATTAACGGCTTCTTGCTTTATCAAAGTGTGCAAGAAACGTGTAAATACTAATTACATTTCATTAGTTAAACATATTTTGTACGGGAATGCTTTGAAATTTAATGCCCTCATCTAGCTTCAACTTGCACCCGGATAAAGTAATAAACACAAAATTGAGTTTTAAATACAATTGTGGTAAAATTAGTATCTATAAAAAGGATCCTTGGTTTTATTAAGTACAAGGTCAGATTTACATCACTAATCAGGACATCTGCCCGTTTACAGTCTGGACTGGTCCTAATAAATGGAAATATGAATTTATTGCGAAAGTTGATTAATTTTTGAAAGGTAACATGGAATCGCGTTTAGTGAAATTTTATCAAAACTGTTGGCTTCTGGAATTGGTGGATCCTGGACAAACGAGATTTTGAAAAATTTTATTGTAACAAACAATTCCAAATTTAAATAAAACTTTTTCAATGTTATGTTATATTTAATTTTAATAAGATATTTTCAAGCTTTATCAGACATGTCATTGTGAGAAATTTATGCAATCTCTAGTAGTTTGGGAGTTGAACATGACATCAGAATAGTGTTGATCTGAAAGGACGGACGAGGACGCGTGGTGTCTAGTAATTATTATCTTTCATAATTTTTAATAATTAGTAACCTCATATATTTGTTCACGTATTCATACAATGAATTTTTTAATTGAAATTTGTTTATATATATATATATATATATATATATATAATTTTGTTATATATGTTATGTACATATATATATATATATATATATATATATATTCCCTACTAGCTGTTGCCCGCGACTTCGTCCGCGTTTCCGTCGTTTTTCGAAAAAAAAGTAGCCTATGTCCTTCCTCACGGTTCAGTAGTTTTGATGTGACAGACAGATTAACTTTCGTATTTTAGTAGAGAAATATAATATGTCAATCTACAATACTGTTGAAAAATATCGCAATACGGAACCGCACAATATTATTGTTAATAGCTGTGCCCGCGACTCCATCAGCGTGTAACTCCTTATGTGTTATTAAGTTAATGTATTGGTAATATTGTTTAGATCACGTTCACATGAGGCTTAAGTACCTATAGAACGAAAATACTTCAGCGCAAAGCTTCCGGGTAAACTATGTTGAAAGTTGATCCGTCCGGCACGTGAACATAAAGATTTCTAGAACTGCTAACCCTGAAAAGAGCGACGTACAACTGACCATGCGAGAAACAACTGACACCGAGATCTACTCCAGCAACACGAAAAGTCTGCCCTTGAGCCTTATTAATTGTTATTGCATAACACACCGATACTGGGAATTGCGTTCTTTTAAATTGGAATGGAAAATTATTTGGTATTATGGGAATTCTGGGAATAAAGACGGTTTCTCCTGCACCGCAACGTGTTAAAATTTGAGCCTCGATTATATTTTGTTGCATCTTGGTTACTTTTAGCCGAGTTCCATTGCAAAGTTGTGGTGGTCTTAAATTTCGGAGCAGAATAATCGGAATGCCAATTTTTAAACAAATTTCATGAGAAGGAAGTCCGGGCATATTTAAAGAATTTAAAAATTCTATCGAGTAATTAGTGGCTTCTTGTTCATCGACCATTCTATTTATCGAACTATAAACTTTGCTTTCCCCCTGTATATTCGACAATATTTTGTTATTAATCTCAAATGCCTGGTCATTGCGAGGAGTTAAAATGGATCTTTCGCATAGCCAACAATTGTCCCTATTTAATTTATTTGTTACGTCACCGTAAACCGACCATATAAGATGAGGTTGGGATTGCACTATACAACATAACTCAGGCGTCAGAATAAGTTTTCCTTGGCGTAGTTGTGGATAGGTACCTTCACCAATCTTTAATAGTATCAGAAAATTGACGATCATCCGGGTTATCTCCAGTTCTCACTCGCATGTTTATAGTCAAATGCACCGATTGTATATCACGCCACAAATAAGAGCTTTTCAGGCAAGCCCTAACCTCATCAGCTCGGGTTCCCCGTGGTATTACCGGTAAGGTTTGTCGGAAATCACCACAAAATAAAACCGTGATACCGCTCATAGGTCGATCATTTTGTCTTATATCCCTTAAAGTTCTGCCTACCGCTTCTACTCCTTTTCGATGGACCATCGTACATTCATCCCATATGATTAAATTACACTCACGTAAAACCTTAGCTTTGTCGCTATTTCTTGAAATACTACAGGTTGGACTTTCCGTGCGATCTAAATCAATTGGTATTTTAAACATAGTGTGAGCAGTTTTACTTCCTGGTAGCAATGTTGCAGCTATACCTGATGAAACTACGGCAAGAGTAATTTCGAACATAAGCTAATATTAATTTAGTCAAAAAGGTTTTCCCAGTTCCCCCAGATGCATCTAAAAACCATATTGTTCCCAAATTATTCTGAACACTCTCACACACGCCATCATAGACTGAACGTTGTTCTACAGTCATCATTGGGGCACCGTTTTCTAATGTTGCCAGCAGTTCCAAGAGTTGTAACCAATCTCTGTGGAATATTCCCTATTGGTAACCTCTCCGACTGAGGTTGGTGTTGGCAAACCATATTCACAGAGTGATTTACCGCCTACTGCTGTTAAGTCTTCCTGAAGAGCTAAAAAGCACCGATTTATGGCAAGATCACGAAAATTATCATTAGTTGCGCCTTCATCATTGTGAGATATATTCCGAAGAAAGTCTTCTGCAATTTTTTCTTTATATTTTCCCCATAATTGTACAGTATCTGACAAATTACAAAATGTGAGTAATGTTACAAACAAATAGCGTAACCGTCGTGGATTATCACTAACACAGGATTCTGCTAAAGCGTCATCCCAATGCTGATCGTTTTCAAGCAATTGACGCGCTTGGCAAGCTGCATGATAAGTTAGATAAACAACATCGTCTACTTTTCTCAAATCTATAAATGATATTAGTCCTCGCACTGTATGTAATAATAATCGCAAATAGAAACACTCAGCGTTGTTTGGATGAACGGTATACACTCTACCAAGAACATGTTCTTTAAAAATACCTGACTCGCCATCTACAGGCCTGCCACGGCGTCTACGATTAAAGACATCTCGTTGCTTATCGTTACTTCTTCATACAAAAGAGATTTTGCAAAATCATCAGTTTGGCAAAGTCGAAAGAATGCTAATAAAGTTGTTTGTCTAGGGTTCTCTAATCGTTCTGTAATATTTTCGGCGTTGAAATATATACGTTGACCGCCTTCAAGATGAACATCCAGATGAGTCACAGGTGGATATCTTTCGTGAATGTTGAAACTTAAGATCCGCCACACAGCTTCTGAAGAGCTGATATATCTGCCTGACTGAAATCTAGTAACTTCATCATGTTCATTTCTCAACGCAAATGTAGCTTGATCACTGCCCTTGTTAATATACTTACAAATATATTTTATTGACTCTACACTATTACACATTTCAACATTAATGTGAGCTTGAAATGCTCTAGACAACACAGGCGAATACGGAACGACCCACCTATTATCTAAAGTAACCTGTTGTCCAGACACTCGCTTTTCAACAGTAAAACCACCATTGCCTCTTGAACGGCGACGATATAATGGGTATCCATCATATCCTGTTACAGTTTCATCCACTAAGGCTTTTGGATATCTTTTAGTGCAACGACCATCTTGCATGCAAGGAGTATACCCGTTAAATGCACCACATGGACCATTTATCATATGAGTTTTAACAATGTCGTATAACACGGGATCTGCAATCGGATCTGGAATTTCAGCACGGATTGAACTGTCTACATCATTAGGTTGAACCTTATCTTTTAACCAAAGCAGGATATGTGCGTGAGGTAAGCCGCATTTTTGCCACTCAACACTATACATATAACACAATACTTCTCCAAAAATGTTATCTTTGGTAAGTAGATCTATCATTGATTTTAATTTTAAATGAAAAACTCTTGCGATAATATCATGGCAGTCATGCGGTGCTTGACCCTCAAGAAGCTCCCGAGTGATTTCATCCCACTTGGGATTGGTAGTTACATTAATAAATAAGTAGGAACGTCCATATTTTCTTACGTAACAAAAAGCATCTTGTGTACGTTCGTGCATGTAGCGTGGACCACCAGTAAAAGAAGAGGGTAAAATAACTAAACGGCCCATATTCACCATTATCTTGCTGCATGGCGTCGCGAAGGTGCACGTATTCTTCAACGCGCAGCTGCCTTTGATTAGATCGTATATAAACTAATCTTTCGGTTTCAATTTTTGCGTATATGTCAACAATAAAGTGATTGATTAAGCCACGAAAACGTTGAAAGTATACAAATCTATTCCTTCTCACTTGCAAATGGTAACAATAAAATTGAAGGCATGACATATTTTTATTATAATTAGGTACGCCTGTACGCGGATCAGTTTGGTCTAAAGCGAAATTATAACCATCTTCCCCTCGACAGTATATTAAAGGATATTGCAAACTGTCGTAAGCCCTGTGGGTTTCGTAAATACGTTGCAAACGATTGTCTCTGGAACGGATAACGATATCACGCCTATCACATTCCTGGTCGACCAATACTACAGCAACTTCATTCGTGGATGGAGCGTTATAACGACCAGGGTGTTCCTGAGTTGGACGCCTATCGGCATTTATAACAATTTTATAATTATTATCACCATCTTGAGGAAAAGCTTCTAATGCCGATTTAAAACTGCATACATACGAATTAACCTGATGAAACATGTTCTGAAGTTGTGAAATGAGTTCAGTATTTAAATTCGGGAAGTATTGATTTCTTATATTCGACTGTTCGTTGTAGTGGGATACAAAATATATTTGAAGAAACTTAGGTTGGTCTTCAGGCAAAAGGGATCCTATCAAATGGTAAACCTGACCTCGTATCTTAAACGTAGGCATGAAAGGACCTTCTGGGATTTGTTGAGCACCAAAGGATGTCATTTGAAACGCACTATTATAAGTGCGAATATTGTCTAAGAACTGTTTAGATTGCACATGTTCCCCTAAAAGTAGTGATTTCAAAGGTTCCGGTGGGTCTTCGAACGAAAGCAAATTTATTTTACCTCCAGAACAACAGAAACCAGCCGACTCCTTACTCCACTTTAAAGCATTACAAAAAGAACATACTACGTTCATATCGCCTATTACAGAAGATGATCTGTAATCAATTGTGAGGTTATAAGCAAACCTACTTTTATATTTGTCGGACCACACCACCGAATTCGTAGATTGATCTTCTATGTTTACATCTAAGTCATTAAGACTATGTCGAAATCTGTCTGCAGTAAGACGGGCCTCTCGCTGTTCGTCCCTTTCAAGAGACCGAATATTTTTAATTCTTAATCTTTCATTAGACAAACTTATTAATCGTTCTTGTCTCAAAGAATTGTAATATTCGCGTCCGACTCTAGTCGTTGTTCATGCTCATGTTCATCTTCAAGAGATCGAATAATATTATGGTGCACTCTATCATTTGTCAAACGGTCTTCATATTGAGTAAAAGTTTCAGATTCTCGAGATAAAATATGACGTTCGCGATCAGCTGTAAGCCGTAATTCCCTCTCAGTGAAGGTTTCTGACTCACGGGATAGTACACGCCGTTCGCGATCAGCTGTGAGACGTAATTCCCTCTCAGTGTAGGTTTCGGACTCGCGAGATAATGTATGCCGTTCGTGAGCCGCAATTCTCGTTGTGAAGCAGTTTCAGCTTCTCGGGATAACACATGTTGTTCTCGGTCAATGGTAAGCCTCAGCTCTCGTTGAGAAGAGCTTTGAGACGCCCGTGATGTAGCTCGTCTCGCTCTGTCAGCTGCTAATCGCATCTCTCTCTCGGGAGAGCTTTCATTGGCTCGAGAAGTTGAGGCACTAACTCTCATAGAGTTTAACCGATGTGCTCTTTCCTCTGCCGATTCTTGAGAACGCCTATTTCTCATTCTCTTAGCTTCTCTCGAATTTCGAGATAAAGATAATCATTTTTTAGGTGGCATTGATGCACGGCAAATGAAAATAAAGCTAAAACGTAAATGAAAATAAAACTAATATAAAAAAAGTGAACGTAAATTAGCCAAAACACCTATCGGTATCTACAAATCTATACGTACCTACTACTACTTCACCTAAAAAGAAATAAAATGTAAACTATTAATAATTTGTAATTTGAATGAATATTTAAACACTATCAAAATAACTAATACCTATTTTATAAAATAACAACAAAAGGAATCTAAAAATAAATTATCAAAGACTAAAAGTCGCGCTGATAAGCACGGTTTGTTAATATCAATTAAGTATTGTGTGTCAATAAGGTCGAACGCTCTGAACGTCAATTCGCATCAACAGGCAAAAATTGTATGAAGCTCGTGCTCGGACGTGTTTATACCTTCGGCCGCGGCGACCGATTCTCAAACGCAAAAATAATCCTTATAGCATGATACAGTATTCACGCGCGATGGCTTATTATTAGCGTATTTCATGTATAACTTTGGTGTTTCTATATCGATTTCTATGATTCTTTTTTATGCAATAGTTAATACTGTTAACTTTTTAAATTAGGGATGACTGAGAGTGTTATAAACGTAAGATTAGATAAATATAATCAGAAAGCTTCGAACTGCTAAGCTATCGGGAGTTACACGTGTTATTGTGAGTCAACCATAAAAGATAGACATATGCTGTCGTGGGATATTTTTTATATAATTTTAAGGAGAACATTTCCGTCATACACGATTTCTGTGTAGCTTTAACCAATAAGGTTGCACATGCGACGGAAGCTTAGAAAATGAAGTAACTTCTCCCGTTTTCCCAACATTTCCCTTCACTGCTCTGCTCCTATCGATTGTATCGTGATGAAAAGTATACTATAACCAGCTTAGGAGTTTAAAAAATAATTGTATTAAGTTTCGTTAAAATCCATCTAGTAGTTTTTGTTTCTATAACGGTTATACAGACAGACAGACAAAAATTTTACTGATTGCATTTTTAGCATCAGTATCGATCCCTAATTACCCCCTGATAGTTATTTTGGAAATATATTTCATGTACAGAATTGACCTCTCTACAGATTTATTATAAGTATAGATTAACCAGATTAAGTAAACCACCAAGAAAATTAAAAGTAGTTGCGAAGCCAGTACAGAAACACGGCCACTGTTCTGTACTGGTTTTGTTAATGGATTAAGTACACGCAAAATTTGTAATTAATCAATCATAAATAGATAAATAAATCGACGAAATTTTGACAGTTTACTTTTTAAACATATATCATGCAAAACAGCTGATAGTAGAGGTGAGGCATATTTACCGTCACCGGTAAACATATTTGATATCTCAGGTTAAAATACGTACTTGGTGTGCAAACTAGAAAATATTTGGCGTTCGTAAATACTTATATGATATTGCCGACGTGGTATACCCGTACCCCTCTTCGTTTTGCTAGCTATACTAATTTCACTCACGCATGTACGCGTGTTTCCTCGCTCGTTCATATTTAAAACAGATATGAAAAAAGGGACAAACCGAATATATGAATACACCTAAGTCCTAATACTTATTTCGCAGGCAAATATTTATGAGTACGAGTATTTTAAAATATGTATTTTAAGAACGGTGCTCTTTTCGACTCTTTGTTTTTCCATAGGAATAGTTGAGTTGTGATTACTTACAATATTTTAAACTTCAAGTCCTTATTCAAACAAATACACAAATAATAATTATTCTTGAAATGAAAAGTTTCATATGATATTAAATCATAACAACTCCTAAAAAAGACTTAGAATCATAAACGAACGAAAAGAAAACAAATATGTAAAGTGGTTTCAAAAATAATTGAACTAAAATAAAAAAGGCGAATATAAAAAAAATATATTTATTAATGACATGATTCACTTCTTTAAATTAAAGGTAATTATTATAAATAACGTGATTAATTTATTAAGTATGCTTTCTAAATGATTATTTCAACTGTATCTTAGTTATCAGTCCTAACCCTAGAATAGGTTTGATAGTGCTAATGAAATATGAAACTCTAAAAAAATGTCACTTTTAGAAATTATAGGAATTTCATAAAAATAAAAAATAAATGGTGTGAGCATAGAACCCTTCATAATACATAGCAATTAAGACTTATTGTACATCTCTAAGAACCGTCCTTTCATAGCGGAAATACGTCGCCAATACTCGTCAAGTATTTTGTTACCGATATGTGTCACGAATATTTTATAATACTGATACTCGTCGTACTCGGTATCTAAAATACTCGTATCGTCTAAGTCTAGCTGAATGAGGGCAATTTTTGTTTTTGCTCATGCGTACACTTCTTGTTTATTCGATTGTGTTCATATCTCTTTCTCTCTCTCTATCTTTATTTCTCGTTAATTAGCTAAGTACCTATTTTCTGTCTTTTTTGCAATAGATTCGTTACATTCAGACGTTACAACGAAACGTTGTAACAAACGTTGCATAACATTACAACCTTGAGAATTTTACTCTCATCGTGGCCAAAGAAATTTCATTTAAAAAAATCATTGTATGAATACGTGAACAAATATATGAGGTTACTAATTATTAAAAATTATGAAAGATAATAATTACTAGACACCACGCGTCCTCGTCCGTCCTTTCAGATCAACACTATTCTGATGTCATGTTCAACTCCCAAACTACTAGAGATTGCATAAATTTCTCACAATGACTTGTCTGATAAAGCGTGAAAATATCTTATTAAAATTAAATATAACATAACATTGAAAAAGTTTTATTTAAATTTGGAATTGTTTGTTACAATAAAATTTTTCAAAATCTTAGCACTAATGGAATGTGACAAATAGTCTCTTAATTTCACCGATCTCGTTTGTCGAGGATCCACCAATTCCGGAAGCCAACAGTTTTGATAAAATTTCACTAAACGCGATTCCATGTTACCTTTCTAAAATTAATCAACTTTCGCAATAAATTCATATTTCCATTTATTAGGACCAGTCCAGACTGTAAACGGGCAGATGTCCTGATTAGTGATGTAAATCTGACCTTGTACTTAATAAAACCAAGGATCCTTTTTATAGATACTAATTTTACCACAATCGTATTTAAAACTCAATTTTGTGTTTATTACTTTATCCGGGTGCAAGTTGAAGCTAGATGAGGGCATTAAATTTCAAAGCATTCCCGTATAAAATATGTTTAACTAATGAAATGTAATTAGTATTTACCCGTTTCTTGCACACTTTGATAAAGCAAGAAGCCGTTAATAATTTCCGCGTACGTTCTCACCAAAATGTACTAGTGTATTATTTTATTTAGATCATGCCGCTCATCAGATGTCAATACCTTTTCTTTCAGAAAGTATTTTTTGCTTCTTCTTATACTCCGTCTAACAGCTCGCGGTACTGACACAGTATAAATTATATATATATATATATATATATATATATATATATATATATATATATATATATATATACATATATATATATATATATATATACACATATATATATATGTAAATATATATATATATATATATATATATATATACAACACGGAGTATGCTACCCCTTTGGGACGTCCGCCATGTTAATAACTCAATAAAACTATTGTCTTGAACTTTATGGATTAGAATAAGTCAAATGGTGGATACAATTAATATCAAATTGGTAATAAAATAGATGCGTCTTCGCGCGACCACTATGGACCAATGATCGTTGTGATGCTCGTCGCCGCCGCAGCCGTATCCAAACTCGCTCGCTAGCCTGCGTTCCACTACCGATCTCCGACACGACCTTCACAGACACCATCAGTGTACCAACACTGATACCATTCCTGTGCACCAACGCAAGGAATTTCTGATCGCAACAACGATCTCAGATAGTCACAGCCGCACCAACGGCTCCTTCAGTGCACCAACACTGGTACCATCCCTGCGCACCAACGCAAAGGATTTCTGATCGCACCAACGATCACACATTTACCAGGCCATTCACATGCATGGCCCTATCAGTGCACCAACACTGTAGTCATCTCTATGCACCAACGTTGAGAATCAACACTGTTATCATCTTCACACACCAACGTGAAGAACTGGTTAAGTGCTTATTTTCTACATGTTCGTTTTCCTATTCTATTTCAAGACTACACTCTGGTGGAAGTTGATGGTCAGGCACTTAATTTAATCTATTATGTGGATACTTGTAAGTACGCTTAGAATTCAATGACTTTAAGAGGTAACGATCATTATCCAATACTTCTATGACCTTAAACTGACCTTTGTATTTTGATTCCAGTTTAGTCTAATTTCACTCTTCATTTTTAATTAGCACTAAATCATCGACATTGAAATTATAAACAGAAGCTCTCCTTTTGTCATATCTGGATTTATCATATGCGGCACTAGACTCTATATTTTGCGCTACCTGCTTTCTTGCCGCCTCAATGTTGATCTCAACACAATCAATCGTAAATCGACATCAAATTTGGATTTTGACACCTTACCGATCATTGGTTCCAATGGGCTGGCCTTGGTTATACGTCATCGTAAGTCTGCTGGAAATAAAAATAAAAATTCACATTTTATAGCTCGGTCATTAAAAGAGAAATTGTATAATAGACTCAAAATAGGCAACTTACGTACAGCTTTGAAATAACCAAAATCAAACATTAAATCAACTCAAATATCAAATTCACATTTTTGTTTATACAATACAACATACAATTAGTTATCTGTGACTTTATTATGCTATAATTTCCACTATCATAAATCACCAGAGTTATCTTCATGAAAAGGATTAACAATTACGAAATGTTGAAATAAAGTTATGATCTATCAAAATCTAGCAAAATGTTTAATAGTTTAGATCTCTGATCATTACAAATGTCACTGTCAATATTTTTGAAATCAATAAGAATTATGGCAACTAATTACATTGTAACATGACACGTGACTATTACTTCCGGATAAAATAATACTATTCCATTTACATTGAGACCTTGATTTAAAATCTCGCGTTCAATCATGATGTTATTCACAATTATAGTCCATTCAAATTCAAGATGGAATGTTTGTAAACAATCACTTTTGACAGTTCAGGTATTGCAAACCTTTTTCTTACAATCACATTAGTAATTTAATGTGGATTTATTTGCTATTTGTGATTAAAAAATATTTTTTTAATTAGTGTGCACATTTACACTGTGTACATAGATTGCTGTGCACGTAGCTTATATGTGATGTGATCTGCACGTAGCTTATATTATATAGATTATATTTTATATTTATGTAAATTCAGATAAGTAAGGTGATGTGTTTCGAACAATTTAAAAGTATTAAATAAAAAAGACATAAAAAAATAATACCAAAAATTTCGATAGAAATAGTTTTAATTAAATGTTAAGTTATACAGAAAATTATTACAAAGTAACCGCAAATACTTAATTTTTGAGTAATCATTAAAATATTTTTTTTAAAACAAACTAATGTATACAAATACACGAAATACAATAACATTTCACAGACAAAATACACTGCATATGTATACAATTACATCACAATGCATCTGGTTTTCACACCGATATCCAAAGATGCGTGATGAAATCCATCCAAAGATGATGAATGTGCCTAATGCTAGTGCTGGCGAGGCCGGCCTTTTGCCGATATCACTGAGAAATAGTATTACAGAACATATCATATCTATTACACAACATATTAGCAGAATTTATTCATCATAAATATATCTGTTACATCATATATCAACAGTAATTACATTGTATATCAACGATAACAATGTTCGTTCAGCCATGCCGCGGGGTTTAATTAAATGACATTGCTCCAAGTAAAAATCTTTTGAAATTGTTTAATTTAAAAGTAGTGTTTTCTTTCGCCACATATCATTTCTTTTGTGTCCAGATCATTTTGATTCTGTTTATCTTATAGTGATGACAGTTGTATAGGTATGGTCCTTTAACACAACGAATTTAACATAATTAAACACATAATAATATAATAAACTTAATATAATACAAAATATTTTTATGAAACACCAAAAATTTAGAGAGCAATATTGGAAAATGAGAGTACGGACATCTCTCGCCATTACGTTGATAAGTGTTGCAAGCAAGTATTAAATATACATTGTACAAATAATTTGCCATACGTGGGCATACAGTACACAAAAAAATATAATTGATCTCCTGAATCTAAACACCTTGTGAACATATAAATAATGAATGTCGCAAATAATTATACTAGCTCGAATTAATTAAGATTTTTTTGGTCCTACGTAAATTATATATGGCCACTTCAATACAATTGTTAGGTTTCGTGTTTATGCAACAGGCGGACAGATAAATAATCATACGAACCCGCATTGGTTGTCCTCAAACCAAAGACTAATAAGTTAGTTTTACCAGACATACATATAAAGTTTATTGTCCGGCAAAATTCATAAGCACAAATCGGCATTTTTATCTGATAAACAGATGATTTTTTGAAAGTCGAACGAAAGTACGGTGTAAAAATAATATTATTAACTAAGTCTCAAGGTGTATGGACCATAAAAATGGGTATTACGTTTCTTCTCTTTCTAATATCTATTCAAATGTTTTTCAGATTATTCGAGTAGTATAAAAATTAATATAGGTATGTCAGTATGAAATAAATATTTAATTATTTGTCGAAGATTTTGAGATGAGGAAAACATTTTCCGCCGCCATTGACATAAATATATTATTTTTTAAACTACTTGTACGAAACACAAACGTAGATATATGTTTTCTTTTCAGAATAATATTTCAATTATTATATTATTTTCCGCTTAGTACACTATGCTGCTCATAAAGCGTTTTCTGTTTGTACGACTATTAAAATGCGTCACAAGGAATCGCTGTGAATGCACTATAATATATATAAATACAATCAAGGCTGAGTTTCAGTGTATTAGCGTATGGTAATTCAATATTATATGGCCTGTTCGATGAAACGACCAACCAAAAAATTTTACTGCTGGTCTATATGTCGTGAGCTAAGATTGGTGAGCGATTGCTTCTCGAACGTGTAAGTCGCTGTATGCATTTTTTATTGAAAAAAAAAATTAAAAAGTTGTTTAAACTTCTTTTAAATTTCTATTTACCTGAGATTTTTTTAGTACGTTGATATTTGATGTTGCAATGTTAATATTTTTAAAATTTATTATGTTTTTACTGTTTTTTCGTTGAATATAATAACCTGTCGATAACATAACTTCAAATTGAATTATAAATTCATAAATGGTCCTAAATTTAGATTCCGGATTAATCTTTCCAGATTATGCTAACATATCTGATAATCTTAAAAATGACAGAGATATTGAAGAGATTTCAATGATACTTGAGGATCCTACGTTTGAACGGGTTCAAATAGAACTACCAACAACCAGGCCTTTAACATAAAGATGTAATTAGGTGTTCACAAAAAGACCGGCCTTCAAAGTAGTTCGGAAATTGTCCAAGCAAATAGCGTAGGTACTGGCATCCCTAGATTGTATTAGTGAAAAAAAGGAAAGAGAAAGTAAAAATAATAAGATTACGAAGAAAAATCTTAATATCACAAAGCAAAAAATTAAATTAGATTCAAGTTCTGAGGAAGAAGAAACGATAGAATTAGCCGGTGAAAATTGCAGTCCCGAAGATAATATATATGACGCGTGGAATGCGGTGAAAATTATTACGAGACTGAAAAAATAGAATTATTACGAGTCTGAAGATTAGTTACAATGAATTGTTTGTAAATTATGGTCGCATGTAAATTGTATTCCATTCAACAATTATTGCAATCCTTGTGGCAATAAAATGAAGAAACAAGAAACGGAAAAGAAAAACTTACACGAGGAAAATGAAAAAAGTAACGAAAAATGTAAAGGAAGATGAAAAATGACCCGGAAATTAAGTGGCCATCTTATCCTTATATGAGCGGCCAACTTATAACGGCTATTAACATTAAAGCTTTTTTAATGTTTTTGATATAAATATGTCTAATATTAAGAATAATCATCGAAAATATACAACGAAATAAGAATAAAAGCTCAGTTATTATAAAAAGATTATCCTAAAGTACGTATACAATGGAAAATATTTTAGTACCACCACTTGAAAATGAATGAAAATGAGATATGTCACAATGTTTGTTTAATTATCTATACGCCAAATATACCATAACTATATCTGCATATAAGGTAATCAAATCTAGAAATATAGCAGCGTAAGCTGATACATTGTAGCTATCTCACTCTAACGCCTTATAAAATTAATGAATAGCATATATGGTCTAGATTTTTTTAGCGTCGAGATTTTGATTATTTTCACAAAATGTTTGAAACACCTGACTATTTCGCAAAAAAAATGGAGGGTTGCCAATTTTTCCGTGTAAAATTTTAGAATTCGTATCAATAAAATAATGGTATAATACTTGTATTTATAACATTTTTTATAGTGAAACTTTCTTATGTTAATATTTTGATTATGTGTATACTTGAATAATACTCCGGGGATAATGCAATGAATTTTATAAATAGTTGTCAGCTGATCGAATATTATATT
This sequence comes from Druceiella hillmani, assembly GCA_039881145.1. NCBI lineage: Eukaryota > Metazoa > Arthropoda > Insecta > Lepidoptera > Hepialidae > Druceiella > Druceiella hillmani. The sequence goes on along the minus strand of JAYKKI010000001.1, from coordinate 77,103,289 downwards.
TGTGCCAACCATATTTTAACTGTCAAATTCGATTGTTTACAAACATTCCATCTTTAATTTGAATGGACTATAAATGAAACTACGTGATGTAGTATTATTTCTACTTTCTTTAATTTCTTTACCACGACCTAGGTTTCGTTGTATTACATCTTCAGGTGGGATATTAGCAAAGATTACTAATACCTTATTTTAAAAAAATACGTTTTTAAAAAATATATTTTTTTCATTATTTTCACTTTAAATTTATAATTAGATATAAACAAACATATAAATATGAATGGTGGTAATAAGAGAAAAAGTTAAATAAGAGATTAATAACAATTTGCAAAATTTCAAAAACATGAAGTCTATCTCACTTAATATTAACAAAAATATTCATAACTACCAATTTTTTTTTGTTAAATCTTTAGTTTACGATTTTTTAAATTAAAAATTAATAATGAGAAACACATGCATTTCAGCAACAAAGAGAATTTCACTGTTCATCAACCCAATAAAAACAAGAAATTTAAATTGATTTAAAGAGAATTCATGAAAATATAATTTTAAAAAATTGTATATCATTAACTAAATATTTCAAGCTCATAATTTTTTACCTTTTTAATGCTTTGTAAATTGTTCGTATTAATTTTTCGTATTAACTTTGTAAATTGTTCGTATTAACTTTGTAAATTGTTCGTATTAACTTTGTAAATTGTTCGTATTATTTATTAATTTTTCTTATTTAGATGTTTGTTGAGTGGGAAGTATGTAATTATAAACTTGAAGTGAAAAATATTTTAGCAATAAAAAATAAAGATAAATAAAGATATACAATACTGAGTCGTACTTTTTAAATACGCTATTTTTTATGTATAGTCTTCAACTTAAATAATCTTTAAAATTAGTATTTTTGCTGTACGGGGCCCGGACCCAACGCCGTCGCCACGTCACCGGAGTGATCCGCCGGCACCATTGCGTTGACTCCCGCAGCTACCCCGCGAGGGCATCTGTTGCCGAAGCGACCCGTCACTCCGCAATGAAAACAAACAACACTTGAGATGCTGGGGATGTGTTGATGCTTCTCTTGTGTCTGTGTGTGTTTCCGGCGATAATCTACTGCCTATTTTCCGTGGAAGCATCTAAGCGGTTTCATAAAGGCTTTGTAACGCTTTATATCGATGGTTTCGTTGCCGGGCTGTCCTGAATGCTTTCTCATGTTCATGAGGAACAATGCGTCACCTATCCAATACTTCTATGACCCCGAAATGTCAAACTGCGTGATGTGAGCGATTATGGTGGATATCGCTCTGTTCTATATTGAAATTTTTCTACTTCGTCATTAGCATCATAAGTAGTTAATTATCTTTCGGAGATGTTAATTTTCTTTCGGCCGCGTATTTTGTGAATTGATGAGCATGGCAGCCGCCGTTTAAACATAATCACATCTTGCTGAAAATAGTTCCTTGAACTGCTGCCACCGTATACCAGCGTACCATATTAAAAAAATCATTTTGAAGAATTTCCTTTTTAGAGCAGCAATTAAAGCAACAATTAGTGCACTTTCCTCTAATGGTCCTTCGTCGAGGCACAGGTCGACAGTGTTGCATCAGGCTCGTGGATGGGCATCGGATGCTTCAGGGTAAATTCCGGTAGTGTTATGATGTTTGCGGCGGTCGACAATTTTGTGGCTTCGCCGAGACACATCATATGACGATTTTGAAGATCCAAAATGTTGCGCCACATGGCTTCATCCCTACGTACTTCTTTTGTTTTTGTGCTAACTTGCTCTTCAGGTAATACGAAGTGGAATAATGGATACAATTAATATCAAATTGGTAATGAAACAGATGCGTCTGCGCGCGACCACGATAGACCGAGGCTCTCGAACCAATGAATCATTGCTTTCTCGCTGTGATGCTCGTCGCCACCGCAGCCGTATCCAAGCCCGCCAATGAGATAGTTTGCGTTCCACTACCGACCTTAGACATATATATATATATATATATATATATATATATATATATATATATATATATATTTACATTACAAAAAGTTTAAAGCATTCGTCAATCTTTTGATTAAATGAATTACTTAATTTTTTAATTGACAATTCTCTATGAAAATTTGGAAAATGATGTTTATCTTTGATTATATAGCGTTCGTACTCTCCAGAGGGAACCTTTGCCAATGTCAAATGTGAAAAAAAGGCTAAGTAACACTGATTAAGTCATATTTCCGATATTTGTCATTGTTGCTTGTTAATAATAGAATAAACTATACAATAAAACAAAAATTAAATAAGAAATTGGCTGCAATTAAACAAAAAGAAGAAAATGAGATTATAATATACAGAGAGTACAAAATAAGTAAATACAAATATACAAACAAACATGAAAACAACAATAAACAAGATTATAAATATGAAAAATTCTATATTTTGATGTCGTTCTTTCTTATGAACTGAATGATTAATCATAAAATGGGTTTGTTAGCAATAAATAAAAGTGATCTTATATTGATGGACAATTGAATTTTAAATTGTAATAATTTGGAAATAAAAAAAGGGAATCTATTATTCAATGAACATCAAAAAAGGAGATGATTTAGATCGCCTTCCACAGAGGATTCCTTTCGAGAGAAAGTAAATGTTGAGAACCAAGGTTTTGTGAGTATAAAAGATTGGATCTGGATATATCCCGCACCCATAATGTGGGATGATCTTTCCCATGCCTTCTGCCAGTCAGATGTCATCCAGAAACGAGTCATGGGAAGGAAAACCGAGCTTTTACATCGACTATTTCATTACCTACTATGCCACAGTGACCAGGGTTCCACGCAAGAACGACATCGGATCCCGATCTCTCCAAATCAAGCGTAAGTTGCTTGATCCGGGTAATCAGGAAGCCACAGTTCGGAAAAAAAAGAATAGAAGAAAATGGATTAGCGAGAAGGGACTGTAAACAACTTAAAGAGTCAGAGAAGATAATCTAGATCTAATCTAGAGCCTGTGAATATTTTTGAGTTGAGCATAATTCGAGGTCTCCACAATAACACGGCATTCCCCGGAGAATACCGAACACTCCTTAGGAAGGCGAGATTATGCTGAATGAGCGGTGGATGGAGAGTAAATGAGGCTCCGATATAGCCATCTCTAAGGGTTTTGAAGCATTTGTGTATATTCGCATCCAATCCATCCAAAAAGAATTCATGATAGAATTGAACAGCGAATTAGCATTTTTGGACTTCTTATCAACTCCAAAACAGAAATTTATATTTGACCTGTGAAATACCGAGTCAAATAGGAAACTATAGAGAGGGAGAGAAGCATTTTGATAAACGGGGTTTGTAAGGAATTTAAATCTTTGGAAGCTATCGATAAGAAGAGGTCGGGACTTAGAACGCCAAAAAGGAGCACGCTCAATAAACCTAGATAGAAGGGTGAGTTTTGATAAAATAGGGTGAGTAGAAAACAGCTACTTCAGTAAACAACGATCAGCTAGGTATTGTCTCCGGAGGTTTAAAGGAGGATAAACACATTCTACTTGTAGGGCATTTATGGGACTGGATTTCATAGCACCCGCTATGATCCTCAGAGCTTGAGACTGAATGCGGGTCAATTTAGTCTCATTGGATTTGGAAATTTTCTATTATTCTTTGATCCGGGGGATCTAAGAATAATAGATCTTTCTAAAATAAAATTGAGGAGAAAATTTATAATCTTGATCGGAATCCCAAGATTATGAAGAATTTTTGGAGGATTGCAAGTTTTACGTTATCGTAAGCTGAAGAAAGATCTAAAAAAGCAGCAACGAGGAACTCTTGTCGAGAGAAGGCAAGTCTGATGTCAGTGATTAGGACGCTGAGATTGTCCATGTACTTTTAGCTCTTCTGACGCCAAATTGGTTGCTTGGAAAAATAGAATGGTGTTCTGTAAACTATTCCAAAAGATTCTTAATTAGATGTTCCGTAACCTTCGCTAAAACAGGAGAAAGGGCTATGGGTTTGTAGGATGAACCTACATTGGGATCTTTACGAAGTTTGAGAATGGGAATTATTATTTAAGTTTTCCAAAACTTTGGAATAGAACCTGATTTATTTTGATAGAAGATACCAATGGTAGATGGTAAAATATTTTCACCATTGAATATGACATTTTCAAATCCAATTCATTAATGGAGAAATCTTCTTCTATGACAGGATTGGCGCTAGTGAAGTTATATCCGAAAGGTAATTCATCTAAATTTGGGACGGATAGGGGAGCAAGTTCATTTAAAAATTGATCTACCCTATTCCCGTGTACAGATTTAGGAAGATCAGGCTGAAAAATAGATCAAAAGCGTTTTATATTAGACCAGATGACACGAGAGGGAGTAAAAGGAAGGAGGGAGTGACAGAATTTCTTCCAGCCTTCCCACTTTTTTTAAGGAAAATTCGTTTAGTCTGTGCTTGGGTCTTTCGGAACAAGAGGAAGTTTGCTTCCGACTTATTAGATTTGTATATCGCTTCATCCTCTTTGAGGGCTTTAACCGCTGCGGAACAGTCTCCATCCCATCAGGGGGGAGAGGATCTCAAGTGGTGGTTAAATCTTTTAAGTGGGATAAAGTTCCGAACAGATAGATCTTTAGCACTTACAAATTGGTCATAGCAAGAGTCAATGCTATCCAAGTCCACTGGAGGGAAGGAATCCACTTCGACACTGAGGAAAGAACGGAATCCCACCAAATTTGCCCTATATAGGTTGTATTTTGGAAGTAGAGGAATTTTTTCAATATGTAAATTTAAACGAGGGAAAGAAATCAAAATGGGGAAATGGTCGCTTCCAAAAGACTCAGATAGAATATTCCAGGAAACTAAGGATGTCAAGGATGAGGAGCAAAGAGAGATATCTACTGAGCTCGGGTTCTGAAATGGGACAGGAACTCGTGTTGGAGAACCATCATGTAGTAAACACAGGCCAAAATCGTCTTGGAGTTCCACCAAGGAGATCCTAAGAGGGTTGCTTCGGATGGAACCCCAAGACGGATGATGAGCATTAAAATCTCCTAGAATAATATATGGGCCAGGAATTGAAGTTGACGGATGGTTGGAGAATACTGACACGGATGGAGAATACTTGACAAGGAGGTGACGAAGATCTGCTTTGTTGGAAATAATATTGCTACTATTCCATTGCAAGACCCTCGCCACTATTGGCGAAGCCATTAGAAAGAAGGGATTGAAGGGAAGTAAGAATAGAGGAGGCGACGTTGGACGGTATTTGATTGGGGGAACTCATAATTTTGACCAAGGTGGTCAAAAGAAATTAAATAATACTCGTAGAAGAAGGAGTATTAGCTGAAGGTTGTTGAATAAAGCCGCAACCATTTTCAGGTTGAGGAATTCGGAAGTCTGCTCAGGCTTGTTCTAGAGCCAAGCGGTCATAGCCCTGGTTGGAACAAGTCGAAGAGTGGGATCGGGTTTCAGAGTAACAATTTTTTTGTGAGAAGAGTTGGTAGGACGAGATGGAGAGAATAAATTTTGGGAAGAAATTGGAGAAAGAAGAATTAGGGGGGTGTTGAGCTGCAACTGAGGCGTATGATTTTCTAGCAGAAGGGGCCATTTTGGACGCTTCCGCATAGGAAATGTCTCTCTCAGACATTTCAAATTTAATTTTTTTTGCTTTTCGAATTCTGGTCAAATTTTATCAGTGGAATCATGATTTCCACTGCAAAAGATATATTTTCCTTTATTAAGAGGAAGTGGGCAGTTTCTCCCAACGTGACTTTCACCACATCGGAAACAAAGCTCGGAAGATCGGAATTTGTCAGCAACATGTCCAAACCTACAACATTTGAAGCACTGTATTTTAGGGAATTCATATTTTGAAACTGGAAGCGATGAGTAAGCCATATATATATATATATATATATATATATATGTATATATATATATATATATATATATATATATATATGCGTTGGGGACGAACTTGGCCATTTAAGGTAATGACAATCGTCTCAGACGGAAAATATTTAGGCTGGCCATCAATTATTTTTTCTTAATTTAAGCGGCGGACTTTAATAACCTTACCGCACCCTTCTGGGACTTCTATGTTGTGTAAAACCTCCTCGTCAGACCAATCGACTGGAACATTGCGAACAATGCCCATACGACTGACGTTAAAGGAGGGGATGAAGAATTTGTTCTGTCCCGTGAAGGTACAAAAATGAATAATACAAAAAATAAACAAAAGGAAAAACTTATCGAACACAACACTGATTATAACAATAAATGGAATATAGATACGGTCAAAAATTAAATGAAAATAGATTTAAAATAAAAATAACACAAAAACTAAGTAATTCATTGCAACAAAATAGACTAAATAACACGTAAATAATCATCATCATCATATATATTAATACGCTAAGGTTAAGATGTTACTCTCCCTTTTTAGAAAAAACCTCACAACTAATCCACATAAATTATATATCATTTTATAGATAATTGCTTGCTCTACCGGCACCCACAACTAAAAAATTTATTATTGCTATTGTTTTTGCAAATTAATTAATTATTAAAATTGTATACACAAAACAGCAATGCCGCCATCTAACGGCTCAACGTCAATATGATTGACGGTCGGTAAAATTTTTATTTAATTTCAAATCCACTCACGTATAAATAAAGTGGCGCTTTAGCTCAATGCTTTTGATACTCGCGCCTCTATATGTCAATTTTAGTAAAATATTTGTTTGATCTGTCATCTGAGCTTCATAATGGAATAAATAATGCGAAGACTTCGCACGGGTCACGCTAGTAATGAAATAATCGGGTTGCGAAAATTTTCCACTTCGTTTGATGGTTTCTATAGCAATCATCACAGTTTTAAGTGGTCCTCAATGATATAATTTTTTTAATATTATGTATGAAGAGCTGAGACCGTATGCAGCCAGCTTCATTGTAGAAAATTACATATGTATGTATGTAATACATTTACATTTACTGTATATTGTTCCTTGCCTAATCTGGTGTTGTGTACAAAGTTTGTATTTACTTTTAAAACATATTTTGTCGTCAGTTTAATTTTATCAAATGGACTTTAAACTTTGAATTACAAAGTAAAAAAAATTTGTTCTGACCTTTATGACAATAAATATAGTTGGTAAAGAAAACAATGGAAATAGTCATTTCCTTTATAATAATAAATTGATGTTTAAATAAGAGGCGCAGTCCTTTAGATAGGAATGCACCTGTAAAAGAAAGAAAACTTTCAAATTGCACCAAAAACAGTTGTATAGGATCTACACATGGGAATTGAATTCGAATTGGAAATAAAACGGTCTTGCTTATTAAATGTTAAATAATGAAATAATATAGATACCATCAGATAATATACTAAAATTGGATCTGATTTTTGTTGTCATAACAAGACGAAGTGATCGAATTGTCAGTCAATAAAACCAAAGAAGGAGTGAAATTGTTGATCTGTCAAAGGAAGTGTGTTGGCGTTTTGATTACTGGATTTTGATTATATTTACTGAATATTCTGTTCATTTCATTGCTTTAAATATTTATATAGTTTCATTGTATTTTTTGTAATATCTATAAATTGTGCAAAATTGAACTTCTGTTCTGATAAGTTTTTCTTTTATATTATATTTGTGTCGAACCCTAGGTTGCGTATTTTCTGGATTAAATTCCTCCTACGCCCCCGGACCCGCCCCCGTCTTGTCTTAAAGTTCCTTTTATTGAACCACCATCCCCGGCTAGCGTCGTTAGTATCGTGCATTACGGATCTGATTTGAAACGTAGATCTCGAATACCAAAAAAAATTAAGTCAAAATTATCAAAACATAACTCCGATTCTTCTTACACAGAATCTGAGGATTCTGTGCCCAGGAAGACTCCTCGTCCTGAAATTTTCCCCAATTCCCCAAAAGTAATACTTCCCCTCCCCGTTCCCTACCTTTCCCATCTCCATCCATCTCTCTTAATAATATTGAAGGACACTTGTATGTTGCTGGCGACGTTGTACCTTTCATTGCTCAGGTCCAAAGGAAAGAACTCCAACCGAATTTCGGTTTCTCGTTTCATTCGATCAAATTCGGCTCTGCCCTTAAACATTGATAGTATAACTCGTGATGTGGTAAAACAAATTGGACGAAACAGAATTTTGGTAGAGTTCTCTTCTGCAGATTCTATCAATCGATTTGTAAATGACTCTGCATTTATACCACAATATAAACTATTCATTCCATCATTTAATGTTTCTCGAATGGGCATTGTTCGCAATGTTCTAATAGATTGGTCGGATGAAGAGGTTTTACTATCAATTGAAGTTCCTGAGGTACTTGTGGTAAAGTTACTAAAGTTCATAAAATATAAAAAATTAAAAAATTACTTAGTACATTCTCTCTCTTACAAATCGACGTTTAGATCGCCAAGAAAGGTTCACTTCCGTTACGTGTACCGAGTTGCACGCCATTATTTTTTTTTGTTTTTTTAATTTAACGCACATTTTATTAAGATGTATTTCTACGGGCGTCACGAGAAGGCAGATTTCAAACTTTTGTAATTTTCTCAGTGCTCACGGTATGACATTTTTAAACAAGTCTAAAAATATTTTTCCTGTAATTATCTTATTCCTTTGTCTTTTATGTTGTCCTTTGTTCTTTTATTCTGTGGCGATTATTCTCTCCAGAGAGAACTTTTGCCAGTGTCAAGTTTAGATTTGTTGGTTACGCAACACTGATTAGATCACACTCCGAATATTTGTCACTTGATAAGAAAAATAAACTAAAGAGCAAAACAAAAATCAAATGGAAGTTTACTATGCTAGAACAAATTAAGCGAAAATATAGACAAAAATAAATTTATAGACAATACAAATGTGACAACAGTACATAGACGAATAATAAGTATATACAATTATATAAACCAAACATAAAAACAGATGTAAAAATATACATGAATATAGAAGGTCCTATACATTGAGGTCGTTCTTTCTTGTGTATTGAATGACTAAGTTTAGAATGGTTATTAGTAATGAATAGAAAGGATCTAATGTTAATAGATAATTGAATTTTTTCTTTAAATAATTTGTAAATGAATGAAGGTTATTTATTATTTAATGGACAAAAACGAAATGATTTAGATCGCCCTCAACAAACTCACAATCATAGGATCTCCAGCTCTCCAGCTCTCTGACAAGAGTCTCCAGCTCTCTGACACACAGCCTAGCCAAATGAGTGGGAATAGAACAGTGACCCAAACGCATGCGAGATACTACTGAGGTTTCCTTTCGACAAAAAATAAATTTTGAAAACCATAATTTCGAAGGAATAGAAGATTGGATCTGGAAGTATTCCCCACCCGTGATCTGGAACGATCTTTCCCTTGCCCTTTGCCAATCAGAGACCATCCAGGAATGAGCTAGGGGGAGTAGATCCTCAATGAAATTACCAGCGCAGCTTTTGCGATTTCATTACCGACTATACCGCAGTGATTAAGAATCCATTCAAGAACAACATCCTATCCCAATCTCTCCAAATCAAGCGTAAGATTCTTGATCAGGAGAGATAGGAATCTACAATTTACTGAAAAAGGACTGGTGAGAAGGGACTCTAAAGAACTTAAGGGGTTGGAGAAGTTAAGAAGCTTGCGAACCTTTTTAAGTCGAGCATATATCAAGGCCTCTACAATAGCTGTACATTCCCCAGTAAATACCTAACAATCTTTAAGCATTCGTCTGCTAGTGAGAGAGCCCCACCATATTCCAGAAACAGCACTAAGAATATTCATCTTAGCCTTGCATCAGGTAATTACATGCTCAATGTAAGTGTTCCACGATAATTTTGAGTCCAGGAACATATCAAGAAATTTAGTACTGGAGAGGATAGGGATATTTAAAAATTTGAAGGAGACGGAAACAGGTGGAATTATTCTTTTTCTACTAAAGGTCATTACAGAACTCTTGGATGGCGAAAGATCCATACCATGAGAGTTTACCCATTAGCTCAAGTTAGCAAAGGCAGAATTTAAAGCATTTTCTGCAACCGCAATTGACTTGCCAGAGGTACATAAAAGTTAATTATCAGCGTACTGCAGTATACGATAAAATGGATTAACAGAATAGTGAATTTTGTGTGAATATATGTTGAAGAGGACAGGACATAGGACTGAGCCCTGGGGAAAGCCAAACCAGATCGATATTGTTAAGGGTGGGATCCCAGGAGCCCGAACGACGATTGATCTAAGAGGAGGTCGAGCAGGAAATTAGAAATCTTTTCTGGAAAACTAATTTCTCGCAATATGTATCCGACAGGACATTTTGTTATGTATATATGTTATGTATTACATTTTGTATGTTTATCGTACGCTGCAGAAAGGTCAAGAAAGACAGCTGCGAGGAATTCTTGACGGGAGAAAGAGGGCCGTATATCAGTGGTCAGGATGCTGAGTTTTTCTGAAACTAAATTGATGATGTGGGATAATGGAATGGTGTTCAGTAAACCATTCCAATCGATTCTTAATTAGATGTTCAGTGATTTTAGCTAAAACGGAAAATAGGGCTATGGGTCTGTAAGATGATCCTGCATTGGGATCTTTATGAGGTTTAAGAATGGGGATAATAATTTGGGATTTCCAAGATTTCGGGACATATCCTGAATTAAACATATTGTTAATAAGAAAAATAAAGTATTGGTGAAAAACAGGTGGAGAAATTTTCACCATTGAGTATGACATACCATCGATGCCAGAGTCGAGTCTTGAAGGTGACGTAAGGATAATTCCAGTTCTTTAATGAAAAACTCTATGTCTAATCAGTTATCAGAATTTGCAGGATTATACGTAATAGGGAGCTCAGCCAGGTTAGGGGCGGAAGGGAGGCAATCTCATTTAAAATCTGATCCAACCAATTCCGGAAAGTTGAATTGAGTGAATCAGACTGAAAAACAGATCGAAAGCGTTTGATATTTATTCAAACGATAGAAGAAAGGGTGGAAGGAGAGAGGAAGAAACAGAATTTCTTCCAACACTCCCTTTTTTTTAAGAAAGATGCGTTTTGGTCGGGCTTATGGAATAAAAGAAAGTTATCAATGGACATATTGGACTTGTGACTCTTTTCAGCCTCTTTACGAGTTTTAATAGCTCCTGATGCTGCTGCATTCTTTATCCTACCAAGGAGTAGATGGCCTATAGCGCAGAGAAATATTCTTCAATGGGATGGAGTTACTAGCAGCCAGATCAATATAATTAACGAAGAGATCGAAGCAAGATTCAATCATATCCAGATTCACTGGTGGGAGGGAGTTTATCTTCGATCTAAGATATGACCGAAACCCTTCCTAATCTGCCCTACGTATACTGTATTTTTGAAGAGGGAGTTTTTTTGATGGATATAAAATTTAAACGGAGGAAAGAGATGATTATAGGATAGTGGTCGCTCCCAAAATATTCGTATAGAATGTTCCAAGTGACAATTGATGCAAGAGATGAAGAACAGAAGGAAATTTCATTAAGTAGACTTAAGGCAACTTAAACCTGTGCTGGTTTAAGTTGCCTTGAAGCTCCACTAAGGCGTCTCCTAAGAGACTGCAGTGAATAGATCCCCATGACGGATGGTGAGCGTTGAAGTCTCCCAGAAGCATAAACGGACCAGGGATGGGGGATAAAACGTCTTGTAGCTCAAGAGCAATGGGGCGGGAAGGATGGGGAATATATAAAGATATGATGATGATATTCTTGCTCCTCGCGGCAACAATGTTGAATTGAGAACAGCGAGAGTCAAGGTGCAGCTTGGAGAAAAGAAGTGACTTGTCAAGCAGCAGGACAGACACACCCCGACCGTCCGCTCTGTCATCACGCAAGAAGGTATAGCCCCAGATCCTAAAGTGGTGTCAGCCATGTTTCCGAAATGGCAGATATGGATGGAGAGTACCTGATAAGAAAGTGGCGAAAATCTGCCTTATTATAAAAAGCGCTACGACTATTCCACTACAAGACCCTCGCCACCGTTGGCGGATCCATTGAAATTTATTAAATTTAGAGAGAAAATAAAAGTAATGAAGAGGCAACGTTGGACGGTATTTGGTTGGAATATGTTAGAATGACTTGACTAACGTGGTCAAAAGAAGTTGAATAATGGACGGAGTAGAAAGATTATTAACTGGCGATTAAGGATTAAGCCCGCAGCCATTTCCTGATTATGGGACTCTGAAGTCTGACCAAACCTGTTCTAGAGCTGTACGGTCATAACCCTGAGAGGGAGGTGACGGAAGACGGGAACGAGGTTTGGAGGGTAATGTTTTTTTGTAAGATGAATAATTTGGACAAAAAGGAGTCTATGAAAAGGATGGTTCAGCAAAACGAAATGAAGAATTGGCAGTAACTGAGGCATAAGATGTTCATAAAAACATCTTATGCCTCAAAAAAATTATATAAATAAAATTTCTATAAAGAAAGAACCATTTTAGCAGATTCGGCATAAGAAATATCTTTTTCAGACATTTTAAATTTGAATTTTTTTTGTTTTTCAAATTCAGGACAATTTCTGTCCATAACTACATGGTTTCCGCTACAAGAGATGAATTTTACTTTGTCAACAGTCAGGTCAGTTCTTTCCGAAATGGCCTTCACCACATTAGAAGCAATGTTCGGAATAACAACATTTCTCGGCTATATGGCCAAACCTGCAGCATTTAAAGCACTGAATTTATGGATATTCGTATTTGGATATGGATAGCGATGAGTATGCCATAAAAATACGTTGAAGTCTAACTTGACTTTCAAAAGTGATGATCATCATCTTTGAAGTATTGTGGACGGCCCTCAATAATTTTTTTAAATTAAGGGTGCGAACTTATATAACTTTACCACAACCCTCAGGAACTTCAATTGAAAGTAAAACCTCTTCATCCGACCAGTCGATTGGAATATTGTGAAAAACGTCCATTCGAGAAACATTAAATGATGGGATGAATAGTTTATATTGTGATATAAAAACAGTGTAAATCGAGTATAAATCGATTGGCAGAATCTGCAAAAGAGAACTCCACTGAAATCCTGTTTCGTCCAATTTGTTTTACCCCATCCCGGGTTGTGCCATCAATGTGAAATTGTTTTAGGGCAGAGCCAAATTTGATCGCATAAAGCGAGAAACCGGAATTCGGTTGGGGTTCTTTCATTTGGATGTGAACAATGAAAGTTTCAACGTCGCTAGCAACATACAAGCAGCCTGTGATATGATTAGAAGAGGGGGATGGGGATGGGGAAGGTAGGGATTGGGGAGAGGAAGAATTACTTGTTGAGGAATTGTGAAACATTTCAGAGCGAGGAGTCTTCCTGGGCACGGAATCCTTAGCTTCTATGCAAGAGGAATCGGAGTTAGGTTGTGATAACTTTGACTTATTTTTTTTTGTTTTGAGATTTACGTTTCAAATCAGTTTCGTAATTGTAACTAAACTAGCCGCGGATGGTGGTTCAATAAAATGCTCATTACGACAAGACCGGTACGGGTCCGGGGGCTTAGGAGAAGTATTAGGATCCACTGGACCCAGAGAACACACGATCCACGGACCAACACAAATATAATATAAAAGAAAAACTTACCAGAACAAAAGATCGCATTTTGAACAATTTACACAAAAACTACAATAAAGCTATGTAAATATTTAAAGCAATGAAATGAACAGAATATTCAGTAAATATAATCAAATCGTCAGTAACCAAAACGCCAACACACTTCCTTTAACAGTTCACTCTTATTCACATTCATATACTAAATCTCTTATTCCCTCTATGTAATAAATATCTTATTCTCATATACTAATACTCTTATTACTATGCTTTTATTCTTATTATTAGTTTTTCATAAAGGCTATTGATTTTTTCTAAGTAGATTATAATTTATTATTGATTTGAAATTTTCTTATCGTTTAATCAACTTTGTTAATAAATTAATCGATTCTAGTTTTTCAAATTTTCTTTTACAGAAATATTGAATGCCTTCTTCTTTTCTTTATTATTTCCAAAATGATGAGTTTATTTATACTTTGTTATTCTATGCTGTAGTACAAAACGATGAATTGTAATTCAAGCCAACTTGCAGAAAAAACAAACTCAATTCACGATACAATACTTTTCCTAAGATTATAAAAGAGAAATTCTTAATATAAATTACATGAGATTGGATCGGACCAAGACTGTTTCCTTTTATGTTGTTGGTGATATGCTCTGCTATTACACTGTTACCTCGATGAAACTGGACGTATAAGATAAAATCGTTGTGCACAGCCCTTCTGGTTAACTGGCCTGGTCAATGGAACAATAAGAAAATAATTAAAACTGATTACCAAACAAATATAAAACACATATTTTAATTTTCGTTATAATATAAGCGACCAAGGTAATACGTACAGGTCAAAGATTTGTTGCTTACTGACAATCGGCATCACTGCGCGTGAATTCATGATTTGACAACTAGTAAATATTTATTATCTTGCGGTGGAATTTGTGTAAATACTTCCTAAAAATGATTAAGCTATTCGCATTTAAATATTCTGTGTATATGTTTTACAATTGGCCAACTTGTCGAACCGGCGATGTTTCTTTGAATTACCCTATGCACCTATACTGAAAGCAGTAGACATCAATTCTCTCTGGAAAGTTCATATGTGCAAACCATGAACACACAATTGTCAGAAGTTCATTTGCGCATGCGAAGAATTACGAGAATTTCTATTGGCATTACGTAAATCGAACAGCTTTAAAATTTTTAATTTATTCGTCTTAGCAGTGTAAAAATGCTGAAATTGTCTACTGCGTTGAGATTAGCGTTGGCCCAGAAACGTTTGGGCCAAATAAGTTTATATTCTACAGCATCAGAATTCAAGCAAGCCTTAATCAATGCGCCGCCGACTAAAGTTACAACACTCGACAATGGGTTGAGAGTAGCTAGTGAAGATTCTGGCGCTGCTACCGCTACAGTTGGCCTGTGGATCGACGCTGGATCTCGCTACGAGAGTTCCAAAAATAATGGTGTCGCCCACTTCCTCGAACATATGGCTTTTAAAGGTACATCAAAACGCTCTCAGGTCGAATTAGAATTAGCTGTAGAAAATATGGGGGCCCATTTAAACGCATACACCTCTCGGGAGCAGACTGTATTCTATGCAAAATGTCTGGCCAACGATGTGCCCAATGCTATTGAAATTCTCGCCGACATTATTCAAAACTCGAAATTGGCCGAACCTGAAATCGAACGTGAGCGTGGTGTGATACTAAGAGAGATGCAGGATGTGGAGAGCAACCTTCAAGAGGTAGTGTTCGACCATTTGCATGCGACTGCCTTTCAAGGCACTCCTCTTGGACAAACCATTCTCGGACCAACGAAAAATATTAAAAAAATTAACAAACAGGATTTGCAAGAATATATTAGCAATCACTATAAACCATCCCGCATTGTGCTCTCTGCAGCCGGAGGCGTTGAACATGAAAAGCTGGTTGAACTCACCAAGAAACATTTCTTGTGTCTTAAAGGACAATACACAAGTGAAATTCCTGATGTTGCGCCTTGCCGTTTTACTGGGTCTGAAATAAGAGTTCGTGATGATTCTATGCCGCTTGCGCACATTGCTGTAGCCGTCGAGGGGGCTGGTTGGTGTGATGCTGATAACATTCCACTTATGGTTGCTAATACATTGATTGGATCATGGGACCGTTCACAAGGCGGTGGAGCAAACAATGCATCCCACCTGGCTCGCGCAGCTGCGGTGGAGGGTCTGTGCCATAGCTTTCAATCATTCAATACTTGCTACAAGGATACTGGGCTCTGGGGTATCTATTTTGTAGCAGAAGCAATGCAAATTGAAGATATGCTTTTTAACATTCAGGGAGAGTGGATGAAACTATGCACATCTGTAACAGAGGCAGAAGTGGATCGTGCCAAGAATCTGCTTAAGACAAATATGCTCCTTCAGCTAGATGGCACCACACCTATTTGTGAGGATATTGGTCGTCAAATGCTCTGCTACAACCGTCGCATCCCACTACATGAGCTAGAAGCTCGCATTGAAGCAGTGAATGCATCCACCATCCGAGATGTCTGTAACAAGTTTATCTATGATCGCTGCCCAGCTGTCGCTGCTGTAGGACCTGTCGAAGCTCTGCCTGACTACAACCGTATCAGAGGGTCAATGTACTGGTTGAGAGTATAAGTTAAAATAAGTTATATTTAGCTATTTACAGTTGATGTTAGTGAATATTTATCCATAAATATATTGTTAAAATTATCCGAGCTAATTAAAACAACGTACAGCCAAAATAGCAATTCTATTTTATTAATATTATTGGTTATAATAAATTGTTGACTTTAATAAAATTCCGCTTGTGTTGTACACATGTAATAAAACCAATTTTTTCTACTGCGTACAGTTTTATTACACTACAAATGTTTTTTCTTTTTCACTGGTAACTTCTATGCTGATTGCAGTTTTTGTGTCTTCCTTCTTTTCTGTAATGTTAGATAAATTTGGTCTTATCGTTGTACTTAGTTTCTTTTTTGTTTTCCCATATGGCATAGCCTGATCGTTGCCGGCAAGTAGACTGGCTGATGAAATCAATACAGATACTTGTTCAGGGGTAGGGCAACTTACAATAATCGTATCGTCACTTGAATATCCCGCATTTGTCAATAATTGGTCTAGTTGGACAAAATAGCCAACAACGTTATTCTGTAAGTAGTAAAGTAAGTGTAAAAAATTATATTCCTTGGAAGAAAAAATGACAACGGTGGAATTATTAACAAAACAGGTTTAAAAACTATAATTTTATC
Source organism: Druceiella hillmani (assembly GCA_039881145.1). Classification (NCBI taxonomy): domain Eukaryota; kingdom Metazoa; phylum Arthropoda; class Insecta; order Lepidoptera; family Hepialidae; genus Druceiella; species Druceiella hillmani. The sequence goes on along the minus strand of JAYKKI010000001.1, from coordinate 77,086,491 downwards.
TACATATATTTCTTTATCTTTTCTTTTATGTCTTTCCTCTCATAATTCCTTAGGTCTACCTTTCCTCTCCTTCAATATTTCAATTCCGTCTTCCTTCCTTTTTCCCAAACATATTATGTCAAGATTTGTAATTAATAATTTTTTTTATATATTGTTTTGCCTTATACTTGAAAATTTTTGATATTTTTTTGCTTTTTAAAAAATTCTAAAGAATTAGATTAAAGATTTTAATTTGTAAATGTTGTAATAGAGTAAGTTTACAGATACGTTCACATTAATTATTTTTTTATAATATCACTATTGTGATTGACTGGAAGATTTTGCTGCATAAAAAGCTCTTATGAGGGAGATTATGTAAAAAATAAAAAAAACTTATATTACTCTTGACGTGCAACTTTTTTTTAATCATATGCATGGGGAGAAGAAATTAATAAATGTGCATAATTTCTATCGTTTCTATTATAATATATTTATTATTTTCTTTTGTTACTATTAGTATATTTGTTTTACGGGTACTTCTTAAAGTTTGTTTAAGGCTTAGTTCCAATTTTTCAAAATTCTAATAATAAAACTATCCTTGATTCATGCCAAATTAATGATGTTGTTACCCTGATTGGTCGAAATAGAATAAATTCCGTCTCTTTGTTAGCAAGGTAGAGTTGCATAGAGCGTTGGACGGGTGCCAATTGAGATTTTATACGTCGCTGGCAATCTTTGATCACTCCTCCGATTTGTTCAGGGGTAGCCCAGGGCTGTGAGCGAAGCTGCTCAACCGGAACAACTTGAGCCTATGAGACAATCAACACAACATTGTTAAATATTTTTTTTAGGCATTTACAGGATGGCGCAATAGAATGTGCCTATTTAAAATATATTATAATAAAAAAAATACTGAAGGGATAAATGGAGTAAAACTAATGATTTATTTGTTAATAATTTAAGTTTATTTTTTAAATATTACATCATCTAAATGGTGGCCTTCTCGGTGGTGGCACTTCCAATTGTGGGTGGAGACTTATAAAAATTTTCTTCAATAGCGCAGCGGTAATTGCTGCCATTTCATTCCAGACATTCTCTTTAAGCTGATCAATATTCCTTGGATTGTACTTTTTCAAAAAAAAAACAAGGGGCATCAAGTCGGGGCTGCGTGATGCCAAAAAATGACATCTCTCCTGGAAGTGAGTTGGTCTGGGAATATTTGTCTAACAATCGCTATAGACTATGATTCTATTTGTGACTAGTGGCAGCTGATACCATGTTCGTGTATTAACTATTCTTGAATTTTTAGTAAAAAAGTCTTCTAACGTAGCAGTGCGCCCGCACTTCGCCCGTGTGAATCTTCAAAGAAGAAAGGCCCAATAATTCCTCTGCTCAACATTGCAACCCATGCAATCTATGGACTTTGCAGTTATATCTGGGGTTTTAGCTTCAGATTTTCTTTGCTTCAATAACGACAGTTTTGTCGGTATACAAAGCCATTAAGGTGAAAATCGTCCGTGAAAAGGGTATTGTAGAACTTTGGAAATCGATCAAGCATTTCGTGAGCAAAGGCAAATCTTTCTCTAAAGTATTGCTGTTTTCATTTCTGTATTAATTATATCTTAAATGGATGTAGTTTAAGATCCAAGTTTAAAATTCTTTATAAAGTTCTCTGGACAAGTCGATGCCTTCTTGCGTGTAAACATTTGTGGGTTTTCTCATACTGAGAGCTTTACTCTCTCAACATTGTCTTCATTCCTTGATGTTCTTGGACGGGTTTTAGCAGGAGGTTAAATGTTGAACCTGTTTCTTTGAAACGCTTAACACATGTTTTAATGAAATTTGCACTCGGAGCTTCATGAATTTGTCATAACCTGTATTCAGAGCAAAATAGTCGCCTAGTTGCAATGTAAAAAAGACTGTTTTCATAAAAAATAGTCGCAAAACGTGCTATGCTTCCCATCAAACTGACTCATGGTTACTAACATACATGCCACTACACCAACCATACAACATCCCCTCAAACACAAAAAGATGACGCAATAAGTGTATTCTATTGCGCCAGCTTGTATTACTGAGGAATAATACATTAAGTTGGCTAGAAGTTTTTAGCCACAAATTCAGGACTGTTTTAGAAAGATTCCCTATATTTTTCAGTAACAAAATACTTTTTATTTCTAAGGTTATCTGAACTGTGACGACAATTAAATGTTCCATTATCATAGACAGAACCTCCGTCACAAAGTTTCAAAATTTTACTCTGTACAGGTGACAGAAGTAAAACTTCTTTCGCGATCTAAACCTAGATATGTAAGGATACATTCAGATAAAATAATAAAATATCATTAAAAATAGATGTAAACATCTAATAAAATCTTCATATAAATTTACATAGACAATTATCAATTAAAAAATTGCCACGATTCCAGTACCAGTACATGGCTAAATGCGGCTGAAGGAAGTAGGAATGTATATGCAGAACAGGTGATAGCAATAATGACCACCATTTTTATTTTATTTCAAGCATGGCTACACTTCTTGCCTTATTCTGTCGTGTTATCTATCTCATCGGTTGTTAGCTAAGTACCTATTTCCGTTCTTGTAATAGATTCGTTACATTCAGATGTTATAACTAAATGTTGCGACCTTGAAAATTTTACTCATCGCTCCCAAAGTTTCACTTCAAAAAGTTAAAAGGAACACTGAATTACTAGTATAATCATTTCTTTTTTTTGTATGAACCCACAAACAAAATCAATAAGTTTAAACAATTGGAAACTTAAAGTTACAATATTCCAGGATAAAAAAGGTGTCCTGTTGATTGAATTTATGGAGCCAGAGACAACAATGAATATGCAAACGTATTGTGAGCACTACAAAGACAAACAAACAGAAAGATATGCTGGCTGCAGACGTTGACTTGCTTGACCAAATGTTACTGCAACAAAAACTAATCTTCAAAAAATTGAGTGAGAAATGTTAAATAATCGTCCCTATAGTCTTGGCCTGGAATGATCCACCTTTTTTTCTGAAATCAAGAAGGCCTTGCACCGACAATGTTTCAGTTCAGGTGAAAAACTGCAGGTCACTGTGAAAAGCTGGCTCAACTTGTAAACTTATATGGGAAAACTGGTCCATTGTTGTGATAAATGCCTCAATCCCCAAGGTGAAAATGTTAAAAAACAATTTATTGATAAAGTTAAGTATTGAGATAAAAATTTGTTGATTTTTTCTCGCAATTTTGTTTCCTAACCTACTGGAAGTTAAGAAAAAATAGTCCTGGTATGTAAGGTTTGCATGATATAACAAAATCTAAATGCACAAGTTACCTTGAGTTGTATCCTAAAATGCTATAAATTATGTTGCATTAAAAAATATATAACAATAAAATACCTTTTCAACAAAAGCAATCAATGGACTTGATAGTATTTCTGTAGCGTGTTTAATGAACATTTCACAACAGCTTTTCAGTTGTCTATCAACTTCTTTCCTGGAATCAAGAAGTTGCTCTTTAACCAGCGGTGTACCTTCCAACAAAAACTCAAGCAGAGCATTGTTGCTATTTAATGTAAATATATGCCGTCTTTTCTGAAGTAATCCATATGCTGCGTTTTTAACATTACTGAAATCTAACGATGTCTCCTTTATAATGAAGTCAACTTGGAATGGTGCAATTTGTTCTCTCACTATTAATAAATGTTTGATTTGGAATAGTTCACCATCTATGTTTGTCTGAAAAGAAAATAACTTTATTATGAAAATATACAATTAGTTATAGTTTTTCTAAATTCCAAGAGACAATCAAATATAAATTTAATTTATTCAACTGCTAAAAATGCTATTCAACTGGCTAAAGCAGAAAATGTTAATAGGAATATTAAGTGCATTAAAAAGAGAATGTACATAGCCTGTTGGTGACCATGATTAGACTTGCACTATATGTTACATATCCCTTTAGCCAGCACGGTAAGTGGGCTTAATATGCACATTTCCATTTGTCATTGACAAAGTGCATATTAACAAATTTTTAAGAAAATGTCAATGTCAAACTACTATTTAAGTTATTTGGAGACTATAACAAAATGTTTACAAGGATACTTTGGCATTTCTTGCTCAAGCTATATATCAGGTAATAAAAATGTGTCTGTGTGTATATATATTTAAAGTACTGTTTCGAAGAAGATGTGTGATTATTTCTTATAGTACTTATATAATTGAATGTTGAAGCTTAAAGAATTAACCTAGATGCACTAGCTAGGTAGAGTGACTGAGTGTTGTATTGTTCTATGTTGTATTAGGGCAGTTCAAGGTCCCTTTCTTTTGTGATAAATTTCTTCTATTAGAAATTTATAATGGCGAAAATTATCAAAAGATAATTAAAAGATATGATGTGCATGTTTAGTTGTCAGAAGACGTTTGTAGAGAAAAAATATCTAATGTGCTCTGAAAAATTGGTTCATGACTTTAAAAAAATATTTAGTGGATCAAAAATGTCCAAAATCTACAGGGATATGACAAAGTGACATATTAGAAAGCAAAAAAGTAAAATTTAGACATATTCACCTCAATAAGTTATTGAATTTTAAATTTATTTTCCCTTTTTATTACTTAAACCAATCAAAAATGATGTCATGTTAATATTGCCATTTGAGAATGGAGTGTGTGCAGACTGACATTTAAATAAGTGATTAAATGTGCCAAACTTGCAAAGCATATGATTTTAATACTTATCAGTTTGCTTTTGCCATAAAATTGCTTGACATTAGGTTGACTGCTGCATTTACAGAGTTACCAAAACCTATTTCTTATAGTATTTCTCTTAGACTTGTCCTTTTGTATAGTAGGCATTGCGATAATAATTAAAAAAGGGCAAATCATAGCAAACTGATTATGGTTCATAAAATACACTATACTTTTTGGATTCTATTGACAATGGAGAATGACCTGTTCATGTATTCATACTTAGTATTCATAACATATGGTAAGTAAATGAATTTTAAATTTCATTACACGAAACATATACTTGAAATTATAACTGTGTTTTTCGAGCCGGTTTACTCTACAACTCAGAGAGAAATTGTTTGATGGAAAAAAATCTTACAGGATTGGTTGTAATCATAGTTGCTGTCGTTAAGTACAGTGGTATTTTTTATTTTGTAAATTTCTATTTTTTTAATATTCTATTATTTATAAACCCTACTTAAGGTTTTTTTTAAATGAATGATCATAAAATAACAAATTATCATTAACAAAATGATCATAAAAGTGGGAAATGAGCACTTTAATGTTCAATAAAAATGATTAATATGATCACACTTTATCAAAATTTACCTAAGTTATACTTCATCCATACATTATTTTCTTTTTCAGTATTTATTTGCTTATTATGTTTTTTAGTACAAATGCCTAATCTAGTGATGTTATTGATATTCCTTATAATATATTGAAATATAAATTTATTGTAAAAGATGATCAATTGTAAAAAGATGTACCTTGTTGGCTGAAATTTGTTTAGCCGCAGAGTCCACACTTGTAACACAGAGAGATATGGCTTCTTGTGCAAGTCCCTGGAAGACTCGTCTTTCCACACACCTGTAAAGCCGAGACAGTGCTGCTAACGTGCGACGCACGCCTGGATACCACATGCCGTGCAAATCAGCTGGAGAAGCTACCGAGTTGACATGTCACAAAATCATGAATGCAAAATTATAACTTTTTAAGTTAGTAAACTAAGCAATGATTATATAAATGCATTCACCACCATGATTGTTAAGAATTAGTCTCCATATATTTCTGTACATAAAATTTTGAAAATATTATTTTCAGGTGTACAATTTTGTATTGAATAATGGTAGAGGCTTTAACTGTTATTTACAAAATTGTCACTTTTCTCACAATCATAGCATTCCTTCCTAACAAACTATAGGTCTCAACATTTTTAACAGAACACTCTTGTACATTACCATTCCCATAAAAATAGAGTAGGTATACCAAATTGAGCAGTGTAAACAAACTAATTATTCAAGTGCGGATTTCTTGTGTAAAGAAAATTAGTAATTTAAAACCAAACTTTAGCTAGTAGCATTTGAGGTGGTTAAATTTGAAACTCGAATTATACACTAAGATCTCACTACATAAATTTTGACTGATTAAACAAAAATTTATATACAAACCCACTGGTCTACGGTGTGCTTCAACATTAATACTGGCCACCTCCTGGGATGTAGCTGACACATCAGACACCATTGAGTTACGGGAATCACTTCTTCTCAAGGTTGGCTCTTGAAGCGATAGGGCAATTTGCTAAAAACAAGGAATATTTCGTAAAATTACAATATGCCATAATATTTCAATTTATTTTGTGATCTTTTTAAACCATATAACATCAATAAAACATGGAAAAAAACAATAAATGCACTGCACTCGGAAGTTGGCAACACTTTTACTTATCAACATTGAGGAATGCAGTTTATTCTATATATTGTGGGTTATTGTATATTTATTATTTATAATATAATGAATTTTCTTTTCTAGAAGTGACACCATACGGTCAGTACACAGATGGCAGTGTAAAAATTAAATGTCCATCATAGCTTAATTTGATACCCAGATGAAGCATCAAAACAAACAAAAAATTGACTTGTGGAAATACTATTGTGGTAAATTAATATCTATAAATAACATCTGTAGTTTTGTCAAATACAAGATCAACTTCGTACCACTAGCCACTACATTTACCCGTTTGCAGTCTGAACTGTTACTAATAAATTGAAATACGAATTTATTATAAAACATGATCAATTGTAAAAAGATATGTAATTAAGAAATCATTCATCATATTCCGTTAGTGCCAAGATTTTGAAAGCGAGACCGAGAAGATGATCAGAGTAAAAGTTTCTCATGTAAGGCCCTGACATGTCCAAAGTTTGTAGCGATTTCTTCCTACAATTTATATTATTATTATTTATATTTCCAAAATGAAAAAAAATTTAACCTTGTTAAACCTTTCATTATTATTTTGTAAATATATTCCATGTACAGATCGGACAATTCTACTTTTTTATTATCCTAACTAATGTAATGCTAAAGTACGTTTTTTTGTCCTTCTTTCACATTGCAAAGGAGCAAGATATTGATGTGATTTCTTGCACAAAAATAGTTGGGGTATGCCGGGAAATGACATAAGGCTATTTTCATTACAGGGAAATTTTTTCTTACGTAAAAATGTTTACCAAATTTGAGTGAATTTTAGTAAAATTGTTTCATTAAGCTAGAGTCAGAATAATGCCGATGAATGCCTCCATATTATGCAAGAGAGCATAAGAAACTGTTTGAAAGTTTACAAGTCACTGACATCACTGCTACTGATGGCTGGATTGAACATTTTAAAAATCGCCACAGTACTTTGTGTAGTCAGTAAATGGTAGGAATCAGAACCTGTGGGTGAAAAAAATGTTGCGAATAGGAAAGTTTCATGAATTGTTGCAAAATTATGCACCTCGAGGCATTGTCATGCAAATAAGTTAGAATTATGTTTTAAACTGATTCCCGATAAATTATAAGAAGAAACTTGTTACAGCAGATAAAGCAAACAAAGAATGACTAACTGTCTTGATGTGTGCCAAATACAATGAGTCTGAAACATTATCTTTTTAGTTGTTGATAAAGCTAAAAATTCACATTACTTTCTAAAACATAAAATCTCTTTTTATTATAACATATGACGCAAAATTTAAAAAAGCTTACCCTTTATTTCATTTAGTGGTTCAGTTTTAGATGACCACTTCAAGAATAAATATGAGTTATTCATTGATAAATGTCCTGCTCATCCTAAAGAAGCAAAAGATATCAAGCTTGTTTTCTTACCTCCACATGCTACAAGCAAATTGCAGCTGGTAGATCAGGACACAATGGGAATCCTTAAACAAGGTTATAGAACACAATTGGTACATTCCTATCCTAATCCTAAGAAAGTTCTAAAGAGGAAGAAAAAGTAAAGAAGAAAGACCTAAACGTGACTAAAAAAAAAGAATATGTGTAATGTCATACTGTACATTGAAGCAAAATGTATGTAATAGGATTGTAATTAAACCAGAAACTGTATAGAGTTGTTTCAGGAAAGCAGATTTCCGAAAGAATGAAGCTAGTATCATATTAGAAGAAGTAGAAATGGAAGTGTTGAAGAATTTTCCCTAGATGATGATTTCGCAATCTACGTAGCAGAATTAGACTTTAAAGAGAAAATTAATTTATTGAAATAATTAAATCCTGAACAAATTGTAATGAACAATGTCTCACCTAAATAACTACAAAACTAAAATTACACAAATCTGAACTGTCAACTGACTTAACTACAGTAATGACAGCAATATGGCAGCCGTCATTTTACGACATTCAAGTAAGCAGAAAAACTTCCAGTTTGGTTAAATTTCTGAAAATCCTTTTCTCATTATAATCGAAAAGAAAACATCCATGAATCAAAATAAAAAACCTGTTTATCCAGTTTGAATTAAATAAGCTTTTCTTTTTATAGAACATTTTGAAGCAAATTTAGACTTTATATAGGTATATTTCAACAATGGCAAGATTTGCTATACACGTAACTCTGAAATAAAACAGTCTGAAGGCAATCGAAAACTACTCAATTTTGAAAAGCTTTTGAAAGGACACAAAAAGTACAAATACACCTATAAGAACATACAGTGATACAAATTTTCAAAAATTTCCATTAATGCAATACTTTCGTCTTATTGACGAAAGCAAAAAAGTATGAAGCGGCTTGTACTTCATTTGACATATATATATATTTTATTTACATGCATTAAAAATATTTTCCAATCTAAAAATATTCTTTTTCTTTCCTAAGCAATTTTACATGATCATGGCAAATGGTTTGGAATGACTCAGTGCTAAGCAGGTGACCTTCTACGGAACTTAGTATTACCTTTTGGTTAGATAATATTTAAAAAAGTGATCTTAAAATACCTCCATCATTTCTAATTTTTCTGGATAGGCTAAGTCACCAGGTGCTGGTTTGTAATTAAGCACGTCAGCACGTAAATGCACATGAGCTCTGAATACTAAACGTTCCTGTGCATCTTGTAGCAATGATGATGCAGCCTGGCCTAAAGCAGCTAACGAAACAGCTGAAAGCATTATTAGACATCAATTTTTTAAATGCTTGTGTTAGTTTTCACTCATAACTTCGAAATTTAAATCACCATATTAATTTTATAATAAATGTAATATACATTTAAAATTACTTCACTTGGCATTTAAAATTACTGTGTTAAATACAATATTTAACCAAAATTTTAAATTAATTTTTTAATAAATTTGTTGTATTTTCCTAATTTAGATACAACCAAATATAACAATAAAACAATGCTATATCATCTTTCAGTATTGATTATTTTGTTCTTAACTCACATATCATTGAGTGTCAAAATGATAGACAGTTGGTAACAGACTGACAAAATTTAACAACTTGTAACAACATTTAAAAATTTTATTAATTGGTATTTAATAATAAGTAAATGTAAGAATCCCTTACGATCGTTCTGCACTTGTTCCTCCAAAACTTCAACGCGTAATATGGCACATATTTCAGCCAGAGTCTCCAAATGATTGACGTGAATGATATAGGGTCTCAAAGTCTCATACAAGCCATTGCATAATGTAAGTAGGTATTCACTGAAATATGCAACAATTCATATTGTTTATCGAATTGCACAAGAGGACTTATTTATAACTAACCAATAATATTTCCACTGCAAGAGAATAAGTTCACAGCAGCACATTAACATGTAACTTTGATGGTGAGCTGACAACACAAGATTTGAATTATGTGGTAAATCATATATTATCTAATAGGTAAACCAAAGCGTATCTTGATTAATCATAATTTTCATTTATTAAAAAGTAGAAGTTGCAGTTCAAGTTAGTCCATATATTGAACAATCCTTTGTAAAAAATTATTCTTGTAAAAACCGATAAAGATTGGTCAAGAAAAGAAATTGTGTGAGACCCTCGAAATTTTTAAATGGATTATGAATGCTACTATCTCTTTCTATTGATAATAAAATACTTTCTTTTTTTAATTTCTTAGAGATTACTCTTAAAGATAATATTTATGACTTAAGTTGCTATACAAGTATTTACAACTGACTTATCTTTACTTACAATCTAAATAATTTCAAATTTTAATAATTACAAAAGAACAGAAACCACATCAAATTATTAAATAAAGGCCAACTTGTTACTTCATATTAATTTCAAAATTTCAGCCTGAGTTGGAATACGATGCTGTGAACACCACAAATCATTTTTAGTTTTAGTGCAACTCAAGTTGGTAGCCCAGATGAACAGTTTCATCAACAGTACGTCAAACCTCTGTATTTTCCTAATATTATAAGTTCCTATAGATGCATGACTGCAATGGATAATACAAAGGAAGTAGCATTTTACAGAATGTAGACAGGGTCTCGCAAGAAACTGATATATAGACAACATTGTAATGGCTACCTCTACATATAGAATGGAAGTAAAAGTTTTCCAAACCCGGACTAAATTAATGACAATGTAAGGCCCAATCCCTGAAGTTCAAAAACCAGACATTTTTTAAAATTGTTTTTCAAGATTAAAAGTAAAGACTAATTTATAAAAAGAAATAGTAAATGAAATATGTCATTTACAGCATCAGAAATCTGTCTGAAATAAAATTAACATAGCTCAAAACTAGTCACTGTAAGTAAAGTGAAAAAGTCATCTGAGCCCCAATAAAAACCACTATTTTGACTACTAACCAAAAAGAAACAGCTGGTGGGTTTTAAAACATTATGACTAATAAGAAGATCTTTAAAAAGTTTGGTTTCGATTGTAAACGGCATATTTATGTTAAACAAAGTGCTTGAAGAGATGTTTTAGGACTGAATATTGGTTTTCCCATTATGACTTTCCTTAAATAAGCTTCAACTGATGTGGGATGTTTTAATAAAAATTTATGCGGGTAATGGGAAAAGAAATATATTAGAACGAAATGCTATTCCATACAATTTTCGTCTAATCGACCATGGGTTTATAATATGGCAAGATAATGATCCCAAACATAGTTCAAAATTGTGACGAAATTTCTTGAAGGAAAACAAACACTAGGAATTTTGTAATAACACAATTGCCGCATTAAAATCCCATTTATTACAATATTTTAAAGGAGAAATTGAAAAGAGAAATGTAGTATTGTTAGACACTGAATGAAAATATATGGAACTTGTTAGTGTCCATACAATGATATAAAAACTTAGAGCAAGAATCCCTAAACTTGCAAAACAGTGATTGAATGCAAGGTAAATTTTTTGACAAAAAAGGGAGTTTAGCATAGTTTAAGCTTATTATAATCAAACAAATACATTGGTACCTAAGTTTATTTTATTCTCAATTTATTTCAAGGTAATATTTTAATTTAATATAGCAATGGAACCAATCAAATATATTTTATAGTTTTAATTCTAATTTACCAAACTTATTAAAATATTCAGTTAACAAGAATAAGTATGGCAAAACTTGGAAAAGATTTACATGATATAAATTGTAACACTTTATTATTAATAAGTTGTATATGAGTTGGCATCTCGAGGTATGCCCTTGTCAAGGTATGGGCATACTTTTATAGGTATGGACTAGTTGCTACAAATTAGTTTTTAGAGCACAATCTAAAAAAGTGTAAAGACCGCCATACAGGTCATATCTAATATCTTTTTTTCTTAATAGCTTCAATTTCATGAACACCCAAACATTTTCTATGGGATTTGCATATGGTGATTGTGTCAGCCAATAATATGTCAATGGGATTTTCTTGTTTTCACACATTACAAAGACAACTGAAGTTTTGGGTCACTGCTTTGCCATATAATGTCACTTTTCCTTCTATACTACCTTTGGACACATGAAGAGCTAATAAAAAAACATGCCCAGAAAGAAACTCCGTCTGAAAATATAATATTATTCCAATCACTTTCTAAATTTTCTTTTGTCCAAAATATTTTCGTTTCTTTTAGAAGCAAAAACAAAACACTTTCAACATTAATTGTTTACAGTACATGTGATGAAATTTATCCTTCGTTGACCAAGATCGAATCAACCTATCCGTTTCCAAAAAATAATTTTGCCATACACGCTTTAGTCAAACAAATTGTAGTAACAGACTTACTCCAAAGCAGATGAAGGCTTGCTAAAGAAAAGATCATACAGGGCACACTCATCCCGGGCAGCATGGGCTAAGAGGGAGCATGTGGAGCGTAGAAGACTGCAGTGGTCACCCTTGTGTGATTTAGCCGCTGCAGTTAGTGCTGCCGCCATCGGTATACCTGCCACTTGTTGCCTACGAGATGCGTATTCTCGTTGGATATCTCCCAAGAGATTTGCATACCTAGGGAACAAATTGAATTACATTTTGATTACAAACCATGTATTGTAAATCATGACAGCAAATTAGAATCTTATCCAGACAGTATTCAGATCACTAGCTGCTTTATCATAATATTACTTTTTCATGAAATCTGTCTGTAAAACAGTATCAATTTGATGTGAATCCTATGCTACAAAAATGTGGTGAAGTTGAATATTTCTGCGTGGTATCCCATGGAAAGAAGACTTTCTAAGATGAAAGTGTAATGTACCAGCATGTTAGTTTCATGTTATACTATACTATGGTCGCTGTCTCCTTGCATGTGAAGCAATAAAACCCGTTTCAAATATCGATATGCACGTCGGCTGCAATGGTCTGATGGAGTAAATTCACTTCTCCCTTTACTTGCGTCCACACCAAGAGTTGTTTTGGCAGTAATTTGTAATTAAGTAGTTAATAGTAAATATTTATCACTTAATTTGAAGTAGTTAATTAATGAATTAATTATTAATGTTTACTTAGTCTAATATTAATTAAAATATTTATAATTATGTTTTTAAATGTATATTATAATGTTTATTATTACCTATTTATAACTCTGTTTTATAAGCACATGAAGATTAAAGATATTAAAATTATATTGTTTCAGTTTAATTTGGTACGTGGCTTATCATAAGATTACAACACGAGCTTTATGCATCACTAGATTTTGTCATAAGACCTGTGAGTGCGAGTGACCAGGCAGTATGTTCCATTTTGCTCAAACGTTTTATTGATTCACATGCAAGGAGACCACGACTGTAATATACACTATTTTATCCATTCTGATTTTATCCAATTTTTTTCAGATCGCTTCCATCATCTTCACATCGATACATTTGTACTTAATAAATATTATTGAAAAATCAAAAGATGCTTAGTTTCATTCAAGGCATAGTTGATAATATTGTAATTTAATTTCAAACAAAGATTTTTTCTGAAAAAAATGTTTCTTAATATTGCATTTTTTTAATAAAGGTATATACTTTTTAACAATATATTAATTGTTTTATTTTTCATATTAGCATCATTTACACAGATATGCCTTAATTATCATATTCAATGAAATTTATCTACATTTGTTTCATCTAACACTGCAATTCTGTTGGAAAAAAGTCAATTTTGATTTTTTTCTCTTTAAGAAGAATAGAATTATGAACTTTAATGAATTTTGAACTTGAATTTCCCTTACTTCTTTACGTTGTTAAATAAATAAGAAATTTTTAACATGAAGTTCAGTTTTCTTACTAATTTGACTATATTTCTTATTAGACGAAACAAAACAATTACACAATAGACACACTTGTCACATGTGTATTATAAAATAACATATAAGTTCAAGATTACTCAAACCTATGACATTTACAAATAAACAAAGTAAAAAAGTGACATAATACGTACTCTTCACAAATATCCACTCGCTTCTCAATTTCTTCAATAACAGTTCTTAATTTAGGCACTGCTGCTTGAAATTTTCCAAAATAAACGGCAAATGCTGTATCCATAGTTGTGTCAATGTCTGTAGACTCACCATCTTCCCGTGGAGCTAAAACATGCTCTGTGGCATGATTTAGAACTTGATTTACGTAACTCCGAATTAATGATATGGCTCGATTCAAACAATGCCTGTATTTGACTAAGTAGGTATGGGATTCCTTATAATTATTCTGTAAATATGAATCAAAATATAATAGTCGCATTTACATTGTAGTCATATCAAGAAGTGCCTATTATACCTAGATAAATATTTTCTACTTATACCTATCACTATACTGCTGTTAGTTGTCCTAAAAGTGTAGGTCCTTCACTTGCATTTACACATGATTTTAGACACCATAAAATATACAGATCAACTAGTATTCAAATTCTTGTCAACCTATCAAAGTCAATAATGTTAACAGGTAATAGAGGCCTGTTGATTTTGTTTTATTTAGTATATAATACATCTTTGAATCTTGCGTGCCAAGATTATAAAATAATGTATAAAAAACTCACTCTAAGTAAAATCTAAACTTGATTATATTTTCTGTAATTTCTAGTACATAAAATGGCAAAAAGTTGCCTATTGAATAATTTGTGTGATATCCACAAATTATAAACGACTACCAAAATCAATTTAAAATTTTATGTAAGTTTCTATGACTCCAAAATTTATATTATATGATCTTACCCCATAAATTATAAGCATTTAAGAGTTTTAAATGTACTTGAAATTACTTACGTGAACTTTCATGTACTTTATGCAATCATCAATTTTCGTGAGAACATTGAAAAATGTCTCACTATTAACTGACATTGTCAAACTATTTAACCGTTGTGATATATGTTCAACTTGAGTGAAAAAGTGAAGCCTCTGTTTTATGTCCTCTCCAATAGCATTCAGCTTCGTCTGTTCTGCCAGAAGATGTTCACTCATTGTGTGTAATGTGTTAGTTTTTGTAGAAACTAGATTATATTCTTCGGATAACTTGTTCAAATCACCTAAAGAAGCCTTTACCTTAAATTACAAGAATACAGTTTCAAATAGCTTTATAAAGTTATTATACATTTAGATACAATTTTGCATTAAAATTAAGAAAAGACTAAATTTACTTATCTAAGCTCTCTGCCCGTAATTACTATTGTATAATGATATGTTTAAAAAAAAATTTTAATTTATCTTCATGCTTTAGATTTGAATGTCATAAAAAATTATGAAATATATTAAAGTATTACTTCAACTATCTATTAATCATCTAAACAGCACAAGAAAGTTCACATTAATTTTGAAATAAATAGTATTATAACAATATATGAATGTGTATATGGAATCAATATATTAATTGTTAGAACATATTTCCATTTTCCTATCCATTAAATAGGGTAAATCAGAAACAAAAAAAACACCAATTCTCATTTAATTAGCATTATTACATTAATAACATAGCATCTTGTAACAATTTGACAATAAAGTGTTGTTATGACTTTTCTGTGAGATACCAAAATAGTTGCCAAGATATTTTCATACAATATTTTACAATGAATTTTAGTCTAACTTTAATGTATTATTGTAACATAGTGTGACTTTGAAAATATAAATTTTATACCACACACCAAAACAAATATTATAGCTTTAAAATTATTTTTAATTTTAGTTTATGGGAGTGACACAGTTAATATATCAACACGCTGAATAATGAATATCGAAGTGATAAACTTCTTAATAGCACCATCTTTGATAATTGATATACCTATTACTAATCTTAATCAAGTCGGTCCTTATTAAAGTCAAAAATAAATCCGAATACCAAACTACAGTCAAAGATAGAACAATTCAATATCCTACCTGATCCAGTAGCATTGTGCATTCATTGCGGCGTTCTTCTAACTGTTTATAATAATTTTCAAATGGCAAATCATCGGTTTTTAAGATGCTATGATCTAGAGCTTCATACCACTCTAGAAATTTCATTGTATTATCAATAGTTGGAATGTCTTTTGGGGCGTTATCGGTTGGGGTAGTTTCATCCTTAAGAATATTGGCAGTATCACTGGTTTTCTGCAAAATTATGTAAGTATTCAAGACACATCAAATTTACCCTAATATTTTGACTGATTGAAATTTATTACTATTATAATAATCATACATTATACTATTACTAACATAATCATACATTATACTAACATAATCATACAATGTACTATCCAAGTATTCCAATTCACGTATGATATCACGTTGTTCATTTGTTAAAGGAGCCAAAGGATTATCTAATGACTCCCATTTGGATTTAATTTCTCTTAAATTTATTAAATTATTTGACTTTTTGCTGTCAACGTCATCCATTTCAACGATAGGGGTTTGACATTTGTTGACAAAATATGATTTGACACCACAGAACACAGACGTATCGGGCACTGTTTTCATTATACGCCATTGAAAACTATGCGCTGAATTGTTCTGGCACTTGACATGTTACATGAGTCACAGAGTCAGAATCTAACATTCCCTTGTATTCTTTGTTTTACTTATAATTTCCCTCTAATATAAACCAACAGGGAAGAAGACGCAATGAACAGCAATGTTTTCATATGTTAAAGTAAAAAGTGTCGTCACCATAGTGTGTTGAGTTGATCACAAAGCATACAACCTTTGAGGGGCACCATGGGGACCCGGGTTCGATTCCTGTCCGCTCATAGAGCGGGGCTGGACTGGTGATCTGGTTGGCTGTAAGAGATTGTTCTCGTAACAATAAGGCCATCATATGTATTAATTAGATACATTAAAGAACATGAATATAAATAAATATATAATTTATCATTTTTATGTGAAAATATGCATAGAAAACTTGAATATGGTATTCAAGATTTCACTTTCATAACAAATTGGCCATCTTGGATCCATTTGGATCATCTTGGCCAATTTTACTGATGATATGACCACATATTCAAATCTTTTTTCGCTCCCTAATTTGCTATTCATTTTATGGTTACATTACCAGTTGGCGATTACATTTACCTCGCCTAAAAAAAAGCTTAATGATTCTCGAAAAATATTAGAAGAAAAATATTAATAATTCCGCGAAACTGAAAACTCATCGAACATTTAAAAAATATCTGAGGTCGATAGGAATTTTGATTAAAACATTCTTACTTGGTTTTTTTTTAAGTTATACTTCTTTAGGAGCGTTATGGAAAAATAATGATAGTGAAATTTGATGAGTGCAACAAAAATTTGACAGAATGAATTGCTCACTATGCAACAAAAATGTATAGGAAATGGACACCGTGAAGTTGCTCACTATACATATATTTACATAATTTATTTAACAAATGAGTGGTCCATCATTTTATTTTTCTGCAGGCTTTCTATTGTAAGCCGGTTATTATCTCCCAGATCATTTTCCATTCGGTATGTATTTATTTGCATTATAAATTATTACTTTATCGTTTATTAAATACTTAAAATTAATGAATTACATAAAATTTTCAGCATATTAATTTATTTTCATTATTAATTAAGCTTTATTTACATTGTTTTAGTAAATTTAACAATTAATTATATACACGAGTTTATATTAATTTGAATGCTGAGTATATGTTTAAATTTTTAAAATAATGCGATTAAATTAATTTAATAAATAAATATTGTTATTAATAATAATATTATATTAAATGATAATGACCGTAATTCTATGTAAAAGATCAAATTTTTACTGGTCTATGATGAGAAAATAATAAAGTTGAACCGTGATAATTTGGAAACGGTCTGGTATATTGGTTTATAATTGAAAGCCAACAGGAAAATAAAATGGTGGACCACTCATCTATCAAATAAATTTTAAAATTTAATTTTTAATGTTTAATTATTTTTTAAGAAATTAGATTATAAATTTAGAAGTGTAAAACATGGTCATATAGATTAAGCATAAAATATTTTGAGGAATGTTTTTACTAAAGTGAGGCAAACTGTCTTTAAGAGACCTTTTGCAAGAAAAAATAAATGTTTCATAATGGAAATTATGTTACAACCACGGAATTTATAAGTAAGTTCGTCCCATTTTAGCTAAACATATTGAATATTATGCAAATCAAAGATCTGTATCTACCAGTTGCTTATCGAAGACTGTATGCAATGATTTTTTTAATGGCTAATAAAGTTCTGAAACAGAATAGAGGCAAGATAAGAAGAGCAAAATATTTTTCCGTAATTGTTGCCCAAACAGTTGATATAACCTATATGGATCAACTTACACTTGTGATTCGATATATTTTAAAAACGGGAAGTGTTTCTTACTTTAAGCTCTGCGATTACCTTAGAGCTTAAAATAAGAAACCTATGTTTTTTTTTACTTTTAGAAAAAAATAATAGCTGAAAATTAAAAAGGTGAAAAACTGAAAAGAATAAACCTCACACGTTTGTCTGCTAAAGACAATGCATGTAAAAGTTTATGAGATTCCCAATAAAGTCCTTCAAACTTTGAAGACGATAAAAAGTGACGCTACAAAGAAATTTGTCACACAAGCAAAAGGAATACTCAAATTATAAAAACTAGAAACTGTCTTTATAGTCATTTTACGGAAAGATTAAACAAAGTGAAATTTTAAATTTACACTAAACACACAAATTTTAATACTTTAAAGAGAAAAAACCTGTTAAGTACGAGTAGACATATTTTTTGTGAAATTTTCAACATATCTCTAGATCAGAGGTCCAACATAATTTTGTGGAGGACCAAGTTTATTATTTTTGAAACCGTAGCGGGCCAATAGAATAATGAACTTTAAATATAAAGAAAACAGTAATTTTAATTTTTCAATATGAATAATTTATTAAAAATAAAAAGCGTCAGGGATACAAAATATCGTACTAATGAGAAGACTGACATTTTTTTTGTTTGGACAGTGCCCCTATATCAGCTGATATTTTAGAAGTGACTATACGCAGAATGCCTGCAAGATGGTGTCTGATAAAGATGATCTTGTTTTTAACTTATGTTTCATGCGGGAAAAAAACTGTTCGCAAGTGTGTGTACTACCAAATGAGGAAATGTGTTGAAGAACTAATTTGATAAGGTTTAGGTATTGGTTGCGGTTAATATATTTTTTGTAAAATTAAACCAGTCCGTTCGGAAGGCAACCATCATATGCTATTTTTAGGAGAGAATTGCTTTGTATATCAATCAATTCCAACTGTAGGTTTAACTCGACGCTTTCAATTTCAACATCAGATGGATTTTGAAATGTTTTCATGTTGGATATTTGTGATTTGAAGTCTATAAATCTCTCCTCAAACTCATTGCTCAACCTTTACAACAACGACGCGTACTTGCATAAGTCCATTGTCTCTTTATCTCTTGAAAATAAGGTCTCCCAATGTACCAACTGCTTTTGTTCCAGTTGTTTTTCCAATAATATGAGCTTTCTTATAAAAGCTTGAATATGTTCATATAATTGCGTGAAAAGTTGATTTTTCCTTGCAGTTTTAGGTTAATATCAAAGAGATACTTAGTTACGTCAACTAAGAAAGCCAGAACAGCCAACCACTGCTCATCAGTTAGAAAACTAATATCTTGGCCTTTGTTTTCAAGAAAAATCTTTACTTCTTTGAGCAAAGAATAGAATCGCTTCAGTGTAGCTGCTCTGCTAAGCTAGCGAACACGACTGAAGTATACTATGTCTTCATAATCTGCATCTGCACCTGCCTGAAACTGAATGTGATTTAGTACTCTTGCTCGTATAAAATTCACTGTCTGCACTACTTTATCCATGACGTGTTTCAACTCAAGTACTTTTGCACATAGCTGTTCTTGATGGATAATACAATGATGATTGTGTGTGTGTGTGTGTGTTCCTATTGCGCATTAATGCCACAAAACCATTTGCTCTTCCTGTCATTGCTGGTGCACCATCTGTAGTTAAGCCGCAAAGATTTTCGATTTAAAGCTCATATTTTTCCATGTAACTCTTTATTTCTTCGTAGATATCTTGTCCTGTGGTTATATCTTTCATTGGACGCAAATCAAGCAATTCCTCGGTAACTGTATAGTCTTCTGTTACTCCTCTTACAAAAACTGCCAACTGTGCTGTATCTGACATATCAGTACTTTCATCGAGAGCGAAGCTGTAGAAAACACATTTCTTAATTGTTTTTTAAAAACGATTCGATATCTTGGGACATATCATCAATTCTCCTTGCTATAGTTTGACGTGACAAGCTTGTATTTTTAATTAATGCTTTTTGCATCGGACACGTTTTCGATGTATATAATATTTCCAAGTATTCCTTGACAAATTCTCCATCGGATAGGGATTTGCTTCGTTTGGCAATAGCTTTTGTATAAAGCTAATTTTTGTAACTATCTGGGAATTTTCTTTTGATATTTTAAACATTACCTGTTGACCGACCATATTTTTTTTAACGAATTTACACGATCCATTCGAATTTGACCTTTCTACTTTGTACTCATCGTATTTAGATACGTGTTTTGTAGAATAATACCGTTTAATATTGTACTCCTTGCAAATTGATATTTTGTTAAGACATATGAGGTATAGTATGTTTCCATTGTGTTCTGTGACAAAAAAGGTTTTAGTCCAACTGTTTTTAAATATTTGACATTCTGCGTCAACTTTACGTTTTTTTTCGGTTGACACCCTATTCTACAAAAACCATAAAATAAAATGAAATTATGTACGGACATACCTTTTGATAAATATGTTAAGAAAATTTTAATTCAAAATGTTCAACACGTAGACTTCGAAAGACATCAATACGATAACCAACTACGATACCACACCATACAAGTAGGTGTAGTCCATTAAATGTAGAACTTCTACATTAACATATGTACTTAGGTAAATATGACAAAATTTAGAGGCGAGCATGTTGTTCCTAATCTCAAACAATGTGCAACAAAAGACTATTTTAAAAATATATATATTAACCACCTTATTTCTCCACTTTTCACTGCAATAAACTTCACCCAATATTGATTTACGACAGTAGTGTAACATGACCGCAACTGAACACGAGTAAAACCAACATTTTTGCATGCGTCGTTGACAAGCTTCGCTGGCCAACTGATTGCGGTGATGCGGTCTGACTGTCGGGGTATCGAATGATGCGAGATGCGCCCCCCTCACCTACCCGGTGAGGGGGGCGCATCTTGGTATACGAGAATTTCTTAAGCAAATTTTACATACCTGTTACATACTCCGGGTTCGATATTAAAGAAAATGCCGATATGTTCTGAAGACGACAAACTTTATTTAACCGCAACACAACAAAGCCAAATCGCAAAAGAGATATTCCGTAGTCCACTATAATCGTTCATATTTATCACTATAATCGTCCGTAGGTATTCGCTGGTTATTGCATTTTTTTCCTTTTCGCTTTCGTGTCCAAACTTGAACTAGTGATGCGAATCGATTTGGATTTTAATAGAGTGACTCGAGTAAATTTGTAAAACTCGTATTCGAGTAAAAAAAAAGTGAATCGAGTCCATGTGTACTCAAGTTGCATTCGAATTAGCGAGTCAACTCGTCGCATCGAATAAACTCGAGTCAACTCGCCGCGCCGAGTCGATACGGTCAGTACTAGAGAGCTCCAGTCAATGTACGTACCATAAATAATACTAAAGTACGTACCTTACGTGTTAAAACTTGATTGCACGTGTAAAATTGTAAATAAAATTTAGATTCGCGTTTGTTCATTTGTTTTTTTGTAATATTTACAGTAAGGTAGTGTTAAACTTTGATATAACATAGAAATTAGTGTCAAATGTGAATAATTTGTGTTCATCGTACAAAATGAATGGTAATGAAACAAAAAGCTTCTGTGTATTTGCGCTATTTTGAAAAAAATGTACTGAAAAGAAGGTGATATGTAGTTTATGTAAAAAGCAGTATAAATATTTTAGAAATACCACAAATATGATTGCGCAGCCAAGTTGGCAACGAGTGTCCATATAAGTTCTTTAAATTAATTATAAATAAATACATATTGGAAATAATATCCTTTTTATTATTTACCCATATTTTTAATGCAAAAGTTTATTGATAGTGGTTACGCCAAAAGTTCACACAAATTGACACAGGGTTCTTATGTTTGGTAACGCCGTTGCCTTTTATAGACCTCCGCTGGATACTTTGGCAAATTTTCTCTCATCTGTTACCAAATTTCTTGTTCGCCCTTCAAAGATAAGAAACAAGGAAGGTCATTTTATATAATTCAGCACCTTGTATAACATACTCTATAGCTTCGTTACTAAATTTATGCGACAGTAACTTTTGCAACTGTCCGATTCTCTGCAGCTGAGTTTTGGAAAATCCGAAAGACATTTCGTTCAATAAATAATCCAGAAAAGGAATGTACACCGACAATCGGCTCTTTAGAGGATATGAATCTTAGATCTGTTGAATTGACGGTTGGTTACTCTGCAGACCGCGATTTCTGTTCCAATTTCATTTGCCAGGTCTTCAACTTTATCAAAAAGCTTTTCAAATGCGTCCGTGTAAGTATCACGTTGCTTTTGGATGCTGGCTGTAGTCATATCAACAAGCTTCATAGCCGAAAGTATATCAACTTCGATGGCTTGTAGGAACCGAGATAAAGGGAGAATGATTCCTAAAATATCAGCGAGGATGACCAAGCTTACAAGGAATTCCGACGAGATTACAGCTTGCGGCAGTGAAAATGCATTTGTAGCACGTTTATCCCCTTTATCGGCCATTTTTTGCAAAATTGCAGAAAGACACGGCAAAACGTCCAAAAATGTTAGAACTGTTTCGTGTTGTTAGAATGACCTCGTCATAATGAAATATCTAAATGCAAGCCTTCTGACGTCTCCAAAATATGACGAGAAATATTTTCACCAGATGCACAACTTCAACAAATTTAAGAAAGTCTTCTTGAATTTTATTCGTATCAACATCGAATTAACGAATACAAATGGAGAGTTGCTCACTAATAGAAACATCTGTGGTATAATAGTAAAATATTTGGCTTTTTTAAAATTTTGTTCACTATTTTGTTTGTGATTAACTCCCGGCAGCACTCGATCAAATCATTTTGTGTTGACTTCCTAATGTAATAAGCATGTTTAGCAAAATCTATAACGTGAGCACGCAGTATCTCGTCCCCAGCGTCGATTCTGAATTTCAATATCGCTCGGAAATTACCTTCTTCAAGATAACTTTCTGATTCTATATCACCGTCATACCTATGTCCTCTTAATGTTATATTTTGCATTCCACATAATATAACGGTTTTCATAATGGGTACAAGTTTTTTACGATCCTCTTCAATTATTTTTTCTTTTTTGAAATCTCATTTGAACTACAACATCCATTGAATTTCCCTCAATTATGATCAAAAAAAACTTATATGCTACCATATTAGACCGGTGGCACTTCGTGCTCTCGGGGTGTGTTAGTATTTCAATATCTTTTTTAAATGTTTTCAGCTGTTCCGTCACCAACTTTCCTAGCTTCACATCGTTCGTGCCAGCTTCACGCCGTCCAAAAATAACACACATCTTACACAATCGGCCACCAGCAATTTTGCTATATGCAAGCCATTCATATAACTTTAACCAGTTCATTTGAAAACACCTGTTTGTTTTTTTCCTTCTCGTACCTGTGGAAACTTAAAGTCTGTTGTAGGTTGCCAAACATTTTTCAACCATTCATATTTTTCTTCATCGGTAAGAATACCTGTAACGTCCTTGTTGTTAAGTAGTTTACCTGTAAATATAAAATAAAACTAAATCAGTTACGGTTAACACAAAAGCATTATCATAACACATGCGTTAACTTACATACACGGAAAGGAAATCACAATAAAATTTATAGAGGACCCTGATAAAAATTTCCATGGTTTCTCATAATCTGAGTGCGAAACAGTAGGCCAAATAAAATTTATAGCATAAACTTAGTAAAAAATATAGCGGTACCATGGTCAAATTTATTTTGCTCTGTAATAATATAGTTTTTCCAAATTTAATCGAATTATATAATTAATTTTTAAATCTTTATTATAACTAAATTAAGAAATGAAATTAACTTTATGTTCATCTTTCTGCATTGATAAGAATCGGACAAAAAATTAGAAATAATTTTTCAAAAACAAATTTATATATTTTTTGGAAATATTTATTTATTTATATAAAAATAAAAATTATTTACATTAACAGTGCAGATGTAAATTTTTTATTACATAAAAATAAAAATTAGTATTATATAAAATATGAAAAACTTCACTACATTTATGACTCCACAATTATATTATCTAACCTCACTTTTACGATGCTATTTCCCTTGCAACAAAAATTAATATTTTTTAATATTTTTCTGAAAACGGTCTCATCATTTAACAGACATTTAAATGTACGTACCTATATAAACTAATTATTGAATAATTCCTCGAAAATAAAAAATACCATATAAATATACAGCAGTTACAAAGAACGACACGATATGAGCTGACAACGGTAGGAAAAAACCGAAGACGTCCGACAAATACGTTATCTCTGTTGAGTGCATGCATCGGACTGAT
This sequence comes from Druceiella hillmani, assembly GCA_039881145.1. Taxonomy (NCBI): domain Eukaryota; kingdom Metazoa; phylum Arthropoda; class Insecta; order Lepidoptera; family Hepialidae; genus Druceiella; species Druceiella hillmani. Next base: position 77,062,033 of record JAYKKI010000001.1, on the reverse strand, counting down.
ATCCGAACTTATCGGCTTTAAAGTTTCAATCGGCCCAGGAAAAATTAGTGGGTAATAGGATAAAATTTATTTGAGAAATTTACAACACCATACGTTGTAACTATCAATTTTTTAAAGGCTTAAATCCAATTAAAAATTATTATGTATTTTCATACATTCAAAATTATCATATATTTTCATAAGCAGAATTTTATCGTAAATGTTATTATGGTCAACGTCAAATTTTCCATTTCTAACCGATAAAAATTCTTTTTTCATGTTTAAGAATTGTTATGGAAGCTGTTCGCACCATGTTTATAACAGAAACCAATATAATTTTTTCCGTGCAGTCCAGAAAGATAAGTAAATAAATGAATAGTAATTCGGGAATATGGATATTGAAATGAAACTCAAATTTGTCTCTGAATGCCGGCCTCGATAAGTAATACGTACCCATATCACGTTCCTGGAAAAAACTAGCGGAAGCTGATGTAGTTGCCGTCAGCGAGGATGGACATGGAAACACATCACCAACATTAGTTGACTGCCCAGGTCGCGCGGGTTGAAGAGTTTCATTCTCTACAAAATCAGTTTTTCGTTTTTTTGCAAATCAAAACGCACTTATGCTCTTCTGTCTTTTTCCGTCCTTGTCATTCATTATAAGTCACTTCACTACAGAGGATCACTGTGATAATAAAATACGTAAGCCGAAGACAATTCAATCAAACTAATAATAAGATGCGTGCACGTGCAATCCTGTCGTCGTCGAGCGAGGACAATAATTACATATTTATCATCTAGCTAATCACGCGCCCAGCCCCCGCCCTCCCGCGCACCTGCCATGAACAGTTGAAGTAAATTAGCGGGAAAAACTCGTGCCGATGGCTCGCTCGCAGACACGCGTGCTACTCAAAACTGTAGACTACGTACGTAATAGCTATGGGTATCAGCAGCGGTATTATTTATTCTCTAATTTCGCTCACGCAAACGCACTTTTCATAGTAAAAAAAAATATTTGTATGGAATCTTTACGTATATTGTTTTGTAACTTGCGAGAACTAAACAAAATAAATAGATTATTCTGGGACTTCTGGGGGGGTTCTACGTTCCCCCGTGTACCCCCCCCCCCCTTGAATCCGCCTATGCACATATGCGAAGTAAACATTCGCTTCAATTCAAAGAATTCCCAGAAATTAGAAACAAACATGTAAATACATGCGGATCATCAACATCTACTACGGGTAATAATCATATGAGAAGTAGGACTAAAAAGAAGCCATTTAAACAGCTCCAGTTTACATCATCGACCTCTTTCAGCAAACAAAAGCAAAGAGAAATTGATGCTGCTTTAGTATAAATTATTTGTACAGATCTTCAATCCTTGCAAATCGTTGAAAATAAAGGATTTGTCAACTTTGCCCAGACTTTACATGCAGATTATGTTCTTCCAGACCGAAAATATTTATCAGAAAAGTATTTACCTGAACAATATCAAGTAAAACATTTTTCTTTAATTTATATACTCGGAACAGTAAACAAATTAGCTGTTTCGATAGTAATAAGTCTTATTTAACAATAGCAGCTCATTTTGTTTTCAGTTATAAACTATACGCGCGCACATTATGTACAACAGAAGTAAAAGATGTAAATTCTTCTGTTGTTATAGCTAGCGTTTTAGAGGCAGCTTTGAAGGAATGAAAATCAGTGGCAAAATAGGAATCCCGCAACAAATGAATGTACCCATCATAAAATTAAAACAAGAGATAATTACAAGATGGAACTCAAGTTTCTTAATGATGGAATGACTATTACAAACTAAATTCTGCTTATCCGTTGCTTTATCAACCATATCGTCTGCTCCTGAAAATCTCACTGCCAATGAATGGGAAGAAATAGAAGATTGTTTCAATATTTTAAAGCCTATCGGGCAACTGACCACTATAGTATCAGGGGAAAAACATTCAACTTTGTCCTTCACGAGTCCTTTAATCAGAAATGTTCTAGCTTGACTTATTAGAAAGGTTCCAGTAACAACGGTAGGGGAAGAGCTTAAGAAATCACTGCTTACTGCTATAAGTAACGGCCTCGGTGTCTTCGATATGAACAAAACGGCTGCCAAAGCCACCATAATGGACCCGAGATATAAAAAAGCTGGTTTTGGCATCGAACCCAATGCAGGAAAGATATTCAGTGTGGAAGAGTTAGGGTCTCTGTTAACACAAAATAGCGGTGCAGTTCCAGTTGGAGAGAATTCTACGATGATCGGTGAACGTAATTAAACGTTCAATATAACGCCAGCGCCCAGTTCCGATACAAATAAGAAATCCAATGATTTGTGGGCGTATTTTGACAAAAAAATGACAGACCTAGGAGTAACTCGAACATATGTGTCATCTGCCATAGTCATAATGAAACAATATATTGGACATGCCATATTTAAACTGTCAGCTTGATCCGATATTATATTGGGAAAAAAGACAAAAAGTAATGTCTGAACTATACGAAATAGCTATGAAGTATTTCTGTATAATGCCACCTGAGTCCCTGCAGAACGTGTATTTTCCAAAGCCGCATTGATTTGTAACCAAAGGAGAAATAGACTAGATCCTAAAAAAGTAGACAAAGTTAAATAGCCATTTTTGTTCGAAAAAAATAACTTTGTAACCTTACTATCACGTTTTCTTTCTCTAAATTAAACTAGAGTAATTTTAATGTTAGTCGATTCCTTTATTTTTGTTTTAGTTTAAGGATTCATTTATGGTTTGAATTTATGCGGAAGATCTTTTTTAGTTATTTCTGTTTTTAATTTTTCTTTCATAATTTGCCATATTAAAAGCTATTTTATTTTGCACGTTGATTAGTTATAATATATGTGATATATAAATAAAAGTCAGAGTCAGTTTGATTATTATTTAGTAGAAGAAATTTTAATTACTGATTTTTATTCTATCTGAATTTAAGTTTAGGCCAAAGAGCTGTTTTATTTACTTTTGTTTTTAAAATATTAATATTGTGTTTTTTCTATTGATACAGTCTAATTATTATTTAATAAACAATTATAAAAACGATGTTTAATTTTTACTGCAAATTTTATTGGTTTCCTAACTTACGTCGCGCCTGCTCCCTCGCTTGTAGGGCAGAAATATTAAACATAATGTTTATTTAAAAGCTATTTATTTTGTTATAGAAATTTTATTGTTTTGATTTATATGTATGCTACGTTATTCGATTCACGAATAAACGGATGTATTAATGTTTGGAACTGGAAGGAGTTGAGGAGGAGGAGATGACGAGTGAATAAAAAACTCGAATGCTACTCGAGTGACGTAGGTAAGTGAGTCGAGTGACTCGAGTAACAAAATCGTACTCGAGTCGTATCACTAACTTGAACTGACTCCGCGGCCACCACTGCTGCTATTTAAATTGGCAAATCATAGAAACATCGAGAGATTTCTCGTAGGTACCAGGGGTGTTTAGTATTGACACTGGGGCGCCAGCTGACGCAATCGTTGTCTACGTATGAGTACGTGCACGAGCTAATATAGGCTCTATAGCGGATACTATAAGGTTGATTATTCCTTGCAACTACAATTAGACTGACGTGTTTTGCAGGGTTCCATATCGCGACATATGTACACATTATTCATTTTGACTATCAGTTATTGGTTCATTTATCGACTAGTGTAGTATAACTGACATAGGCATATTTTTTAATGGATATTTACACAATATCCTATTGAAGTTTTTAAAGTTTTACTTAGCTCGCGGGCCGGATGCAGGGTTCTTGTGAGCGGCATCTTGGCCCGTGGGCCGTATGTTGGAGGGCCTTGCTCTAGACGTATTTAAAATAAAATTCAAAGAAAATAGTTTTGGAACCACATGATACATTAAAAAAGGTTTCGACTTCGTTTGTCCCCTCTAAAATTTTTATATGAATATTTTCTAATGTTATCTACTGGCACTCAAAAATATTCCTATGAAAAATGCCAAATTTCAAGTTTTGAAAGATTGTAGCGTTCTTATAGAAACAATATTACAGAGTTAGATGGATGTACACGTCAGTGATTCTATACGAATTATTTTTCCTTTTGAGGTATGGAACCCGAAAATAATGGAATGGTGGGTGTCGAGAAAAATAAAAAGATCTCGATAAAAGTCAACCAAAAAAGAAAAAAATTGAAGACGAATTTCCAGAAGAACATAAAAATAACTCAAATGTTTCCTTCAGGGTTAACATATTTCATATTATTTTTGGTTTAACACATTACTTTAGGCTTATATCATTAGAAGAGAAGCAAAAGGCATTCAGTAATTTTAATAACAACTTTTGATTTTGACAAAAATGAAAGTATCCTCAACATTGAAACTTACAGAAAAAACCCTTTCTCTAGTACATATTATGAAAATGACTCAGTTCAGGCATACACATGTTTTCCTAGTCATTTTTTTTTAAAGAACAGTTGTAAAATCAGATTGTATAACATACGAAAGTATTTCAAAGTTTTTACGAAGATCTATGAGTAACAAATACATTTCTTTACTCGTAGACGAAGACAGTCTCATCAAAATGTTTATCCTAACTTGGACAGCTCTTCATATAGCACTATGCACTTCGGTGCCTATTTTTCAGGTGAATAAAGCTTTTCTTTGTTTGAAGAGTGTTCAAAATTACGTGAGGTCATCAGTAAAGTGCAGACTGCACCTCACTGCCTTAGGATGCCATCATTAAGTCAATTTAATATTCATTAAGTCAATTTTTCATGAATAATATTATTTAGTGTCAATAGTTTTGCCTGATTGGAGGCATGTAATTATACAAAAATTTTCTTTTTATATCATGTAGAATAATTATTTTTTATTTCAAATATAAACAGTTTTTTCTATATTATATCAATTAAATAATTTTAAATTTTTAATTTTATCATCACATTGGTAAGCAAAAATCATTGAATATATCGTCAATGTGTTTGAAATTTGTAGATATCTAGAAGAATACAAAATATTAAAAAAATGTATAACTATAATTATTTGTCATGTATTTCAATTATGGTTTTTTTCCTATAAAAACATACACATAAAAACATACTTTTTCTAACTTTTACATTTTGAAAAGAGCTACAAAAACTTTTTTATTTATTGAAAAGAAGCTTTTATCTAAATTGTTCCTGAAGCTGCAAAGTTAATCATAGATACCCACATATACACTCAATAATAAATTTATTGATTTCTTCTTTTGTTGGTAGTTAAAATAATTAAAGTTCAAAAACTTCGAACACCGACTCAAAAAAACAACTTCAGTGTCAGAGACTTGAAGCTTATGAAATATTCTAAATACGGTACAATTAAATAAAAAAATTAATAATGAAGGTATGTATTATATCAACACAAAGGACATAAATTTTAGTAGTTCAATGTCCATAAGGTCCAAATGTAATCCCACTTGTACTTTACGACCCAATGATGCTATTGACCATTCTGATCCTAGCTTGAGTTTGGAGTGCAAAGGCATCCATACATCCATCTGTTAGAGAAACATAGACCGTAAACGAAATAAGCTAGAAAATTAAATATAGCATAATTATATCTGACCTGAAGGGGAAAATACATTAAAAGTTTGGATCATATATTTATTCTGAGAAGCTACATATCTTGCCAATCTTTTTCGAATGTGGCAAAAATGATGTTCCCAAAAAGATTTTACAATTAACCACGATATTAATTTCTTAATAAATTACAGTTTTCTAAACATTAAATACTGCAAACCCGATAACATGCATAGAATTTGGCAAACTGTTTGCTTAGAAAGCTATTTTCATGAAAGTTATTAAATACCATTGAACTAACACACTCCTCACATTCCAAAATTATCCTTTATAAATATCTACATTAATAAACAGTAGTAGTGGTATCATGAATATTATGGCATAAACACATTTATCAACAGGTAAGTATGTGTTTATTGGCTTAACAAATATATATCCCATGATGCATCCTTGTGATTCAAGCGTAACCATATAAAGTGGCCAATTATATGATAATTCACTATTTCATCAGTTAGAAGATGTCCACTGCCGAACATGGGCATACCCCATTCCATAGACAAAGACAGATCCCGCGCGGCCTGCATCCAAAGGTTTCCTGTTAACTTAAATAAGGTCAAAAAAGAAAAATTCATATATCTAATGTATTTATTAATATATATATATATGGATATATATATATATATATATATATATATATATGTATATAATAATTATTTTACTTGTAATTGACTGAATTCAAAATAATTTTTTATAGAATGTCCGAACATATTGGGTCCCCCTTATGATCACTACGCCCCCCTAGAGAGGCGTGCTCCACTGATTAGGTAATCCTGCTCTAGCATGTGATCAATTGCAAAACAGGAATAATCTTTATGCAACAATTTGAATTGTGATCAAAGCATCCATTAAGTATTTCCACCACATAATAATATATTGTTATTAAACATGATTTGTTTCTAATCACCAGCTTGTGATTAATTTGAGTCTTACCTATATTTTTAGTAGGCAGCATTTGAGCTTCATATTTGTATGTTTCTAGGTCTCTTAAGTCATTGTGAAAACCCTATTAAATATAAACATATTTTTTTATTGGAAAACTAAACCATCGAATTGTTGTCATTGCATAATTTTTGTTATCAGAGTATCTTTGCAGATGAATAAAGTCCTAACATATATACCTATCAATGTAAACAATAAAAAATGGATTAATCAGATTTTTGAATTTACTAAAAAATTATCACTGAAAGAGGGAACTGGAACCCTTTTGGATACATATGATTTTATCACATGACGTTTGCTTTGACGTTTTGATCACTGTAAAATATTTCTAAAGGCATATAGCATTTAGAAATTAATCTGTAATATTATATTTCTAGTGTCTCTCGTCTGTCTGTATTGAGAAGTAATGAGTATCATTAGTTGTTTGAAGATTAAATCTCAATTTATAATAAATATGAATTAATGTTGTGTAGTTGGATGCAGTTGCAGTTAAAGCAGTTGGAAATATAAGTGTCAATTTATTCCCTAAGGAGAAACAATGTCAGAACCTGTGGGAATTAGCTGTGCATTGCAAAAACTTTAAAGCAACAAAACACTCGAGGCTGTGTTCAGAGCATTCATTTTATTCTGATATTGTTAAATACCTGTAATTTTTCGCCATATTTTCTTTTCATATAAGTTTTAAATTTTGCACGCCACAACAACTAACAAACTCTCCAGCTTATGTTGCGACACATTGAAAAGCGTTGCAAGTCTTCACTAGGCTTTGGCTCTTGTTAATAACTTTTGATAGATATATGGTCAGAGTTGTTGTATAACTATCACTCAAAGAGAAAATTCAAATTAATCTCCATTGAGACCAGACCAAAAGTGCATTTCATCATTAGTTAGAACACCCAGTTATAAACTAAACAGTAATGAAATTGTGCGACACATTGCAGAATTTAACGTGTATCAGTCATTTCTTTCTGCATGTTGCAGAAATACTCGTGTAACCTCAAGAAAGATGTAGTGTTTAAATGACCATCACGTATTTGGAGTTTATTAATTATGGTGATCATCAACTTACAGGTTTTGTATTCCTTGCTGTACACTAGTACTTCCTGAATAACAGTCTAATTGTCATAAATCAAACATAACAATTATATGCAACATCCTTGCACGAAAATCTCTAGGAATGACTAGTACTATTATCTACCATATGTGGCCGCACAGTAACTAGTTGCGGAGAAGATAAGAGGTAGATTATATCAGGAAGGGATTTGGAGATGGGAAGGGATTGGAAAAGAGGTGAAAGATGTCGGGAAGGGATTACCTGATTCACTAAAGCATTTTATCGTAATACTTCCAGAAAATTATCTGAAAGTGGAATAAATATAAATGCAAAATATGAGCACCAAATCGACCATTTAATAGGGTATTTAACTGTTTTTTAAATCATTACTTCAAGGCCCAACTGACGAGAAGTGAAAAAAATGTTGACAAATCCTAAAAATTGACAGAGTTATAAAGATTTAAACTTCACATTTAGACAAATATTGCAATATTAAATTGAGATATCACTATTAGAAATACACATTACATTCTACGAGAGCGAATGAGACAGGAAGACACACCTACCCTTAAATTTAGAAGCTCATAATCTCTCTTTTTTTAAGTAGTTATTATTTTTCCAATACTGATTTTTAATTATCCTATATTTTCATGATATTTTACAAAAAGCAGCAAATTTAGGAGTAGTCATTCATAGTAATGAGCAACATATACTTTATCAGAGTTGCCCATTGTCTTAAATGTTAATTTTTTATCTCCTTTTTATCTTGTAAGCTCTCCAAAGTCATGAAGGCAAAGGTTAAGTATGTGTAATAAACACATGGCTTGTAAGACATGTGTCTCATAACGCATCCTTATGAGGCAATGCAAATTACAACAGGTCTTGAAGCATGTTTCTTTTTAATTTTCTGATTGTTTCCCTTTTCATTTATTTATTCATTGTCAGTCTATGCAGTCTACTGGTGTTCTAGGGCCTCTTCTGTTGCAAGCCATTTGATTCTGTTCTGTATTGTTCTCATTCATGTCATTCTAGCTGCCTTCACAATGTTATTGCTCCTATGATTAGCTATTATTTCAGTGTCCTGTCCTTGGATGCCACTTCAACAATTTATCATCTTTTGTACAAACACATGACTTGCCCATCTCAATTTCTGAGTAGTGATTCATTGGGTGATGGCAGTTACTCGAGTTCACGTCCTGAGCTCAGTATTAGTCTTTTAGTCTGATATTAAGAATCACCCTCTGCGTCGCTCTCCACATTACTTGTAGTTTATATGCAAACCGCACATAAGCTTTGGACAGAGTTCATATCTCTCAAATCCATAAGTCATGGTGGGTAAAATCCAGTGAGTGATGAACTTTCTCTTTAAACATACTGGAATTTTTCCCTTAAGTGCACATCAGACAGTTTTCTAAAGGCAACTGAGTTGGATACATCATCTACATCCTTTTGTTAAAGATCAAGATTGGGCCGTATTAAGTGACTTTCATGGCTCTACAACCATGTACTTATAATTAAATTTTCCTTGACAAAAAATGTCCTTTTTTTATTTTTATTTCTACGCTGATATTTGTAGACACTGAATTAAGGTCTTCAAGCATCTTGTGTCCTTGGCCTAAGAATACTGCTACAAGCATGATACCATCAGCAAATTTTAAGTGTGACAACTTCTCACCACTGATATTAAAAATGTGTCTAGTCATCAGTTCCGTCGCTACATTATTTGGGTACTTAGTTATCTGTTTATTATATACTTTCAGATTTGTTTAAACTTCCTATAAAAAGTTAAGATGATGAGGTTATGGTGCAAATGAGTGTTCTTCATGTAACATGGTGCTTTTGAAGAATATACTACTATACAGATGCATAAACAAACCAGCTGCGGGGCATTACGTCCAACTTTAGCTTGGAAATCTTCCCACGCTTCCCACCAGAAATGTTATGAATAATAATTGAAAAGCATGGTACAAGAGGAAATATTAATATAATTTGTGATACTCAAGTATAATTTTTATTACCATAAAGATTTATAGTCAACAAAAATTGTTCACTAAAAAATATGGGACTTTGTATTAGGATGGTGAAAACCCCATGTACAAGTCAATCAGTAGATTAACCAGTTTCTGTAGTTAAAGTTTTAATTAATTTCAATTTCACATAAATTAAAAAGTCACTCTCCGTACCATCATCGCTCACTCTCCATCCATCACCATGTTAAAGAAACCTAGACCATAAACGAAATAAACTAGAAACCTAAATATAGCATAATTATATCTGATCTAAAAGGGAAAATACCTATAAAATTTCATCATCGCCGTCGACGTTGTTGCCGTGATGTGTTGGGATGATCACAAGGCATACGGCAATGCAGTACACCGCATTGCCGTATGCCGTATTGTCTTTGACAATGCGGTACAACGCGATGAAAAAAAGATTGGACCATACTTTTTAACAATGGTAAGAAAAATAATCTATGATAATCTATATTTAGGTATTCTCTCACACTTATAATAGGCAGCGATGATACAATGCAAGGAACGTATTTTTAATCTTCATAAACAAATCACACTCTGATTCAACTACAGGTGATTTGGTAGTAAATATTATGGAAACTGAGGAATTCCGGTATAATTTTTTTCTAAATATCGATATTATAATAAGTTGATAGATGCAAAGAACAATAATCTTATCAAGAATACAAGGCTTAGTAAGTTTCCTGTTAAAAAACAAATTTCACAAATGTCTTTTGAATGACAAAGGATGAAGACCTGGCATGATCTAGGGAAGATTATTAGGAAATAAAGGCACTTTAACAGTATCATCATCATATATAGATATGGAAAGATATATTTGACTACCCTAAATCGTAGGCTTACATTTAGTCTTGTGTAGGCTCCAGGTGTTTGCAACTAATTTCGAAGTAACAAAGCATATAGCTACTGAAGTGAGGACACACATTGGAAACCCCCATCATAATTTATCACAACATGACCACCACAAAAGTCTGGCATAGATCGACTTTGAATTTTTCACCTTACTGCCAATATTGCTTATCAGACAAAAGTCATTTAAGAAAAAAAATTATTTAAATAGATTTTCTTTTATATTTTGCACTTTGTAACATCCAAAAATCATCAGCAAGCATACTTTAGACTACTTGCCCCCGATATTCATTCGATGGCTAAAATATCCTGAACGGACTTTTCTCCTCATCATCTACAGCTAAAACTAAAGTTCCTAAATTAACAGAAAAAATAGAAAACACAAAACACACACACACATGTATTTGGCACATCTAATAAAAAAAACATGTTGTTTTCATTGTTATACGCAAGTGTGTAACCAGCCCCCTATCCCTATAATTTTCACAAGTTTTCCTTAGTCCCAATTTTAAGTGCAAAGATGGTAAAACTAGATTATCGAACTTCACTAGAGGAGTGGTCTTGATATTCTTCTCTAAAACAGTATTAATGTCATTACCCAGCATTAATGTCATTACAAAATACAACGTCACCATTCTGTCAAAAAAATTACTTCAAATCACCATGGCGATACCAAAAATGATCAAAGGTTCCAACAAATTCCAGATATCTCAAGAACGATCCTAGAAGTTCAATCCATTGTTTTGATAAATTCAAATTCCGTATTGAATCATTAAAATCTCCTTGTCTTAATAAATGTAGTTCACACTCTGTCTATTTCTAGTGACCCTCATTTACGAAGTCAGAGCTTTGAGATAGCTCTAGTAAGATTGAGGTACAGGAAAATTTTTATTACGGTGAATAAGATTATGCAGGCAGATTTGGATATACAACTTTGTTCTAAATCTTAGACTCTGTAAACAAAAATAACAGTCCAATATGTCGTGTTTAGTGCCGCTCAAATTACTTCAATTCCAAGATGTAGATCAAGATCTTTTTGCCCGTCCAATTTGAAAATCTAGAAATGTTTTGCCACAAATATAAGGAACCCACATTTTGCCCAGTTATCCGAAGCCGATATAACTTTTTCACTGAGCCATGAAATTCCTTTTTTGTCTTCCAAAATTATTGACTTATAGATATACCAAAACCGGTTGGTGATTTATTGAATTTCTAATCTATAAGTAATGAAATCAAAACAATTAAACAGCTCAAGGTAACGATACGAAAAATTATAGGAAATTAAGTATGTTCATAGTGACAGTTATAAATAAATTGGACTTGAACAAAATATAAGCAATATGTTTTTTATTGTTGAGAGGTACACAGACCATAATTAGCAAACATTTTTCTTGTAGCAAACTTTATTTTTTGCGGAACATGTCTAGACTGTCAAAAATAACCTGTGCTTTAGAATACATTAGCAATAATGTCAATAATATGAATGATGTAATCCAATAATTGAAATTTTATACTCTTTAAAAATTGATATCGAAGATAAAATTCAATACAGATGATATTTTAAGAATTAAAGATAATGGTGTTATATATCTGCCAATTAAGTCTATATACAGCAGGTGTCACAAAGATGGGAGATTGCAAAGCATTTTTCAGAAAATTATCTCCTCTATAATATTTTGCACAAATTAATACTATTTGTGTAATATTTGGGCATATATAAATATAGTATTCACATTAAGATTCTCTTAATTTGTCCATTATATTTTTTAGTAGAAAATGGAGTAGCCATATGGATTGTTTCAATAAGCAATGAAATTAGTTTGCGAAGGAAAAAGAGGAGTTTGAGTTTATGGTGACACATATTGTAAACCGAGAATGAATTTCTAAGGAATCGTAAAGCGAATTTTAGTATTATTTCAATATTACTTAAAATATACCTATAGCAAATATTATGACAATAATTGTGATCAATTTTTCATTGCAACGCTTATCTATACCAAATGTACATTAACACAGATAATATATTCTTAAGATTTAGAAAGGTATTTCTTTCACTCCTGATTGTATTCATTTTCCATTTTAACTATAGTGAATTTTAAATTCGATTAGATCACATTGCTATTTATAAATGTCTGTCATCACCTAGGTTGTGTAAGCACCAATGTTTCCTCAAAATATATATGAAGATGAGTTTAGGATAATATTCATGTAATCTTTACATTAGAACATAAAATTTTGAAGAATAAAGTATTTATTCTCACAAGAGAAGAAATTATAAAGCCTTTTTATTCACTAGTCTGATTTGCTTCAAAAAAGTGCTTTGCATTATTTTCTAATGTGCTATAAGGTAGCCTAGTGGTTAGCAACAGTGACCAAGAAGGCACAGGTTTAAAACACACTCAAACCAAAAAAAATTTTAATCTGACAATGATTCTCCATTGCAATTTCACATTTCAACGAGAATTTCATTTAATCACTACTAGACTATAATTTCTAGAACTATTCCGAGACAGTGTAAAGCTGCAAGTCCTTCAAAATGTATGTCAATCTCCAAAGGCATCAAGAAAAGCTGCCATTCTTGTTATTATATTGACATGAGCATGACAGTTGGCAATTTGGGATTGGAGTGTTGGTACATTATACCCTACAGTAATAGGCCAAGTTTTAATCGTTATGTACTTAGATATTTTCTTTGTTGGCTTTGAACATTTTCAGTCCATTAGAATTAGTATTTTATGTAGAATAGAATTAATATTGAAGCAGCACATTTCAGAAGTTTAGGTTTATAAATGCATTCTTCTCATTTTAAGTTAAAGCAAAGTCTGATTTCATTATTTATTCCTACACTTGGAATGTTTAAGATTTATTATTGCCTTTTAAGTAAAAATGTATCTAATAGTGTCTCCACTCGTGTCTCAAACAAATTTCAATTTGTGTAATTATAAAGTTTCATAAGCAAATGAAAATTCCTTAGATATCTTAGCCAAGATTAATTTCTAATTGAATATTAACTAAATGCAGAAATTAAAATAAAACAATGAAAATTTAGTAATTTCCTTGTATTTTATTGGATATGAGGAACCTTTCTGGTAAATATAAATTATAATGGACATCTTGTTTTACAATAATGATCTATTTACATATAACAGTACATTACATATGCATAACTAGAAATATCGAAATATTCAATAGTAAATTATATTTATTCTTCTGTATGATGCTCACATTTAGCATAATTCTACCACACGTTCACACTTTGTAGCTAGTGTCATAGAAGCATTCTAGCAAGGACTCCTCGCTCACTTCGCCACGTGATATTCAACAAGCAGACGATGCTGGGGCATGTTGCTATCGAACGACAATCAATATACACACAGAATATTTAAATAATTGCATTATTCTGTTGTACTATATACAAATATTTAATGTTTATAATTAAAAAATAAAATTAATATGATACGCAATCTCCATTTTCTAAAAGTAAAACAATGTTAAAAGAAACATACAAAATATAAAAACGGACTCACTTTCAAAAAAGAAACTTTTATGATATCGTTCAAGAATGCTTATAATAGTGAAAAAAGCAAATTTCGGCTGACGATAACCTAATTGCAGCAATATAATTTAACACAGATCAATTGATATTCTTTTATAAACAAATAACATTAAAAGATGAATCTCAAAGGAAACAAATAATTTCAAAATTACAAAATATTTCAATCTATAAGGTTTATATGAAGAACAAAACATTAATGTGTACGCATGTAAAATTATTGTAATGTGGATATATTTACAATGAGTTTAAATTTATAATAAGCGAATACACGATTGCCATAACTGTAATAATAATGTTCTATATAGAAATATATATAGAGAATTAAAAAAAAATTAAATAATACATACTGTGACTTGCATATCGATAAAATGTCTTAAGAATAAGAAAGAATAAAATTTAAATAACATTGGATACATAGAAAAAATTCTCCAACTTCCAAAAAAACTCACTAAATTAGAAAACGCATATTACTACGATTAAATTATAAATTTTAAACCATTTTCTACTGATAAAATATAAATTTACTTATTTACAAAATTCTGAATTGAATTCCTAACATTAAACCAACAATATTTTATAACATAAATTTAGATACACTTATTCTTTTATGCTTTACATTTATTACATACTTTTAATTTGTCATATCGATGCGAAATTACAAATCGAAGAACTGTTTCTCGCTCACTCTTAACAATTTTCTTGGAGACAAAATTACAGCTTCGCAGTAATAATTAATGCCGTCTAAAATAAACATTCACACGTTATGTATTACATACATCTAACCAACATAATTTGTTACTTAGAATAATCCAACCGACAAAGTATCTCTTTATAGTTACTAATAATATAGCACAGCCACGGTGACTTTGAATAATCGATCGGACAACTCGCATCACATTCAAATTATAAATTAATTCTATACAAACATTACGACGACACGCACTGCCGATAATTTTTAATCATTTTTACAAGAAACTCTTCAACAGACAGACACATACCGAATGCAACGATAACTATACGATTTATCCTAAAGTGTCATCAGTCCAAACGATTCACCACCGTCATCCCTAACTAAATCAGACCTACGAAACGTTCCAAGATTCCACACATCCGACTTCAGACGCGACCAGCGCTGCCGTGAAGAACTGCCGTTAGTTTCATACCGTACAAAAATATCAATACTATTAATTTTTACATCATTCTTGGTCAAGTCGTAACGCAATGTACTACCCTCTACTTGAAAATATGCTCACTTTTTCCATTACCTTTTGCATTTTTAACATTTTCATTTACAGCCATAAATCGCGGCCACTTCCTTTTAAGCGGCATAGCACTCGAAAGGTATCCAACTATGAAAATAGCAACCCTCAATTCCGGCCCGTGTTCTCCACAGTACCTAGTTCCGGGACTGAGAAATTAGCATTAACATTTTTTAATCTATATTTAATTTTCACTTTAAATATATTTCATTTATACGATAGATACTTTAACAACAAAAAAATCACCTATATTTCAAACAGAGATTTCAATGCATTTATTAAATATAAGCAACGAGTGATTATAGTGGAATAGCTAATTTTTATATATTGTCGGTACTCAAAGCACAAACCACTGCGGTTCACGAAAATGCCGTACGATAGGATACAATAGTAACTGTAATGGCTTAGAAGCGCGCGAGCGGCTTCGAGCGACTGTCGTCGCAACGGCGATGACCGACGTTCCGATGGCGTCCGTCACCCGGGCGCGACAAAGGATCTAATTTTAATACTTAACTAGATGCGTATTACAAAAAAATAATGAAGTGTCGGCCGGTCGGGGCCGGAGCGGGTGGCGCGGAGCCGGGCGGGCTCGGGCGCGGCGGGCGCGCGGACGTTCACAGACGGCTGCGGCGCGCGCGTCTAAGAGCCGACCGGGCCGCCGGGCGCGGCTCCCGCGGCCGGCGGCGTCGCCTGCGTCTGCAGCTGCGCCAGCGTCTCCTGTGTGGCGTGCGCCCGCAGGTACGAGTTCTCCAACTCTAGTTGTGAGATGCGTTCCATTAATTCCGCGATGCGTTCCTTCAACACCTCCACCTCTTCACGCACCGCGAACATCAGGTGACTCTTCACCAAATCCTGGAAACAACGTCACATATTATGAGTCTCGGCAAAAAAAAACACGTATGCAACTAATAACTTTGTCAAAGTCCCGATTAGTCATGACGATAAATTAAAGAAATTAAAAAAATAACACTGGAGAAAACCGATCTTACTAAAGGTGACATTTAAACAAATTTGGTTTTTAAATTGACGGTAAACCATTTTTTTTAAAAACTGTCTAAAATAAATTAAATCGGCGTCGGCAAATGTGAATATACAACCAATAACCCTTTGGTAATGTGATAATTACAAATAACAATTGTTTTAAAATATAATTTTTCTGTAGTTTCCATTTGCCACAGCCACCAATTTTTACTATACTTGGTTATAATTTATTTATATTATCACTAAAATACATTATTTAAGAAGGCTCAGCGGAATGTTAAATAATATAAATGTCGAACTAAAAAAACATATTTCACAAGAAAATATTTTGAATGAAATAATTCCATAAACGTTAACACAAATGATGCCGAAGATTAATTCTTCCTTTCCAAATTTAATAAAATTGAAAAAAATTTAACAGCTTGAAATTAAACACATAAAATAAAATAAAAGCAACAAAAGGGCAGTAAATTACATTAGCATCGGGCACGACGACGTAGCACGCGTCCCTTTGGCCGCGTTGCCTTATTTCGTAGAGGCAGCTGTCGTGCTGTGGAGTTCTGGCCGTCACCAACATTGTACCGATTGTATAAAACGAAAAGACAAAAAGCGAAACGACCGTTTGCACTCGCGAGTGAGCAGCGACTGAGCTCTGATAAAGCGGTAGGCGGCAGATCGGCTGTCGCGATGGCGGTTTGCTATCACGCGAGGAGTAGATGCGGTCACGCTTGGGGCCCTTCTCTGGCTCGAATGAGTCGTTCGACTGCGCGCGTCCGCTTTAATAAGCGGCGTTTTCCCGATCGCGCTCCGTGGATAAATTGCTCTACTGAGACTAAACTAGATTCAACGAAAGAAGTTTGGAGTGATGCTCGAGATAATTGCATCTTTTTTATATTCGTACAGACGGACGTAAGAATAGCTGTTTTTTTTAATGTTATGTTTCATTGCTAGCAGATTTTAAATAGTGTTTTTACAAGAATTCTTTTCAGTAAAAATTATGAATTTACTCGCGTGCCAGTGAACAAATTATTTTAATGCAAAATGTGTGTTTATATTCGAAATGCCAATATTCAAACTTCTGAAGCGGAATTTGGCGTTATATCGTCTAGAGTGGTGATGTACAACTTGTAACTGCGGTTTGGCTACCGACACATTCAACGATGACGTATTCTGACATTGCAAAACAAGCACGAGTACAAGTCGTGAGCGCTGCGCTTGGTTCATTCGCGGTATCCACATCGTTACTATTTATTTGGTTACTTTTAATCATTTTGCATAACTTATTACAAATTTAAAATCGTTATGGGTTAAGCTAACGCTATATATTATCGTCCCGCCTTAGAAAAAAAATTACTTTCATAAGATATAGATTTATATTCAAAGGTATAATAACTAAAAATGCGTGTCTAAAAATATCTATACACTGACATAAACTTGTTCTCTCCCATTATATATGTGCGACGAAGGTACATTAAAAAAATTATTTTTGTTATTTTGATAAATATTAATCGAGACCTCCAACAACTGTGAGGCTATGACAGACGGACGGACGAATATGACGAAGTTATAAGGGTTCCCTGTTTCAAGACGAAACAATAAAATACCAGATAAATCCAACAACAAAGCAAAAATAAAATATACGAATCGTTTTGTTCATTTTATTCTTACTTTGGTAAAGAGCACGAATTACATCATTGGCTATTTACTTCTATAGCCGCCACGGCCATGATCTATAGCGCCTCTTAAAAGCGCTTTGTTACAAAGAGCAATTTAGCAAAAAAAAAATTAAAATGTTCTTTATTATATGCTATAGTTTTAAAGCAAAAATTGACTAGAAAATATTTGCAATTCATCTAAATATTAACTATCGAACAATCCCAGTAAAACTTCAATAATGGTGGAAAAATGTCTCGATAGATGCCGAGTATTTCTTTGTTCTGAAACGCGGAAAATGATGACGAGAACGTGCGTATCTGGTGTGGCCGTTCATACCTTGAAAGACGTTTACCGGGCGGTGCAACGCAATCGACAACGCGCGGTATCAACACGAGGACGCAAAAGGGCAATGGATTTGTAACACGTCAGAGATTTGATAATTCGAGCTTGCAATTTACCTTGTAATTACACGAGGTTCCGTGGAATGCGATATAATACATAAATTTAACAGAGCAACGCCTATTACAGGCCACTTGATATGTATGAATTTGTGGAGTGAATCAATATAAAATAAAATCGCATAACTTTACATTTAGTTTACATGTATTTGTGAGAAATTCATTGTCGAGAATGTAAATGTAATTCCCTCCCACGTCGTTCAATTACAAAATAATTATGGTAGTAAATCTTGGATACTGCAAAAAACTAAATTTATTATAATAACACTGATGTAAATATAACAAACATAATGAAATAAAAAATATACAAATTCGGCAAAATTATTAGAGAAACAGATATGGCAAGTAAGAACTTAGAAAGTTACTAAGGTAGTGTGACTACGTATCGTCATATCGAGACGTCGACTGTTGGCACTAAAAGACCAAGAGCATAAATGAGTTAGATTGAGAGAATTTTAAGAGTGAATATATATATATATATATATGCGCAAATCTATAAAAAAGTACTTTTACACACGTGCAGACCGTCGGTCTGCTGAAATATGTCCTCAATTTATTTTAAAGCAGACCCTTCTCCCAATTGAGGGCGCATTAGCATCGACCGAGTCTGGTACCGTGAACTGAATCGGCCCTGCCACGTCGGAGCGCTGTCGCCAGGGCGACAGGTTGATGACACGGGCACAGCGCTCGCGCGTGCACCGCGAACCCATCGCTCTCTTTCCCTTATCGAGAGTGATATAACGACACTCGCAGACGCTGCAATAGATAAACTGGCACGGCTTATCGCATACTTTTAACCGTGACATTATGAAATCCACATTCATGTTAGCATTGGCCCTTATGATTTTTTCTATAAACTCCTAAAACCATTCTGTATTTAGTTAAATATTGCAAAATATTCAACAATGTGTACCCCGCTTTAATCTAACAGCCGATCGATAACGTACCGCGTAAACAAGTGTTAAAATAATCGTATCACACATATGCTCGAGGTCCCGTGGAAAAACTATTCTCTATAGCTCTTAGATAAATTCTACACCTATTTTACAGGCAACACATATTTATGTCGCATTCATAATTATATTATTTTATAATGTCATATTTATTTAAATATGATGCATTGTCACCAACATGATGTAATATATTTACAACTCGACCTAGTGCCAAACCGCAACTCGGGCGAATCGAACGTATTTTATCCGGCACCATTACTACTGACAGCGGCGGGTAACTGCCGCTGTGAATGCGGGGAGATCACTATAACAAGCCGCGGCCCTCACCGCCGTCAACTGTGCACTAATTTGTGTATTTAGGCTGTAACCTTATTCCCTTTTTAACAGCCCCACATAGTACTCCTCCATACATAGAGTGTAGACCGTAGACTTTTTAAATATATTTAAAACTGTCTCCCACTTAATAGAACTCTCTCTTTTTTCGCTATTTACATTCACAAGCGTTCATAGACGTTAATCTATGCACTTACGTATGGACGACGACTCATCACCTATCCGAGTCTGCATTATTGGGACATGGCGCTAAGTATGAACATTCTGCTCCATATCTATGGATAATAATTTTAATATTACAGTCGCTTAGAATACAAAAATAATATTTCTATTGTTATTTTATTTCTTTACACACAAGAAGAACGTCTATCTTCGCTTTTCAAAACGACCTCACTCAAAATCCACTGAAAGAAATTTGCTCGCATTTTACTGTTGCAGAAACTTATTGATCCATAAATTATTTGAAGTATTTGCTTTTTCTATATGCAGAACTAACATTTTTTATTGGGCTACATACATCAATATAAAGTTTAGTTTTATTCAACATAAAAACTGCTATTCACCATTTCTGCACTAAAGCGGTTATAGGCATAACCATTTTGATACCACGGAAAAGTGAAGAGTTACGATGTAATTAGATTTTGGACATCAGCATTGCAAAAAATATGAAGTGTTTGTTGTTACTTTGTTGCTAACTTCTCCTATCGGGAGAAAAATAAATCGCAAACTACGCATTCAGATTACAACAGCGCATGTGCAGAGTTATCCGAAACCTTCTTTCTTATCTTCCGCAGCGTGTCCGACAAATGGAATCTGTTTATTAAATATCTTTTTGTAAAATAATTCCAATTTGCTCAGGTTATGCGAGCAAAGCACCGAGAATACGTGATTAAAAAAATATTCCAGCCGGTCGAAACCTTTTCACACCGTTTCACAACCGTGTTCTTCAAACCACCTGGAACCAGTTGCACCGAATACTTTGTTAAATTGTTTTGTTGCATCGTAACTTTTCACGTTCCGTACTTTTAATTAATAAAATATATCTACGCGATAAAAGAATTAAGATAGCAGAAAGTCTGGATTACATTATCTTTAAATACTATAAAAAAACCTATCTTTGGTCGGTGTCATAAATTTGAATGATGACAATAAACTAAAGAATATTTCAGTCAGAAAATTATAAATAGGTGAATTTTGTTATTTTTACCGTAGAACTAACGAATAAAGATAAGGTTATATTTGATTTAGGACGTCATAATATAAATATTATACATACACAATAACCCAATACGTCGTGATGTCTTTAAAATAATGTAGCAAACTAATTTCAATCAACTCTGAAGAAAACAAACCTCCTGGCAGTGGGATCAGTAAGATTATACATTCTACCATATTAAAATGAATTCGAATCAATTACGCATACAAGGAAATAGATTAATTCATTAAAATATACAATACACTTTACAGGCCACATAATTAAACTCGCCCTCAGGGTGAGCTGCCGGTGACTCACCCGCAGACAGTAGCTTTACAAAAACACTAATTGGAATGAAGCAAAACAAAACGGTCACCCTAGCTGTACCTAGAATCTGGCGTTGGCCCTATGTAAACAACGACTAAATAAAATTTCCATAACGTAGAACTACAATGGGCGACGGCACGTTTCGAAACAGTGTCCGCGGCCGTAATAAACAACTGAGCTACGCTCGCGGCTCCGACCGTACTTTTCCATAAAAAACATTTAGGCTCGAATCGAATTTATTACGTTATTATCGTCGATAACGACGGCCGGTGGTCAGTCCGAGATAAAACGACCGGCTCGTGTCGCGCCGTGCATAACATCTTAATCGTATCCGGCTTTTACCTAATGCCAATCGATGGTGTTTCTAATCGGAGCAACAAATATGTGTCGATTGTGAGTGCCAAAGGTGATGGTAGATAGTGAGAGCATCAACAAGTTTTATCTAATCGCAAACAACGAAGCAAAACATAGTAAATCACGAAAAAATGCCCGACTACTAATAACTTGACTCTGGCTATTTTAAATGTAGTTATTTTTAAATATATTAGCATAGATTTTAAAGCATCTAAAGGACTACATTCGGGACTTTTGAAGGAATGGTTTATAAGTGTCTAATACATGAATACATTATTGAGCGTAAGGCTAGTCAATTAATTCTTCTGCGATGAAAGGTTTTGCTACTTATGTTCAATTTTAAAGCTCGAATGAGACAAATTGAATGAAAATAATCGAACACCTGCTTTCATATTTTAGAAATTAGAAGAGTGTATAAAAGGTGAAATATTTCTATCACATTTAACAAGCCTGATTTCCAATTAAATGAAACTACGTGATGTAGTATTATTTCTACTTTCTTTTTAAGTAGAAATAATACTACATCACGTAGTTTCATTTAATTGTGAATAATGAATTTCTACAAAATTAACGCCAAATATATTCAAAACCCTGATTTAATTGCGAAACTATATCTACAGCTCTGATGGGGAAAGGAAAAAACTTGAATTGCTATGATGAATTTCTATTTTTCCTTAATATATGAAGTAAATATTTATCGCAAAAAAAGCTAATGTAAAAAATATTGATAAAAGCAAAATATTGATAAAAGCGATATCGATATCGGTATTACCTCAATTTGTAGTTTTTGCAAGGATAAAAAGATAACCGCTTTAAATAAAAAAATGTTTATAACGTTAAAAAAATCGAACGTACAATAGGTGAAACTAAAACTTTATATTTAATTTTACTTTAATAAAGAATATTTATTATAATTGTTTGATACGACAAAACGAAATCGCTTTACGATCTATTATCGCAACGGCCTTTAAAAATCATTTCCGAGAAAAGCGTGGACATAATGAATAATAGTCGGGAAAAAGGTCAAACAACACGTCGATTGGCAATCGTAATATTCCACCTGCATATTAATTCTTGTCACGATAACAAAAGGGGAAAAATACTTTTACAATTTCCATATATAGTGCTTACGCCATTGGTTGTTATGTTTCATATAAGGCGATCTTTCTGTTGACGTATTATCCGTCAATAGATAAAATTATCTACAGGTAGATAAGGAATAAACGCGAGACAATATGACACTTTATGTCGGATAAGCAATGAAACAATTTTTTAAATCGAAAAATTTAGGATTTATACAATATCCTGCAAGCGAATATTATTAATCAAACATTACTCGAGATGTTTAAAATCACGCTAAGTACAATAACCTACCGACATTCATGAGGTATAATAATAAAATGTTTCTTGTATTTTACAATGATATATGGAGTATATGGAATCATAATACATATACCCGCTTTAGTTAAACGGAAAGCATTGAACAAATATCTATGGAAATGTCCAAGTCACTAATTAAAGTTAAACAAATAATCGAAAATGCGAGATGTCAACCAAATTTCTCAAACTGCATGCACACTAAAATCACTCGTGTACGTGTATTTATAGGTTACAAAGCGTGACGGCCAGTAATAGACCGACACGTGCTATTTTCGATAGGATTAATCGTGTGCACTAATGCAAAGTTCGCTTCATACAGCCACAAGTTCATTTTCCGGACGTGCGGACAATAATTCTGTTGATTGTCAATATTACTTTGGTTCGTACCGCGTGTAGATCGAATTCCAACCCAATAATAATTTATGCAAATTTTAATGACACTTGACTTGCAGAAAGCTTACAATAGCGAAGATAACGAACGCAAGTTGTGCAGAGGTTTTTCTGCTTAGGTCAGAATTAAAATAAAAACACATAATAATCACTTAATTTGTGGTTACGACATAATGACCATAACCTTATATCACTAAATATTTGATAGCAATCTCGAAGTAATCTGATTGCATACATTCATATTTCATAACATATTTTGATTGAATGATTTGTTGATATTATACAAGATATCAATATGTTATTAGCATTTAGTTTTGTTTTTTTTTTAATTTTCGAGATACGTAAATAAATGTATTTAATCAGTGACTAAATAATGAAGCAAAACAAGAATATTAAACAATTTACATGTCGCCGTCGCATGTTAAAGATAAGATTAAGAGAAGACAGAGGCACGAGGTAAAAATTGTCTGTGTATGTAGTGTATTGTGTCTCGTGTGTGTAGTGTATTGTTGTCTCGGCAACTTGTTTATTACAAGATTGTGAGATCCGTGCGTACAAAATAAAAGTTATGTCATTTATTAAAGCAGTGGTCAAGCTTGAAGAATTAATTTTCTTTAGGTACGTATAACCGATGATCGCGGTTACATCTGTTAACTTATCATAATATATACAAGACCAAAAGATCTAAATTAAAAGCTACATCATAATCATAAAATATCGATGAACGTATGGCAATTTCACGTCAATGACAATTAGTGCGAAATTGCCATACGTTCATCATTTCATTGAACTAGGGTAGCTGGATTTTTGTTTTTTTTGTAAGATATTTCTTCCACTTTTCTCTAGTATTTAATTTGTTTTCTCAAATAACGAAAAATTGAAATAAATACAGGCTTTTACGGGATAAGAGTAAGACAAAGAAAAATTACGATTTTTGTAAAAGTCAAATAATAATTAATTCGTTTTACATAAAGTAATTTATAATTATTATGTATATTTTAATGTCAATTACATTGGTTTGGGCGGGGTTAAGCCCCGAAATTAGAATGACATTTACTTGTTTCCTTTATTTGCTCCTAATTAAAAGACAAACACTCCCGGGTAGCTTTGTACATATATGGTCTTGTTCACTTGATATTCCAGAAAAATGGAATAGTTGTTATCCCGACAAGATACTTAAAACATAAGTAAAAGTGCGAGACGTCCCAGGCAATACTGGACGTCCCGTGTTACTAATTATATTACTCCAGGGCCCCAAAGGTATTAAATACAAACAAAACTATAACACTGCACGTATTTCTCTTATATTTTTGCCTAATTTTCTTGTTAATTCCGAACTGAACACAGAATTAGCTATGCGGCTTAATTTTGTTCGATGGTAAATTGTGAAAATAATTGGAAATTCTAATTTATAGCACTATCTTCCAAACTTTTAGAATATCAGGGTAAAGTTTCCTAGTTAATGTTAGCTGCGGGCTAACGATAAAGTTTTCTCGCGCTTGCTTTCCACGAATGGTGGAAATTGTGGAACTTGTCTGCCCTCAGTAAGTCTAGTTTTGTACTCTACAGGATCATTGAAGAAAACTCCACTTCCATAATTTCAGCAATTAAAAATATAGTATTGCAGCTAACACTATACAATAATAATCTATTATTTTAAACAATCGGAAATTCGTTCATTTATCCAAAGAGCTAACTCCGTTTTAAGCGCTTAATAATTTTTTCAACGATTCGAGAAGGTACGAATATTTTAAATGTTCTAACTTTTATAATAAATTCGTACTTTTCAAGTATGTTGAAAACAACTAAAGATTTTGATTAAATTAACATAAACAGTACATGGATGTCTATGTCGTATAGCCATTTCTTGTTAAAAATTTCATCAGATAGAATGATTACTTACAATAGAAAACCAATACTGGCCGCCTTAGGTTTTCTACTGAAGTATAAATTCCGCGAATATAAATGCAAAACAATTACGTTTCATTTAAATTTTCATCATAATAAGAAATTAGCATTCATTAAATTTCTTTAATCAAAAGTGGACACTGACGCGACAAAGCATTGCAGTAATGAAGGGGAAGTTCGCAAATCAAGTGAATTGTTTGTAGGATCATACGATGATCGCAACATATTACCCACGAAGGCAATCGCGCGGGTGGGGGAAGGCGTCCGCGCTTATGTTTCAAGGAAGACGAGTTTTTCGGTCCGCAGCGCGATCCGAAGAGCGCGTGCAGTTGCCGCGAATGCCGTGCGCGCACACTTCAAGTCGCGACGCTGCTCAAGGAAAGATCCGTTTACTTTCGCGACGCACTTTTGATGACCTCGCTGGACGAATAAAAATGCGAACCGTTCACCCGTCAACAACGAACGATATCCGTCCAATTTACCATAAATGAATTTACAAAATAAAAACTTGCATATTCGTTAGACGCGCGTATTGATTGTAAGCTCGCTTTAGCTTTTGTAGTGATTTTTTAAAATTTTGGTCATCAAATTTTAACATTTATAACATAAGAGCAAAAATTATAATATTTGTTGAGAAAATTAAGTACACTGGGCTATTTAAACAAGACATATATCCGATACACTTTCAACATTATAAATTATTTCAATTATTGAATATATTTGGCGTTAATTTTATAGAAATTCATTATTCACTATCAAATGAAACTACGTGATGTAGTATTATTTCTACTTTCTTTAAGTTCTTTACCACGACCTTGGTTTCGTTGTATTAAAACATCTTCAGGTGGTTTATTAACAAAGATAGATCTTTGCTAATAGCCCACCAAAGATAGATTTTTGCTAATAGTCCACCTGAAGATGCTATAATACAACGAAACCTAGGTCGTGGTAAAGAACTTAAAGAAAGTAGAAATAATACTACATCACGTAGTTTCGTTTAATTGTGAATCATTTCTATGTCAATTTTTGCTAAGAACACATAATAATCATGTTACAATATCTATACAATATAACAGCAGTATTTTCGTACATAAAATGATGTACGAAAATACTGCTGTTATTTAAAATATGAAACATTCACACTATAATCGTTAACCCTAATCATATTTTTAGTGTATTGTACCCGTTTAATATACGGTACATACATTTATTACAACATTCCGTTCCGATAAATTATGTTTATATTATTTATACACAGCACACGCAATTTGTATGGTCTATCACAAGATTCTGTCATAACATTACACATAATGGTACACGCTACTTGAATATTTATTGCGGAGATAAGACGAACTAAATAAACTAGGTCACGTGTAGTAATTTCTTTTATTGGGTAAATAATAACAACCGCCATCAAATTAAGGTACTCATTTAGTCTGATTGCGGAATCAGATGTAACATGTAATTTGGATAGGGGCATTCATAACAGAATATTCTCTTACGGTTGGCGTTTCTTCAGATATAATTTGAAAGCTTTTTAGGTAAAGAGGAATCATTCCATTTATTTTGTGAATTGATTCCACAAAACAGTCCAATTAGAAAAGAAATTCTTTCTATGTTTAAAATTGACAAAGCAAATAGGTGATGCAAAAAGGATTATTGACTTATTTAGATGGTGTAAACATTTCGTTGAATATAACTAGCCATCCCATGGGGGTAATTGTTAAAATTATGGTCAACTAGAGCTAAGTCGGATTCCACCTGCCCCATATCAAGCCAACAATATATCATATTGTTCAAATATCTGAAATTTATCTATTTGTAGAAGTTTCGGAACAACAATTTTTAGCCTTATTTTTATTCAAAATAAAAATAACTACTACTTCATGGGGCATTTTGAAATAATTTCAGACGCATTGCATTACATCTAGGCAGGACAAAAATGGTATGACCAAATGTGATCTTTCTCTAAACATTTTATTCAACTTGATATGTACAGGGGGACTCGTATACATTCTCAATAATAACGATAGTTGATATATTACAAATATTGTCCAATGATGTGAATTCTATTCATCTATTTCACATTTTAATCGTTTTTCGAGAATAATTTTTAGGGAGTTTTACATTCAAGTATATTTTTTGGAATTTTTTTGGTTATTTATTTTTATTTACAAAATAAAAATGAGCTTTAACGGATTTGAGTAGGCCAGTAATATTTTAAGCAGGTTATATTATCATAATTAACATATAAGTTTCATTTGATATCTTTATTACACAATTTTTTTCGTAACTCTATTAAGCCAATGAACTAACACTTAATATTTTATTTAAATTTTAACATTAAACTCTAGGTCTACAAACGTTCATTTTCCTTCGAAGAACAAAACCCCATAAAATGCACCGGTTACGATGAGTTTGAGGACATACAAAATGAAAAACAAATGTACAGGTCAAAAGCAGTACCCTAACTTTCGGTTAAAATTAAATTGTCCTTTTTGGTATCAAATTTTTAAATGGGCAAGCAATTCGCGCAGTAACTGCGAGGGTGGAATTTAAAATCCTCAAAATTGGCCAATTAGCCTTAGGATATTTTTTTACAAATTATTCTATAATTTTGTAGAGAATTTTTTGGTTCCGATATTTTTCGAAAAGCCGACTTTATTTATTGAATAACTTTTATCAAAAATTAGAAAATTATAAGTTAAATTACATTAAGCCGAGAATATGGCGGAATGATTTATTTATGACTTCCATTGTTATTACAGTGGGCAAGACAGTTACAATAAATTGCGAATAACATTTGATAATGACCATTCTAGCCTTTATAGTTGAATTAGTGAATTCAAGGACAGCTTAACTCATTTCAGTGTCATATTCGAGAAAAATACTCTACTACCAAGAGTAACATCACATTTGTTCAATTGACATTAGAAAAAGACAAAAGAACTAACTATTAATAGATACCGGCATTGGTATGACTTAAGTACAAAAAATCCTACGAACATTTGTGCGTCATCTTTCTGCTATACGGATACCCCATTAGTATCACCAAATGATACAAAAATTCTAAGGGGGCACTCAATGATGTATGAACCTGAAATAAAGAAGTAATACGCAGAATGGGCGCTTTCTTCTGACTAGTGAAGAGGGGTTGTGCATCTTTGCAATGCAATAGCATCTTGCTTTAAAATATCGGGTCATTAAGTTACTACATAATTTTTTACAGAATGACAGAATACAATTTGCTGATTGCTATACATTTACTATCTGCACATTCCGTCAGATAATGAAATGATTTTTAAATATCGCAAATTAAAAGCAATGAAACATAGGACCAATGAGTCAACTGGCGGAGCGAAGGTCATAACCTCGTTTTCATTTATACCCTTAAAATTAAAGATAAGCTTGGAGGTAATTAATCATTTTAAGAGCCTAAGGGCCAATTTTTCATTTCCCGAATAAACTGTCAACTAACTAATTAATTTATTTATTCCACTGATAATCAGTCTGATAAACAATGCCAGTTTTTCAATAGAAGATAATTATCTGAAATTTTATTCTAAACTACGATAATTATTATTTGAACAAACTTCACGCAAGTTGTGTGTAAGAGAGAAATAAATATCGACGATACTTGTGTGTTAGAGCAGCTAAGGAAAAAACAAAACATTTGACATTTGTCAATATGTGCAAATATTTTGTTCAAATCTAACTATCGCTACTTATAGCTTTGTTTTTGTACATCTATCATTTTAATAAATTCCATGTTTTATAGTAGAATAATACAAAATTTTATATAAAAATTCAATTGTAACTTTAATGTTAATGTCAAAACGAATATAAATTCTCGAAATAAAATATAATTTTGACATATATAAACTGGCGAATATTCGTTGTTTGGGTCTTTCATCAAGAAATCACTTTATTCATTTGGTACCGGATAATTCCGTTAATATCGATAACCTGATAGTCAAACAAAAAAATTCAATTATGCTTTATCTGATGAATAAACTCTTATTCGAGTCTGTATTCAAAGATTGAAAAATCGGCGCTAAATGTAATTGTGGCTACTTTCTAAGCAGTCGTAGCAGTGATGCTTTAAATGTATTCATTGCTTTAATCAGTGGCATAGGGAATGCAAAAGTATGCAAAATACTATTTCGAAACCGATATAATAATAATGTCTTGTAACTGCTTCAGTTCTGAGAGTACCAAAACTTTCAGTGTTATCCCGTTATTTGAGTAAAAACATCTCTTATTTATCAAAACTTCCTCCAGAGTATATTACATAAAGCCATCTAACCTACTTGCGTAAACTTTAACAGCACTAATTTTAAATCAAATCATTCAGAAACGACAACTATTTAGTAAGAGACTTGAGATTGATAGCGAGCTAATTGGTAGTGAGCTGTATACGGTGGTGGCAAACGTTGCATTTGTTACGGCGGACGCGGCCGGTTAGCGATGGCAATAATTTACACGCCCGCAATAAAATTAATTCCACGGCGGGCGGGAATCGCGACGAGTAGTTGATGCAGAAGCTCCACGCGACTCGAAATAAATTAGAGGATCGTTACAGGACGGCTGGCGAGCGTAGGAATAAACAAACGAGGCACGTGTGCCGCGAATGTGGGTCAATCGGGTGGTGGCAGCGGACGGCTAATAATAGCGCGCGGCTCGATCGATTGATCTCGGCCACATCTATCGCAGAGGCCGAGCCTCAACTATCGCGCGGACCAGATCTCTCGGCCCTCTCTTATGTCTCACCGCGTGCTCCGTCTTACAGAAACAGGTTATGCAATGTGCTTTCAAGAAGCACTATTTTTACAAAAGCGCTTCAGGCGGTAGTTATTTGAAAAAACAGCCTAAACGAGATGTTTATCAATATAAACTGTAAAGATAAAATGATAATCATTTTGAACCATTGTTAGTCACAAATTAATTTTGTATTAAAAAATACACACCAAATTTTGAATTTATTTTGGAAAATATCATAGAAAAACGCGTAAAATTAATTTAGAAATTCTCAAATTAATGCATCGGAACGGGGTCGTAATATCTTCCGACCACTTCACATCATGTGAACTTCTAACCGCCCGTCCCGGATTTCGTCAAGTATCCTTACTCTTTTTTAGGGTTCAATAGCCAAATGGTGAAAAACGATAACTTTATAATTTCATGTTTGTCTGTCCATCTGTCTATCTCTGCGTACGTTATAGCATCATAACATTTCTAATTTAAGCCTATAATTATATCTATACATGTGTAAAAATGTATACCTTTGTGCTAGAGATTATTCAAGCGGTTTTAGAAAAAAAAAATTCAAGTATTACTCACAGAAGAATCACATCACATGTTGCTATTTCCTGTCGGTGATCATAATAACTAAAAATAATTATGATGTGAAATTAAAAGACTGTATATCTGCATTATCTGCGGTAACCTAACACATTTTGAATAGGGAAAAACATAATTCAGAATAAACGCTATTGCGAAACGTAAGCAAATTGTAAAAGCGAGAAATTATTTGCTTCCATCAGAATCATTTATCACGATGACGTAATTAATACAAGTGTTCTGTATAAACGCCGTCGCAGGTCCAATATCGATATAGAAAAAAATGGCGAAATATTGACGAACGTCCTCCGTTAAAAATTCTCGCTGTTACGAATGAAGTATGTTGAATACACGCAGCTCTACAATGTCACGTAGCTAGCTCTAAAGAAAATATGTAGCTTTACAGAAATATCTTGAATATGTATTGCTCTACAAAATCATGTAGCTGAAGGAAAACACCTAGCTCCATAGAAGTATCTTGAATACATGTAGATCTACAAAATCATATAGATCTGAGGAATACACGTAGCTCTACAGAAGTATCTTGAATACTGGTTGTTCTACAAAGTCACTTAGCTCTAATGAAAACACCTAGCTCTACAAAAGTATCTTGAATACGTGTTGTTCTACGTCATGTAGCTCTAAAGAATACACGTAGCTCTATAGAAGTATATTGAATACAATTAGCTCCACAAAGTCATATCGCTCTAAAGAATACACGTAGCTTTACAGAAGTATATTGATAACATATAGCTCTACCAATCATGTAGCTCTGAAGAATACATATAGTTCTACAGAAGTATCTTGAATCACGTATTCACGTTGCTCTATTCATTCATGTGGCTCTAAAGGAAAGACCTAGCTGTACGGAAGTATCTTGAATACATGTATCTCTACAAATGCATATAGTTTTAAAGAATATACGTAACTCTATAGAAGTATATTGAATACATATAGCTCTACCAATCATGTAGCTCTAATGAATACACGTAGCTCTACAGAAGTATGTTGAATACATGTAGCTCTACAAAGTCATACAGCTTTAAAGAAAACACCTAGCTCTACAGAAGTATCTTGAATACATGTAGCTCTACAAAGTCATATAGCTCTAAAGAATACACGTAACTCTACAGAATTATATTGAATGAATACATATAGCTCAACCAATCATGTAGCTCTACTGAAGTATTTTGAACACATGTAGCTCTGCCAAGCGCCGGGGGAATACCAACGGAACTGACACCCCATATTTATATATATCGACCGATGATGATAAATTAAAATTGATTAAAGGCATGAGTATTTTTGCCATGCCAGCGCTATAAATTGAACGATAATCGTGACCACACGCTCGAGTAGTGTTCCTTCATTGGGACAATTAAACTTTACAACTACTTCGACTCAGAGACGACCGCCTCGCAATGAAACAATTAACACTCGGAAAGTTGTCATCTCGATATGTGTATATCGTTCACGGTAGTCGCGGCCTGATGAATTATATAAGAGAACAGACTATGGTATCGCTCAATTTGTGGTCGTCCTTGAGTGTGCCCACTGGCGGAACGGCACCAAACCGTTGTATACACACAGCGCACAGTACTTTCTATAATATTTACGTTTACATAAGGTTACGCTAATCTCCGTCGAGGTCGACGTAGCTTTAACATGTATTACTTCGGTCTCCAGTTGTAATTAAACCAGTTCTAATTTTAAATTCAATTTACGATCGAATTTGAATTCGTATTTAATCATTTAGCTTATTTATTTAGAAGCCGAAATTAAATTTGCAAAGGATCATGATTTTACTATTTTCTTAAAAATGTCAGTTAAGTACAATTTTATACGTCTGACAACAAATTATTTAGAGGGATACTAAATACGAGTAATCACTATGATCGATGATACTACAAGAGATTAAGAAGGTGTGAAACCATCTTCATTATAATAGTAATTCAATCAATAAAAACAATTATAAAATATAAAAGTATATTTAATTTACTCACCATGGCCTGCTCAATTTTGTTGTCAATGGCGACCGCACTCGTACCCGAGGCACTGTAAAAAAAATAACCAACTTAATCAAAAGTTTTATATACGAATGTTGTTAATTCAACAATGTTTCTTTTGCGAGTTCATCAAATATGGTGATTAAACCGGATCTGAGACAATTTTACCAATTATTTTCGGATGGCTCTTCTTTACTATTGCATATGGAACAAAATCAATAAATGTAAGTTGCACGCACAAATGTATCAGTATTACCGGGTGTGGGTTTGTTGGAACAAGTGCGCGGCAGCCGCGACAACCAGAGCGTGCAATCCGCCTCTCGGCCGGTCGCCGAGCGGCATAACAGTTGCTCAATAGATCACAACCGTGCGCATGTACATCGCCATGTTTCCAAATAAGGTTGGACACATGTAAACCATTAAGCCATCATCGTGCTAAAATTCCAAAAGCCTATTCATCGAGTAATGCTGCAATTTGTCACTATTGTCATCGCATATTGTTTATCTATGAATGACATGCCTTCATAATCCATCGAAACGCTTTTTTTTAAATTCTTCAGTTTATAACCATTTTAACCCGAGTCATCGTATATTATTTTCAGTCAAATTAGATATTATATATCACATTCTCATTCTACCCAATTATCGATATCTACACGCGTACACGCTCATGGCCAACTCTAGTACTCGATATGTTGATTCAGCATTATTACATACGCTTTCATACTTTCGATATCAAATCGATAGATACGCCTTGTAACTTTTGTCGTAATTCGTTTTGTAAATGCTAATACTTTGAAGTGCGAGCTACATAATTATCGTTATAGAAAGGGGGGAATTAAGAGAGGAAGTGGCCATACAGCGTCGGAGTACCAAATTGATTCGAGCGAATGTAACGAAGAGAAAAGTAGAGTGAGCCTGCGCAAGAACAATAATTATTATTGCAGAGTAGTTTGTTACACAAGTAGTGTACTGCTTGTAATTTAGTTTTATATAATAATACATGCGTGGTAATAGTATAACCTTGAACTTTATTTTAAAATGACAAGACCATTCACTGTTACTCGTGAAGCTTACAGCGATATTTTAAAATAATATTTTTTTCCCATTAAAAGAGGGTAGCAAGTGTTGCAATCACAAGCACTTATAATTTAACAATTACAATACGTCTACTGTAAGCATCGAAGTTGAGAAATCATGAGAACAGTTGCGGACGTAAATATGCAGAACGTGGGAACGTGACGCCAGTTTACGCCTACAACATAGCCATCAAAATACGCCATACTTGTGCATACACTACAACTAGAAAATTAACATTTTGTCTCCCAATATTACTAGTTAATATCTTCGAGAGTTGAGCTGCTGAAGTATATTTTGTTATCATACCATTAATATTTTAAACTTGAATATAAGATTTATGTATATTGGGCAAAGTATTTTTAAAAAAATGGTAAATGATGACCAGTATCACTGATAAAAATCGGTAAATTATTGGTGTCACTCCTAATGCGAGAGCTGACTATAAACATAGAGAGCTTATAAAACTACAGGATAACATGTTTTTAAGTGTTGGTGAGTACACACAACGACAATGAAAATGAAAATAATAATTATGTGTCTGGGCCGGAAGTTGATAGAATAACTCCCATATCCCCGCTTCTTAAGCTTAAAATTAGCATCAAAATTTAACGTTTAAAAAATTAAATTAAAATATATTTTGTATCTCATTAAATCCTGTCGCAATAGCCTTGGTACAATTGTTTAGCGTCACAAATACGAATTATACATATCACTTTGAAAACACTTTGTCCCGTAGCCCGATGTAAATTAATTTTACATCCCCCATTTTTTTTAACGCAGACGTAATCTGCAAATCAGTCCTGGCTTGCATAAGATCACATGAGGCAAATCGTATTTGATGAAGTACTCGGAAATGCCATTTATTTACATACGTACGCAGCGATGTCGCGTGAACGATCATCGAATGCACGCGAGCGCAGCGATTCGGCGAGAAGGAAGTGCAGTTGGCCGCGACCGCAACGGCCGGTACTACGGTCGCACGGTGAAAGTGCGCCGGTCGGCTCGTGGGCAGAGGTAGTTGGAAGGTCACACATTCGCACGGCCAACATTAATCGTACGCATCGTTACAACTTGGTTGCAGTCGTAACGTAGATCTCGATAAATATATAGTCAATCGACACTTCTGACAATGTAAATTAACGATGATATATTAATTAATTTTGAATTATGGTTAATAGTTGTAATTCTCATTTTTGAACCAAAGCATTCATAAAGAAAATCGGTAAATTTGGATGTAAAATTGTAGAATTATGAAATTTTATCCAATTATTCTTCATGACATATGTTGTCATGAAGAATAATAATAATTGCTCAAATCTCAGATTTTTTTGGGAACTAAAGAAGCTTAATTAGTTGACTCAAATTTATAAGATAAATAAATGAAATGGCGTATGAAAGGCATGTAAAAATACATTGACATTTGGCACCACAGATAAATCGAATTATAAGATGATTTCTTGTGCATTATATATATACACACACACACACACACACATATATATATATATATATATATATATATATATATATATATATATATATAATCTAATATTAGCATGGTAAAAAACTGTAGTGTTTTACAAGTAGAAGAATAAGCAAAGAGTTTCATTTTTGATTTTCTAAATAATTCGTATAATAATAAAATCTAGATTTTACTTTATTGTGAGAAGTTTCATGTTCTTACAAAATTCAATACCAGTTTCCGCATCAGTTGATACACAGAACTCGCAATTATTGAGATTAAAGCAGCCAATAGTGAATATGCTTCATTATTCCAGCAATTATAACATAATTAATACCTAATTTTAACTCATAAAAATGGTAATTAGTTAGTGACTGTTTTCAGAAGAGGTACGTGACATAATACTAAAAATAATCTCTAAGAGAAAATAATTAATTTTATAAGTTTTTAAAGCCTTCAGGTTTGATAATATTATTTATACCATTAAATGTGGTAGACATACCTTTAAATATTATAGACTTAGGACGTATGTATGACATAATACGAAAGTTCCTCATCTCACGAAAGTCACATTTTTCTTGAACATGATATAGAGCATCTACTATATAAAATAGATCATCAAAAATATATTTGTTTTTTTTTTCAAGAATGTCTACGCCATAATTTTAAACAATATTTGCAACAATCTATTTTTTACAATCTCTAATTTTGAAATGTTCGAACTAAAATTTATACTGTCGGTAACTAGCATAAGGAATTATACAGAACACTATAATATTTATGTAAACTACAGAGTATTCCACACATCTGTAACTTTCGATAATGTTACTTCTCAACATATATTCTTTGCCATTTTGAAAATGATAATAATCTTAAAAATACATATTAATATTATAATATCCGTAAATTGAGACAAATATTTTAAGACCTGCTTAATTAAGTCAACGTAGAAAACATCGCCTAACATAAAAAGCAGTCTATAAGACACTTGTGACGAACACGGTAATTGTTATGCAAATAGGTGTGTTATGGCTATACATATTTAAAATCAAAACAAACCATTCCCCGTCCCGCACGCGCCGCTACTCGCTTGTTTTCTTTCGCGTGGCAACTTTGAGCCAAACACATTTCGCGCATACACACTATCGGCTCAACATATAGAGGCCGGCGACGAGCTAAGGTCGCGCTCCGTTATTCGATAAGTACAATAGTTAACATATGGTGTAATTAATTAAATATGTAATGAATTCATAAAAGCAAACAAAATTTTTAAAGAAACACAATAATGTGATGATTCGTCGACCCCTACTCGAATATTTTATTGTTAATGTTCCGCAGCACGGCGCGTAGTACCAATGTACTTTTATTTTTAAATTTATGACAGGTAATACAAGAAGATAATGGAATAAATGTATCGAGTTGTCAGTAAAAGAGACAAAATAATGCAATGTTTTATTATATTACTGGCTGTTGATTATGAATATTTTCACAAGTATTTGAGGTTAAAATTATCATAAAAAATATACATGTCTATATATTAAAAAAATTATAAACCTCCAATTAACCTGTCTGACAATTGCGGACTTACAGATTTCATTTAAATTTTACAGTGTTTCATTTTAACCATTGGAAAATCTAAAACAAATATTTCACAAATTTTTATTTATCATATCAAGAAACTCAAAACGTAGTGTTTCAAAACTAATTTGTACTATTTGGATTAAAATAATTCTGTTAGAAAAGCGTAAGAGTCAAACGACAATGTCAGGCGAGTCAATATAGCTAAGTAATAATGACCCGTCCTACTATCGTATTGCTACAAACATAAGTTTCTATTTCAAGTAATATTTGTCTAAAAAGCTCCCTTAGAGCATTACTGCTTCAAGATAATTTAAATATAGAAATTCAAATTCAACGTCGCCATTAAAAACGAAATTAAACTTTACATTATAATTTTATACTCGCTTGACTAGTTTGGCAAATACTGATACATTATATGGATATGTTGCACTCGAGGAGAAAGAATATCGACCAGACACAGACACCGTGATTCCGTTATGCCGCAATGCGTATCACATAAAGCAGACACAATAAATTAGCAACATCCACTTTAGTTTCATTATACGTATAAAGTGCAAGGTTCTAGACTATCAAACTGATGGATTTCGTATTTGACTTAACCTTCTAAAGAAAGAAAAAAGACAGCAATATAAAATTCAAGGGGGACGTTTACGAGAATATCGATGAGTGTTTGAGTCGCTTAGAAGAATTTCATTAATAATTACGCTTATGAAAGAACTGTTAAAATAATGAAGAAACTATTAAATATAAACAGTGAACAAAAGCAAAAACAATCCATAATTAACAGAAGGCAACCCGTTACAATCAGAGTCCAGAACTCATAACGAATGGTATTTGGAAACGACGCTCGTTTAGCAATCGCGCCGCTTCCGTTGTTCACGATGTTAATAATAGACCAATATTTCGTAAAGCACGCTTCTGCAGACGTGCAGGCTGCGCCCATATACACGCCGGCTGGCCAGCCGCGTGCTATTTACGATTCGCATTATTTATAAGGGGCAATCGGATCGCGCGATTCATGAATCACACAATGTAAAAAAACACGCGGTTAATTTATCCAACAGTGGCAGAAACGGCAAAAGAAAATCTACAATAACAATGAACAATATAAACGAGTTCTGTGTCGTAATGTGTAATAATGACACGCTGCAAGCATCGACAACTGTCTACAAATGTCTGTTTGTGTACATATACCATTGTTCTTTAAGATCGTAAGTCAGTATAATTAAGTGTTTAAATAGTCGAGTGTGTACAATCCATACTAAAGTTTAATTAGAAACAGACAACTGTCAAAGCGGTGGTGTATCACTCACAAATATACGTATGAAATACTAGTAAAACACTGGTCTGGAACAACTGACCCCACATTCACCATATTGGGCATGAAAATAAATAACGGCTGTGTCTGAACCTATTTCAAACAGGATTTTATAATTTATGCCAATTAAAAGAAACTGGTGATTTAATTTTACGATGAGAACATAAATGTATTTCAGGTGATAGAAATTTAATAGGAAATTTCTTAAGCAACAGATACCGAAGGGACTAAATGATTTTATGGAAAGACTTGTAATGAAATATAGCAGTAAATATTCTAGCATATGCGTTATAAACATAGAAGTAAAATTAAATAGTTTTCTAGTATGAGTGTAATGCCAATTAAAAGAAACTGGTGATTTAATTTTACGATGGGAACATAAATTTATTTCAGGTGATAGAAATTTAATAGGAAATTTCTTAAGCAACAGATACTGAAGGGACTAAATGATTTTATGGAAAGGCTTGTAATGAACTATAGCAGTAAATATTCTAGCATATGCGTTATAAACATAGAAGTAAAATGACATTAAGTAAAATTAAATAGTTTTCTAGTATGAGTGTAATGCCAATTAAAAGAAACTGGTGTTAGAAATTTAATAGGAAATTTCTTAAGCAACAGATACCGAAGGGACTAAATGATTTTATAGAAAGCCTTGTAATGAACTATAGCAGTAAATATTCTAGCATATGCGTTATAAACATAGAAGTAAAATGACATTAAGTAAAATTAAATAGTTTTCTAATATGAGTGTAATGCCAATTAAAAGAAACTGGTGATTTAATTTTACGATGGGAACATAAATTTATTTCAGGTGATAGAAATTTAATAGGAAATTTCTTAAGCAACAGATACTGAAGGGACTAAATGATTTTATGGAAAGGCTTGTAATGAAACATAGCAGTAATTATGCTAGCATATGCATTGTAAACATAAAAGTAAAATGAAATTAAGTAAAATTAAATAGTTTTCTAGGATGAGCGTATATATGTTCAGGCTACCTTTGTCATATATGTCATATGTAAATAAAGGACACGATAACACGGCGTATATATATTTTCATAAAGAAGAAATTAATTTTTTCCACAAAAATAAAATAACATTTGAAGGTTTCGACGAAGTCTCTCTACAATCGTGCCGATGTAGCACTAATTAAAAAGTATGTATTAGTGCTGTGTTTGAATCACAGAACTGGCCACTACTATGCCAGGCAAGCTAATTGCTATCCAATCCTTTACGAACTGAAGCGCATACGTAGCTTAATTTCAACAAAACAGTAACTCAAAATATTCATGAATATTAAATTAGTAGTAATCATTCTACTGCATAACCTTAAGTTTTGATTATAGTAGAAATTCAATTAAATATTGTCTGGTCGACTTACAGTGCCTTTCTCTTGCTCGTCCAGTTGCTTATGTTGGAGTCTTTATTAACTCTAATTAAGGATTAAAACAGCGTAAGTTATATTAATCTGAAACTGTTGGTTTTTTATTAACAGTAATCTTTATAACAAAAATTGCACGTAAATAGAAACCGGATATGATTATACTTTAGACTGTAATATCCAAATCGTTAAGAGAATAACAGTCATGTGTCGGTATAGGTAATCTGATTTCGCCAGTTGATGTCGATGCCGTAGTTACTTATACGCATATATCTTTTAAACGTTTCATGAAATAAAATCCAATATGTCAGAGGGAAAACGGGTCACGTCCATCATCGCTCTAACTCAATATACTCTTTTTTCTTGCACAATTGCGCCACTGTTCGCTTCTTCAGCTGACCCGTATTCCTTTTACTATTTTCAACAAGCGGTATTTAGGTGTCGGCTGTATAATTACGTATCTAGGAGGAAGTTCATAAATTATTGTTTTTTCTGTGCTTTAATTCATGTATACTGAGCAAATGATATCATAATGTCATCATCGACCTCCTACATAACAAAATAACCGTGTTAAATATCGGTCTTATAACGTAGAACATATTACAAAAGTATTTGTGTCTTTCGATATTTTCCCGTTAGATTGAAGTAAGGATTCATTTGAGAAAGTATATCCACTGGCTGAAACGAGGTGTGTAATGGCAGCGCTTGCGGCAAGCTACACCCGTAAAATTTACTGTTAGACTTAGCCTAGGTACGTGCAATTTGGCAAGTCGAAGTGGTTCATTGACCCGAAGATGAGAAAAAACTAGTAAAGAAATGTAAAATTAGAAATGTAAGTTGGATCAAAGTATGCCCGTTAATTAATTCTATCAAAAATGACACAAACTAGTGTCATTAAATTTGTTACTCTATCTCCTTGATCAATTGATACTTTATCAATTATTCACTCAGCATTTGTAAAAATATAACAAATTTAAATGGAGAAATAATGATTCCATTGTAACATAGAACTGGTGTATCCTCAGGCACACACAATTAGTATTGTTTTTTTAAAATTCTAACTATCCTATGTCGCAACACGTGTCCCTTTAATTAACTTCGGCTCGACGGGTTCATATACATTCACGTCTAGATGAATAAGCATGGTAGCAACACAAAAGCGCTATCAACTATTCATGGAAAAATGTACGGCCATGGTCTGACGTCCTTGGCAGCGGCGGGCGCCGTTGTCGCATCTATCGCGGCGGCGGGCGTGCGTTGCCAAGCACTCCATAACGTCGGCTTGTCTTATTCCAGCGCCGATGTAGGCGCAACTACGTAACTTACTATCAACAATTAAATTAGTACGGGTATGGTAAGTGTAACATACATATTTACTTTAAGTATTGCCGCTCCAAAATATCGACTAGTTGACTGCCTAATGAAGAAATAAAATTTCAATTTATTCCCGCACACAAAATAATACGAAGGAAGACGTTAACATGGCCGAAATTAAAGTCGAACTATCACAATTGGAGCATAAATCGTAAATCAGCTTCGCTTGAGTCCTTTACTGAGACGATACAGAGTATAAGTTTAGTAATACAGACGCAGAAGTAAATGTTATCGACTACAAATGAAATTTGAGCTCGTACATATGTAAAAAATTGTACATGAGTAGAAAACCGAGAGCCACGGCATTGACCGTTTCAACTTTAGGCCTTTGGTCATGATATATACAATTCTAACCGAGTGCAGCTCGATTAGATTTGCATGGAATATAATTATGTTGATAAACGATTGCTGAATTCGCTAGCGTGATCAATGCGTAGGTGACGTCACATAGACCGCAGCGAGTCAGTTGGCCGCACAGACCTTCACCGACATACGAACTATGTATACACATTAGAACAACTCCATCATCGGCGGCTCAACCAATTTACAACAAAGTGATAGTGCCATAGCGATACATAAAGAAAACGATGACTCATCTGACCACTACGCTTCCAACACAATGCTACAATATACTTTTTACGTATACTGGGGGACTTATGTTAGGCCTTCAGTTATTGTTAAGGTTTTTTGGACTACAGACGATGGAAGCATTTCGATATTTAATTATAATTAATGGCATACGATACACGATATTTAGAAGTACTGTAAATGGATAAATTTAAAGTGTCAATTAATAAATTCGCTTTGGGAATAGCACAGAAACCAAAAAGGTCTAATTAATATTATATACTCACAGAGGGTAGAAGTAGTCAATATACTTGACCACGACCTCACGCAAAAGATCCTGTTTATTCATTATCGATGGATAATTCATGCTGAGCAACCTGGCCTGCATGACTCCGGTGACGGAGCACTCGGAATCGATAAGCACAGTCTGCGTGAGGGGCGGCCGCCGAGCCGCTGTCTACGTACGCAGCGCGGGTCGACCTATTCACCGCCTCGAACTAAACAAATAGTAGCCAGTAACGTGGAATTACGACGATTGTTACAGGGAAACGATACTGGCGTGGCGTCGTGCGCGCTGGCGTTATCTGTCGGTGACGGACGAGACCGGTGGGCGCTCGCGGGCGACCGAGCGGCGTGGCGTGTTGCGGCAAACTGGCGGCGCGGGGCGTGCGCGCGCCGCCGTCGCCCACAGACGCAAGATGGTGCGCCGCCTCTCTTCGAACCTAGTGCTGCACTCTACGTTTTCCCATACTTTCCTATTTTCAGCTCTTAGATTTCCAATCAATATAGCGACCTTTTTCAGCCACATTGATTCTTATATGAATAAGATAATTAATATGATTTTTTTAAATATGTCACGCTAAATCGATCCCATTATGGAAACTATCTTACGTCGATTTTAGTGTTTTTCTTTGCGAGTTTTACCTGGCAATTATCTAATGCTACTCCGCTTTGTCCGTCCAACTCAATAGTTCTTGACAAGTACATAAAAAGCCAATGGATAAATTATAACTTAAATTATGAATATCGAAAGTACCCAAAAAAAAGCTTAATAATCTATACTGAAACCACGTGAAAAATGTTTGTCCTAAATTTATTTAATATTGTGCTGCACAAAGTCATTGAGTTTGCATGTATGATTAACATATGTAATCCACTTACGTTTTAATATCGATAATTGCTGATAAATATTTATAAAGTAAAGAGTCCGTACTTGATGTTGCTTTAAATCCATTTTTATGTAATGCACTTAAGGACGTGGCTCTGTCATTAACCGAGTACACTTCGGGTGTATCCTATAATAGAAAAATTGGTATTTTGGACAACCATCTAGAAGTCTCTAACTGGTGGCTAAAAAGTGATGTTAAAAAAGTCTACGTCTTATTAAAAAAAATTCATTGGTAGAACTATGACCCAAGTATAGAGAAGAAATCGACGTTTTTGAAATGTTTGTTTATCTGTATGTTTATTTGAATGTGCAATATGGGAAAAAAACTACTAGATGGATTTTGATAAGAGCTTTAGAATGTATGGCTAGGAGTAGTCAATAGATATAATTTATTAATTAATTTATGAAAAAACTTAAAGTTCAACTTAAATGTTGCCCCAAAGCTATATCAAAACATAATGTTTGTTTTTGTACCTAGTTCGACGTAAGTAACAAATATTGTACACAAAGAAATATTTTAGGTCTGTTTATACGTCTCCTGATTGTTAATTTTACAAATTTGTTGTTAACATTTAGTAATAATTACGTTGTTTTATGAATAAAAAGGTCACCAAAACTCCACATCAGTCGTGTTTTGGTCTAATGTACAAGTTCTACGCAGCAGTCCGGTAAATACACTTATTACTTCATTACAGACAAATTATCAGGACATAGATACATTATGTACTACCCCAAAGGTATATATAATTGATGTAGTTTTTGTGTAAATTGGCGGATCTATGGCGATACATAGGGATTAAGTCATATATATGTATATATATATATATATATATATATATATATATATATATATATACACACGCACACACATGAACTGGCAAATATATAGTCAGCGACACAACGTCAATAAATTCGTGAAAGTTTCGTGTTAGCAAAAGAACGTTGCCAAATGTAATTTTCTTGTTATCCCTGAGGTGACTAAAAGAATAAATTGTAATCCAGCCCAAGTGTCGTACAAGCGTCAGATGTTTCCTTACCACAATATTAATAAAGATGGTATAGGAATATCAACGTTGGAAATTAACGCGGGTCAAGCTGAGAAAAAATTGGCCCGCCGACATTCATTCATGTCGTACATCACTGCGATAAAAACATATACGCTTTTCAACTGACACGGTATAAATATTTCGTATTCTTTGTGCAACTAAGTTCATGAGTCTCGATAAGTGTGCAAGTTATGCTAATAAACAAACAATTTGCATGTCAAACTTAGCAAATTATGTTTTATCTATTTCTATACGAGATCTCATAGAATGAAGTCTACAGTGATAATGTGCCGCCACATTATTGATAGATACGACCCTCCCCCCCCCCGTAAGTTCTCTTTCAGGCATATAGCAGAAATTGAATTAATTATTTACACTGTATTAATCTCGAAAAATATTGAACGAATTTTGATTGCACATTTTATTGTTTTGTAATTTATTTTCTGAGAAAGTTTATAAAGAGTAAAAAATATACAAAATAAAATAAAAATTATATCTTGTATATTTTTTGCTCATTATATCTAAAACTTTCTCAGAAAATAAATTACAAAACAATAAAATGTGCAATCAATATTATAATATTCGTCATAAATGTCAAAAATGTCCCATAATTTTCCCTTGATTTCCTCACAATAGCTAAAATATATATCGTAAGTACTAACAATTTTAATAAGTTACGAAAAAT
The DNA here is from genome assembly GCA_039881145.1 of Druceiella hillmani. Taxonomy (NCBI): domain Eukaryota; kingdom Metazoa; phylum Arthropoda; class Insecta; order Lepidoptera; family Hepialidae; genus Druceiella; species Druceiella hillmani. The sequence continues at coordinate 77,017,815 of JAYKKI010000001.1, read as the reverse complement.
ATATAACTAAGAAATACATTAAATTATGAATCGATTAGAAATATATTAAATAATAGACTATATACTGAAAGCAGATTACATAGTTAGGAAGTATTTATTTTTAACTGTACATTGGAGGGGTACACGCCTCACAGGAGGATACATCACTTGATTCGGATCACAGTTTGACAGCTACAGTGGGTTAAAATAATCTTATTTCCCTGTATATTTATATGCTCTTTAATAATTGTGAATTACTTTTAATGAAGCTTTAACAATCGAATTAAAGAATTAATAAAAAATTTTATACGCTTTAATTCTGATCAATAAAATTATAAAATATATCAAATAGAAGATTATTAAAATTTTTTTCAGGAAGACTGAATCTCAAAAATTAACCGAGTCCCAAATCCAACAACGATAGTAACAGCAAAAGCGACTAGCTTTGTGGTAACTGCTCTTATATATTTGTTACACAGAAATCAGTCGGCACCGAAAACAATCTTATCCCAGCAAAGTTGGAATCTACGCTCGAAAGATTACACAATTAAATCACCTCGCCTTACTTACACAATAAGTTACACTCACTAAATAAAATCATTGATTTTTTAAAATAAAAAAGGCTGAAATGTATTTAAACGCCACTGTCAGGTGTGCCATTTCACATGATCTAACTTTGTATACATCGGTGAATGCATGTAACGGCGCATACGATGCACACAGTATCCTAATGGTGTGAAAGTAAATAAGTAACGATTATCGGCAATGCAACGTCGGCTCGCTTTGATGCGTTTCACACATGATAAAACGAAGTATGTAAGTGCGGTGCGGACCACAATGTATCGCAGTAATGCACACAAGTTTTTATGTAGACGCCGCTGCCGCCCGCCGCCGCCGACGCTAGATCGTCAGACGAGTGTTATGGCGGGCAACGCACGAAAGACCATCCGGCGTTGCACAATAATACCGGTTTTGAATGTTAATGCATTGTTTGTCACTACTAATTAATTAATAATCAATTTCATAAATTATTAATCGATGTTACTGGATGTATCGCGGTTATCATTCAGTGTCCTATTAAAAACCTGGCACTTTCACACAAATCCATTTTATGAATGCTTTTACCCCCTACACAGAATTTCAATAGAATCTTGTTACAGAATTTATTTATTCATTTATGACGTATTCCAGATACAGCTCCTAACATTACGCTCCTTCAAATTTACAAATATTTCTTAATCAATATTTTCCTCATCTTTTTACATTTTGTTTCCATATTTGTTTTTTTCATATGTATAGTTCATATGTGTACTTTCATATGTGTACTTTTCGTAATTCAAATTAGTTATATTATAGTTCATATGTGTAGTTTCATATGTGTACTCTTCGTAAATGAAATTAGTTATATTATAGTTCATATGTGTAGTTTCATATGTGTACTCTTCGTAAATGAAATTAGTTATATTATAGTTCATATGTGTAGTTTCATATGTGTACTCTTCGTTAATGAAATTAGTTATATTATAGTTCATATGTGTAGTTTCATATGTGCACTCTTCGTAAATGAAATTAGTTATATTATAGTCCATATGTGTAGTTTCATATGTGTACTCTTCGTAAATGAAATTAGTTATATTATAGTTCATATGTGTAGTTTCATATGAGTACTCTTCGTAAATGAAATTAGTTATATTATAGTTCATATATGTAGTTTCATATGTGTACTCTTCGTAAATGAAATTAGTTATATTATAGTTCATATGTGTACTTTCATATGTGTACTCTTCGTAATTGAAATTAGTTATATTATAGTTCATATGTGTAGTTTCATATGTGTACTCTTCGTAAATGAAATTAGTTATATTATAGTTCATGTGTACTTTTCGTAATTGAAAATTACTTAAACCATTTCGACATTATCAATTTATTATAATTTCACAAATTTATTATAATTACACTTTGCGAAGTGCGATATTGGAATAAGTATTTTTAATAAAATTATGGCTTTGTCATCATTTTTATTCTCTTCCATGAATTGGAATGTATTAGAAATCGTTCAAATCGTGGCAATTGCATTCTTCTTCCAAATAGTTCTCGAAAATTTACCTTGATTTATAATTTTTGAGAATGACCGTTTGTTTACATTTCACCGTTTCATTTCAGTACATTCGAATTAAATTTAATGGATGAAATGGAATACAAAGCCAATTATTAGTGTATACGCCAGCTGGCACATGGATAGAATGTGATTGACAGTGGTATTTTTTTATTCAAGCCAAGTGAAAATCACCTTCCAACGAAAACATCAACAAGGTTCTGGCGTCTCCCGGTTGAATACATTTTGTTAATGTATAGATACATTTTTATTGCAGGGCTATTTACACAGTGCTATAGTCACATTTGAAAATTTTAGTTATTCTGCACTTAATTCAGCGTTGAAAATTTATTAAATGACCTCTGGTTTTCTTCTCGAAACCGCGTAATGCTTATACACCGTGAAAGTGTTCGAAAGAAAGGTCGAGCTATCCAAAAGTCAGTCGATGCAACTCGCTAAAAACTTTAAAGTTACAACTTAGTCCACATAAAGATCCACATCGGTCGCGCCAAGTTATAGCGAAACTTGTTTGTAGCCGAGCGCGACTGCTCAAGGCTACGGCGGCGGACCGGTCGCGGTGCGGCACTGATGTAACGCCATCGAATTATCGCAGACGCCGGTGAATAATGGAGCAGGCGGCCGCGGAGTGCTGGCGCCACCGGAAATAGAAGCGGGAAGGCGCGCAGTCTTCGCAGGCGTCGGCATGTTAACATCTTGTCCAATTAAACATTTATTATCCCACAATGTGTCGGATTTGCGCCACGATGTATCTTAGAATCTTAAAATAGGAACGCTTGTACTTTTATACGTAAACAATGTGTAAAAAATACTTCGGATATTTTACTTGTTTAATAAATTTGTCATAATTCTTAACATACCCGAGTTAAAGTACGTATCTTAACACGTTAATACAAATTTAACAATCTTTAATTGGACTTGCAATGGTTACCTAACGTTCTTAGCGAAAATAAACTAGTTTAAAAAAAAAGAATTAATGCTTGTGATAACAACAGTTACATATTGAAGTCCTTGACACACTGAGCCATGTAACAGCGCGTTATAAACGAATATAAGACCATGGGGTCAGAGGAAATAAATATTACTGTCGATTAAAACAATTGTTTTAACCGGATTACTCTAATTGAAAGACCTGAAACAGTAATAAATTACCCTTATCGTTTGCGAATCTACAAAATACGTAAAAAATATTTTGCTCTAGTTCGCATAAATGTTAAGAAGGTCGCGCTCACCTTAAAATCGTTTAGATTCGCCAGAAAATTGTCACGAATATTATGACGTGATAAAAACTAATAATAATGTGAACATCTTCAAATAAACACACGTCTACATGACACGGGAATGTGTATAATTGAATTCAATAAATACGTTTTAAAATAACACGAAATGTCGTTTGCAGAGTAAATATATCATCCGCTCGCACGAAGTTTGTGTGTCACCGCGTTAAAGAAAGCGTCCACCTAAATAGCTCAGAAAGAACAGCATAAGAAACGGCCCGGATGCACCTGTACAGCCACTGCAATCACAGTTGAGACAGATAAATATATTTCACAGGAGAGATTACTAGAATACAAATGGCCACAGTATGACGCTGACAAGATTGAAAATTTTCCACTCTCGGATAGCCGAGTAATTCTAAGTTTGTGAAAATTACAAACTGTGTGCCAAAACCTATTTTCCACTAATTGACACGGTAATTTAACTCCATTTTCATAATGTCAAACTAAGTCTTGACTAAGTGGAACAAGCAGAGAACATAAATTATAATGAAACTATACGCTTCCACGTTCAGCGTCAGGACAGTATATTATCATAATAAGATCATAATAATACATGCCTTGTATCACCATTACTAGTATTAAGTGATTATTTAAGTTAATACAAGATATGGTATTAACTGGAACAAAATGTAATTAATGGAACAATTATATAAATACGTGAATTAAGAAAAATTTTCCAAATCAACACTAAAAAATTTACTTTGCATTCTTGCAATGTCCATACGTGAGGAAAATTTCAAAGCATTTGCTGAAACAAGTGAATTGGTATTTATACAAAGAAACAAAACGGAAAAGACATTTCGTTATTCCCGCTAATAATTATACCAACGCGAGTATTGGCTATGAAAATAACACTTTCTTTATCATCGTTACACAGTAAGCGCTGTACAACGATTAAGTTTGAAAAGCGTGTTGAGTGATATTACTGCACTCGATAAAAACCAGGAAATATCTTACCATTATTTTTGTAATTATAACTTCTTAATAATTTATAAATAATTTTACTAGAAATATCTGTTAATGGACGATAATGTTCAACTTCAATGCGGAAAAAATTAAAATTCGTCTCAATAAACTTTACGCTGTGTAAATGACCTCGCGACTCCTTTAATCGAGTACATAGCCCTTACTCAATTTATTAACCGGCTGCACGCACGTCGCCTTCAACATTTAGTCATTAAACGTAATTTTTCGTTAACTTCGTTCATAAAAAAAAAGAAAAAATACAAAAGGTATTCAATCATATTTGTAATTAGAAGGCACGTTTAGTCATTAAACGTGATTTTTCGTTAACTTCGTTCATAAAAAAAAAAAAGAAAAAATACTGAAGGTATTCAATCATATCTATAATCAGAAGTTACTTTATTCCGACATTGATTATATCGCGATAATAAGCTGGCGACTAGATAATTAAACTAAAAACGTAATAGATATGCTAAGTTATCTCTGCTAACGTCAACCTACAATTAGCATGAATAAAGCAGTCACTTACAAGCTCCATGTATTTCGTCGACCACCGTGATATTCGTTTAGCTTAGGCGCCGTAGGCGAAGAAATAGCGAGCTTCAGTTGCGTCGGAAGGCTCAGCTTGAGCGCAGAAACGGATTTCCGGCGTTTGGCTTCAATGGCTCTAGTGGCTAGGCAGGGTTGACGGTCGGCGACCAGCGGGGGCGACGTACCTTGGTGGGCGCACGCGCGCTGGTGTGCCTGAGTCGTGGCGATTTGCAGTAGCGACGGCGACGAATATTTGCGAGTCCTGCAGAACCGACACTTATCTTGCTCCATGTCTCTGTCGTAGTCACAATTATGCGAGGAATCCTCGCACCCGATCGACAAAAATTCCACTATTCGCAGCGCGTCTGAAGCGGTACGAAGGCGCCGCTGATACTGACGGTGCTTCTGTTATCACTATCGGATGCGTCAATTAAACCGGCGCAATGTGACAATTTGAGCCGTACTAAAGCGACGTGTGACACGCTCGCTCCGCCGACTAAAATACGAGGTGCGCACGAGCGTAGACGCTAGCTCGCGCGACGTAGCTCTATTGCGCGGTTCAAAGCGACCGGCTGGCCGCCGACGACCGATCTGTCACAAAATTTCAACGATTATGAGAATTATAACGATCGCGATAAATCTAAGATAAGGTGCGAATCGAGATACAATATAAAGACGCGGTCGTTCGACGGGTGGGCGCGCGCACCGTCTGCGGCCGGCTCGCACGCTGACCGCCGCGCGACCGCGTCGCCGCCGCCGTCGACTAGGGTTACGAAGGACACGCAGGCCCTCCTCCTATGCCTATTGCTGCCTCTGCTATTGTTTCCTATTATCGATCCGCGACCATTGCACGTATAGTACACGCACATAACATATTGAAATTGTATTATACGTAACAATACTTAGTGTATTTTTAAAATAAACATATTATATTTAGTATCTAAAAGCATTACGAAAAGTGGTGTCGCGACGAGGCCGTCACGTTATGAATGTTGAAATATAAAATTAAAATTAACACGAATATTCAAGATGAGAATAAGATACAGGCATAAGTGTCGATAAAAGATTGAAACTCATAGATAAAATCACAGAATTGAAGAGAGCCGTCGGAATTTATATGCAGAAATCGCGATCTTGACAGATAGAATCTTCAGCACGTCAACCTGTCTATTATCATACGAAATGATAAGTGTAGAAAAACAGGAAACTATTTTTAAACTGATACGAAATTATTGTGAAACAAAAATTATTATGACGTGCAACACCCATACTATGGATATCTTTGAACATTAAACTTTAAGCCGTCGCTACGCAGCCATTGAAAACATGTGACTATCGCGTATTTGATAGTTTGTTGATTTATTATAAAATGATATAAAATGATTATCAAATTATATCAATTTTGATATCGTTCTATAATCATTTTAAAGTTAATAATATATACCTACCTTTATGTTGCATCTTGAGGACACATGTTGATACAGTGTAGAGTTAGGGATTTGTTCATTAAGAAGATGATGAATTACTTAAATTATGCGAATGGTATTTTACTAGTGAAACATGAATACACTTTCATGAAAACAATTAAGGATAGATAACAAAAATCAAATTTTTAAACGATCACATTCATTGAATTTAAATGAACAAGCGATAACATTTGAAAGCGACTGTTTTATAAATTTTGGATAAAAATGAAAAAAAATATCACCTTTCCTTTTTCTGTGCCAAACGTTAAAATGTTATAAAAATTACCTCCCAATTTTTTATGAATTTTGACAGTGTCTACAGAGTGCAAATTTTTTATAAAGAATTGAATATAGGCATTCGGCAGCTTGTTCTTTCCTCTTAGAAATGTTTTTTTTATTGATATAATTTTTCACCGAATTTTCAGCAGTCAAATTAAAAAAAACATTTGATTTGGAATGCTTATATATTTTGAAATAATGATCGCATAATAGTCAGGTAGGGACCAGAGATGAAAGTAAAGATATAATAGAAAATATTTTCCTCCAGTAATTTCAGTTATAAAACATGTAAAAAACGATATTATGGCATTTTTCATTAAAACGATCTTTTTTTGTAAAAAAAAAACACGCAATGTGAAATGTTGACATTTTTTTAATTAATAGTTTGACAAAAAATACGCCAATTTTCAAGTCGCTGCAATTTTTTCTTCGTGTCCTCAGCTGTTTAAAAGATGAGATATCAACCTAATTAAAAGATGAAAAAAATGAGATATTCAAAGCTTACGGTTTCGAATTTTTTAATAAAAAACTCAAAAATTTTCATCACTTTTCACTTCTCCAAGCCAAGCTGCGTCGCACATGCCAACTGCAAGCGAGATCGCGACTTAGCACTTTGGTCTCCCGCATAGGGTATTGTGTGTTTATTTTTTATTTTAAAGTGAAAAGAACATGCTTCTAAACACTTTTATTCAATTGCCCGAAAACAATATTTTACACTCCATGGATTATGTCAAAGTTTGTAAAAATTAAGGGATAATTTTTCTAACTCTTCTAACGTTTGGTCCAGAAAAGTTAAAGGTGATAAATATTTTTTCAGATTTTTAATTAAAAACTAGAAAGTACAAGCTTTAAAAGAAGTTCTAGTTCATCCAAATCTAATTACTTTTCGCGTAATATTTCAGTCAAATATTTCGAAACATCCTTTTTTATTCCATATTTCTCTTAGTTTATATTTTGCATACTTGTAAATTTAACTTAAACTTTTACATCACTTCTTTAAATGGTTTACTCGCAATAACACATATAATAGATAAACTAAATTTTAAAAATATAAAAATAAAATAAAGTAATGACGTCAATTACAACCTGAATATATATATAAAAATTAAGTAACGACGCTAATTATAACCTGAATATATATTACGCTTGTAGATGTCGCGTACTTCAAACATTTGGCTCGTACAATAAATTCCCGCTGGCGAGATTTGCGATAATAGTTTACAGGTGCGAACGGATAAATCAGAATACCATTGAACTATTCTACGTTAGTAAAATGGAAATTCTCCAGATGTTTAAAGTAAATTATCCACATGAACGACGCATAAGCGAACGGCCATAACAAGATCGTAAAACGTTCTTCATAACAACGTAAAGACGCTGCAAGGATGGACATAACTATAGTCTTAAGACATGCAGATGGCTGAAATATTTTTTTTGAAGTAAAACTTCTTTACGCACGCTTGACTTGGGGAGTAAGCTGGTGAAGGCGTGACGAGAGCGTTACGAAAAGTGTGATCGGGCGAGGCGAACGGAAGTTGATAGGGAGATATAAGTTAGTGAAGACAGAAAGAGAGAGAGAGTTACGTTTCGTATATTACTGCAGGGACAACAGAGAGAGGTGCGAGCACACATTTTCTTTCTCTCTTTCTCTCATAGCCAGTTATGTTTCGTATTATCTAAGACACAGTGCAAGCCTATTGTCTGAATCACACTATAGGAGCAAGAGAGAGCAGTGCGCGAGCACATTTTCTTACTCTCTTCCTCTCATAGCCAGTGCATGAATATATATATATATATATATATATATATATATATATACACGAGTTTGATAGCGTTACGCGAACGGTGATTTTTTCATTATTTTGTAATTTAATTTCGTTCTTGAACAATTTTATAAATTATTATTTTGTTAAATATATTAAATATTCTACGTTTAAAGTGAATAAAATTGTAAATTCAGTTTAAAGTTCATATTTTGCAAATTTGAAGTTTTACTTCATTCGTGTGGTCTAAAGCACACACGTTTTTTTCGAAATTCCCAGTTTAAATGAATTAATTTGCTTAAAAATCAGTTCGGTGCCACGTTTCCTTTTTTTTCTGTTACAATTAAAATTTATTTGCAAATCTGGAATGTTTATGTGTTAACAACTTATAGGTGGGCGAAATAATTAAGACAGCTGTAATAAACACATTAAATATTAGGTTTTTGTCAGTAATCACGTGCGGGAACTAGTGCAAATAGAGGATTTATGTCATTTAAGTCAATATGAAGCGCGTTGTGCGGATACACAGTATGTTTTACTTATTTTATTTGCTTGTCGAGTAAAAAATATCTTATTACGAGACTCGCTAAAAAATAATTTGAATATATATCAATTAGCAATAAAACGTTCTGTTTTGGATGAGTAACTATCATCCATACATTTTTATGACGAATATTATAAATTATTTAGTTTTCACTATTCATTAGCATCTGCAACAGTTCGTAGTCAATTTAACAAATTGGTATGGAACGAGATGTGCCATCTTAATTGATACCTAACGAACCTAAATATTTTGTTACTCGTATAACATTCGATTTTCAGACGAAACTGAAAATCCTTTCTTCGAATTGCAACAAGCGTAACACAGTTTCTATTTCCGTAATGAAGTACTTACACTGAAAGACACTTGTAAACGTCTTAACAATTTTTAAATATGATGCCCTAATTTTATTGCGCTTAGCGTCGGCCGTGGCCGCGTTTCGAACAGACAGGCGCGCCGATCCATTAATTACCGCTCACACCGGTGCTGCGGTAAGCTCCCTACGTCCTCAGATGTTTCATACTTCGACTCCGCTATGAACGCCGCGGTGATAAATGTAGAGTAACATAAAGGTGGGGCTTGAAAAACAACTTAAATAAGCCCCGAGTCTAGATGGTTATTTCAATAACAAGATACGGACGTACGTACTTTACATACCGGAATTATTTTGAGAGTACAGTTGGGCAAGCAGGCGAATTCGCGCAACAGTTTTTATTACACAGTGAAGAAATGTTAGTGTTTTTAATGTCATTCGTGAAAAAACAAAACGTTGAGTTTCATTATAGTTAAACTAACATTTGTGAGCAAAATATAGATGAATAAGTTTGAACATATCAAATTAAGGTAAATTAATACAAAACATATCAAATTAAGATAAATTAATGATTCACAATTAAATGAAACTACGTGATGTAGTATTAGTTCTACTTTCTTTAAGTTCTTTACCACGACCTAGGTTTCGTTGTATTGCAACATCTTCAGGTGGGATATTAGCAGGATCTTTGCTAAATAGCGCACCTGAAGATGTTGCAATACAACGAAACCTAGGTCGCGGTAAAGAACTTAAAGAAAGTAGAAATAATACTACATCACGTAGTTTCATTTAATAATGAACAATGAATTTCTACAAAATGAACGCCAAATATATTCAATACAGTAAATTAATGACTTTTTTTGTTAATCGAGTGTGGTCGATATAATTAAGACGTAGTTATTATGAGTAGATGCAATTCGCCTTTTTCTAGCTATTGACATTATTAAACCTATAGAAATAATAAAGTGACACATAAAATTGATACAAAGTATACAATACTTCAAAAGGCTTTGTTTGTGACAGAATGAAGATTGATAATAAATATAATATATGCGAGGGTGGTGCCAAAATTCAAAATTAATTGCCAAAAAATGTGTTCAGTTTCGACGTCCGTCGATAATTGGCAGGAACGTTGCATAGCAGCCATTGATGGTAGAACAACGCACAATGAGTGACAGCGCCTGTGATGAACTTCTCTGAACTCTACTTGCGACATTCCCATCTACTTCTCGAATATTCTATTTGCGTTCTACATTCGCACGAAAAAATTTGCTCCACTGCAACAGTTGATTCAATAAATGAAACAGGACGAGTCGTTATGTGCGATGTAATTCAGTGCATATTTCTTAAGTAATATATAAGCACGTTCAGCGTGACAGTTTTAAACATCATATTTAGAATAGCATATTATTTAGCCGTTTTTTTATTCGGCTAAATAATATGCTATTCTAAATATGAAGTTTAAAACTGTCACCCGTTTCATACCACTGAATGACCACAATCTGTTCGATCAGATGTTGTAGTATAATATACTAATAGGCGCAATTATATATAATTAACAACTTAAAATATTACCGACTGACAAAAAAATTGTCATGTTCTGGCGGGAATATTTTTGAGTCTGGACGTACAATTGAGAGATTGACTCTTACTAAATGTGAAAATTTACGAGTTTACTGCTGGAAGTTAGTTTTTATATGCCGTACATGAAACACATTTAATAAACTTATTTTATAGACTTGAAGGTACTATACACATATATAATTAACAACTTAAAATATTACCGACTGACAAAAAAATTGTCATGTTCTGGCGGGAATATTTTTGAGTCTGGACGTACAATTGAGAGATTGACTCTTACTAAATGTTTTGGTTGGCTTTTTATTAATTTTTTTTTTTAATTTCCTTACTAATTGTTTACGTTTTTTTCAAATATTCTTTACAGTTCACCCGTCGGAATTAACCATTCATATCGGGTATGCTGAATTTATTCAATGCTATGATGCGGTAATTATTTAATTTCACCCATTTTTAACTCAACCAACTCGTTACAAATTGTAAATTACACAATTAATGGAGTATCAACAAATGAAAAATTAAAGTATATTTTAACGCCGCATGACCAGATTGTTAAGTGGTATATTGGTCGCAAATAACATTTCAATGTAGGCATAAAATTAACAAAAGGCATATATAAGGTTAACAAAAGGCATATGCGTACAATACTTAAAAGTGCGTTTATTATTGAATGCACTCTAACACTTATTGGATATAAATAATAAGCAGTAAGCTATGAATAAAGAGTAACATATTTTAAAGAGAGTAAGCCAATAAACATGGTACTCGTCATACAAAACTTTACTTTCTACTGGACTTATAAAATAGGTGGCAATAAAATACAAAGTTATCGTAACGTGCTCATAAGAAAAGATGCAGTACATATTATTATATATAATCGTTCAGCATACAATATCGTATAAAAATTTCACATCAATAAAAATTAATCGTATTAAATTCAATCATTGTACTTTACAAATAACGTATTCCAACTGTCATTCCAATTATGTATTACGAAAATGAATTCGGAAAACGTAACATTTAAACATTCTATTTTCTCTATTCCTTTTTTTTCTTTTCCTGTAAGGCTCGACTAGAGAAGTTTTCTTAGCCTAACCACAGAATTGTAACCCAAACAACTAGATATTTGTTGGAAAAAGTGTAATATACAAAAAATATAAAATAACAAATGAATCGTATTATCCAAATGATGGTAGCACGAGTAACGATTGCTCCACTATACAATTACCTGTCCAAAACTTTGCTCATATTCCGATGAAGGTTAGCTTTCAAATCGCGCCGTGTATATTTCTGCCCCGGCTGTGGAGGCCGCTTTCCAATTAATATTTTTAAATCGGCCATTAGAGTCTGAACCATAGATATAGTTGCACACTTTTCCTAATATTATAAAAAAACGACGATGGACACAATTAAAAGTCACAAAAATCAAAATACCGTCCACCACTAACACACAGTACAATAGAATAAAAAAGTATAAAAGAAGCACATGTAAGCGTTAGCGCTCGGCAGGTCGAACGGGAAGTGGGCAGCATACGACTCCGTGAGGGCCAATATCATCGTCAGATGGACCAGCCGGTGGCCGCGCGACAGATCCACACTACACACGGAGCCAATAAAAGTATCTCGCTACATACACGACGATGAAAAACAAAGCTTCATGACGTTTCTATTGGCATCCACACAAATCAGCCATTGACAAGTACGTAAAATAAATTATGTCACACATACGGATAGAGGTTACGAAAAATAATCTAATACGTTCGCCAGCGTGTCGTTTCAATAACTGCTGTCTCGATACAGCACAATAGACGACGATAAAAATTAATTCTCAACGAACCGGGAAGGCGTGCGCGTTGGGGCACTAATTGCAACTATTAACGCTAAATGTTATTTAAAAACACCGAATGAGAAGCGAACCGACCGAAAGCGATTACAGAATGTCACTTCGCTTCGAATGTGTATTCTCATTTTGTGGACGTGGGACATTCATAAAACCTAAATTTAAATTTTGATACTTTCGCGATACGTGTTGCTACCGTGGCCTCGAATCTTTTTATATACTGGAGTGATCGTAAAGCGCTCTCGGCGAGAAACGTGCGGAGCGTGCGGTGGGCGCTACGCAAGTACCGCCCAAGAATGTTTAATTATTTGAATTAGAATAACGTACGACTACAGAATCTAAATTGAGTTTCATTCTCACCATTGATATAATTTCACTATCACATATGTTAATACGAATATGCTGAACTCGTCTTAATCGATACGATACGTTAACAGGAATAGATAGTAAATATATAGGTGATATCCCTTGCATATATTAGATTTATACATTTTCCAATTTACACCGTCATAACGTTCGTAATGTTTTTAATACTTCATGATTCTCCAAATATTAATTTTTATTGTTCAAAAATCAAAAATAATATTGCTTACATTATTTTAACTTTGCGTTAATAAAATAAAGGTAACATTTATGACCTTGTCTGCACACTTCTAGATCACTTTTATTGTCAAAATGAGAGCTCAGACATATTTATAATCTAAATTATAAAACATTTTCAACGGGTCATATATGACTGGTTACTCTTCTTACTATCTCCCATAAAAAACCTAATTCTATTTGAGTGACAGGATGTCTTATTAGAACGCTAGTACAAATATCACTATTATCGCAGCCTACTCCACCTTTGTGGGTTGTACCTTCGAGACACATATAGATATAATGTCATAACTAATTCTATTAGTAAATATTGATTAGTTCGTGACATATAGGTTGTAATAGTTAAATACTAATATGGCGTATATTGCTGTCAATAATTTCAAGTGTGATCTAAATATCATTTTGAGCTCACTCCAAATGGGAATAAAATTAAATTTAAATGAAAAACTATATTAAAAGAAGATATTTTTCTGGATTGATCAAGATTCATTTATACCATCAGGTCAGAGAGTAGTCAAGGTTTACCATACGTAGCCAATATTTAGCAGTCGCATCTCTAGCCCAGCATGAGTCATTAGAATCGAAAAATAATAAATATAAGCAAACCAGATCTAAGTATAGCCCGCGACCTTGACAATCGTTTAACAAGCCCAGATATTTTAAAAACGGGACACAAATGAAATGTAAAGACGTTCTTCCCGCAGCGAACGAGCACGAACGTGAAGAAGCGCGACAGCGTGGCGGGTGGTTGAAGGTGACACGAGGCGGCAAGTAAAACACGAACGCGGCACGACCGACGCCTACCCACATTGCGCCGTGAGTATTTCAGAAGATCAACACGGTGTGTGGTAATGAATACAATTACAGAAGTACCAATTTAGACGACGGATGATGAACTCGATGAAGGACATTACTCGAGACAATTAAAACTTGAGGGTTCGCTGCAGTGTTCCACTATCTCGTTCACAGGTGCTATTAATGGTATTAGATTGTATTGACTAGTTCGAGAAAGAATGTAGGGTTGAAAAACCTAATAAAATTTTACTAAGGCGATCTCTATGTCCTAGAAATACATTTCGTAAATTGAAAGTAAGAAACTCCAATTCAGGTTTCAAATTCACTAATGTTTTTTTTAGTTTATTCGCATATAAACTATTAATAAATGAGCTAATTTAGATAGGTTTTCTAATGTTTTCTAAAAATTTCGGGTTGAGATTTCAACAATTCTTTTACACTTTAAATAATAAGTTTTAATCAATAAATTGGGAGTGATGTTTTTTTTCCAAATATGTTTATTTTCCAGTTACAACATTAGATATTTCTTTGAAAAATTATTTTCTAAAGCTGGGTAGTGTAGTGGCTATGTGCATGCTACTAACCTTGACCAACGACAGCAACAATTCTCTATATATAGGAGAGTTAATTAAAATTGATGACGAGCATTCCGTGCGGGCGTTTGTATATTTCCACGATAACTACGAACGTGCCGCCGTTCAAGGATATCGTTCCCTTATGAAAATATATTAGAAATAAAGTATGACGCACAATATAATTAGGGAATACATAAACGGAGATAAGTATAAAAAATAAAAATTAAGTTATAATTAGTTTTTGTGTTCAATTACTAGAGTATAAAATATTACTTGAATACATATTTTTTAATTATAAAATAGATATTTTTCCCCTTTCATCTAATGTATAATTGGTAAACTACAGGCAACAAACAATTCTGTTAACATTATAACAATTGATAAGGAAAATAAACGTAAATTACCTTATTTACCCACCCATATTAATTCTAATTGTGAGTTGATTGTGATTGATTAGTAGATATATATTCGGAACGATAGTATCAATCATACTCTTGAATAATAAATAACATAATTTCAATTTAACAACACCTAGTTTTCAACATATTTTTTACAATAGTGTAACTATATCAATATTCACTGGATTTTTAAAACCGACTAACCGGTGGTTTCTATAGGCTTTTTGTCTTACTACTTAAGTCGTCGACTAATCGGTACCTCTACAGTATTAAATACGAAAACTAAAATGCTTCATGTGAAATGCTACTCCAACTGCTCGAATTGGTTTGTTTTATTGTCATAATTGTATTTTAGATTTGTTTTTTTTTCTGAAAATTTTGTGAAATAATTCCTAAAACTCCATACATAGAAAATTATTCTCACCCCAAAAAATGGAATTTGACAAAAAAATATTTGGTTGTATTTGAACGACGAATCATAGCTACGATTTTATCACAAGATACTGATTCGGACAAAAGTTTACAGACATAGTTTCTCATCATTATGGAGATAATGTGGTCTTCCAAAACACGAAAAAGAACGTCATTGACGTTGACGAATGGAACTCGACTTCAGATTATAAACATACCTATAAGTTATATTAAGACTGCAAGGATTTACTTAACTGATACAAACGTACATAAAAGAATTCTTAACCGAAAATAAAAAATTTACCCGTTAAAAAAGTTACTGTATTTCTAAATAGTATGCATACGAGCAAAGTTTAAAACTCGCACGAAACTCAATTTTGAAAGGAAGAATTTTAGTTTTCGTATTTTAAAGATAGATTAGAAAATTTTAGAGAAAAAGATAATTTTTACTCATCTTAAAATTTAAAAAAAAAGTACCTACTGCATGATGATCAACCAAGACGGCGAAGATTTATGGTTTCAACCAGACAAACCATACTGTTTTACATACTTTTCATAGTTATATCTATTAGAATAAATAATTTATTTATCAAAACTACCTCACGCAACAAATGTTTATTTATCTGTTTTGGGGTATGTCCGTTTATTCGTCCGTATATCACAGCATCATAACTCTTTCAATTTCATACAGATCATAACGAAATATTAGAGGAATTCATATATTGCTTACCAACTGTTTATTATTAAAAAAAAAATTTTTAAAAATTATTGAGCCTTCTTTACATCAAACTTATGGGTGACGTAGAAAGTCTTTCAAAATGGAATCGAAAATACATTTGTATGGCGTCTCCTTTGGGAGATGAGTCTCCAAAATGTCAAAATGCATATCCCCTTCCTCAATACTTTTTTAACTATTTAATGAGAATCGTGCTGTAAGCTCTACTTATACTTAACAGGCCTATTTTTCTAACGTCACAACTAATAGAGCCGGGAAATGTCTTCAAAATCAGTTGTAAAGAGCGCTTCCGCCAAGGTGAAAGTAGGCATGGACAACTATTGTTTTCAATGTTGTTTTTTATTACGATAGATAGATTCACCTCATTACTGGCTGTTAATTCTCCGTTAAATGTTTTAGATTAAACATAGGACTATTTCTATCTCGATCGAACGGTAAATATTAAAAAGAACTGAAACGATAAGATTTACACTGAGTTCAAAAGTTTGGGACCACTTAAACGCGTTTTCTCATGACCACTTATATTACATTTTACTTATGAGAAATTTGCGATATCTCTTTTTTTTATTATTGTTTCTATAAAATCTCTGAATATCTGTTTAACATAACAAAATTGTTTATCGATTATATATAACACTAACATCACTATCATTATGCTTAATATAATATGAAACGTCTTGTTTATTTTTAACGAGATATTTTTTTGGATAAATCGGACCGTTCAAAATACGAGCAGTATTTTCACAATAAAAATAAAAAGTTTGTGAAATTAGTATTGAAACATATTCAGGCAACTAAATGTATCTAATATCTACTTGAATCGAGTTATTGATCGCCTTTGGCCTTGAAAACATTAGTAGTAATCACTACTTGCCGCGTTCAGTGCCCAAAGATAAAGAGTTAATGTAAGGATTTGTCAATACATGAAAGTAACCAACTTACACTACCAGACACTTGAGCGCAATTAACTAGATTCGTTGAAAATTTGTTTTCTAAGTAAAGTAAAAACTACTTCGGGCACAAAACAATAAGAATGTCTCGAATGAGTTTTAAATAATCATTATTGGTCAAAACATTTTACAAAAATATGTTCTTTGAATCGAAGAATCCAAGTTAAAGAAAGGGGGCTGAAGAAAAAAATGTCAAAGGACTGCACAGTGCCACTAGAGAAACAGGGCAGTGGATCTTTTATAGTCTGCGGTTGCTCCAGCAAAGGCATGGGCTATTTGTCAAAAAGTGATGGAGTAATAAGTGCAGAAATATTTTCATATTTTTTAAAACAAAATATTTGGCTTTCGTCAATCGGCAATGTATTCATCATGCAAGAGGAAAATAACCTGAACCATAGTTTTTGGAAGAAAAGCAAATGGTAGAAATTATTAAAAATATCAATATGGCAACCAGAATTAACGGATTTAAATCACACTAAAATTTTAAGGAAGGAGTCGGATAGTAAATTTCGTAATTGCTGTCCGTCATCGAAGAAAGACATCTAGAACACTTTGCAGAGCAGCTGAAACATTATATAAACTATAGAAAAACTAATAGCATAAATTATATTATTATTATTTATTATGACATTTCCCAGTTTATTTCATATTTTAATTTAACAGACACGACCATCATAAAAAAAAATGTAGGTTTTCTAATTAATCAAAATTATTAGACTAGCTTCGCACTTGGCCGGCAGTGCATAATCGCTCCATTACACAACACCATTGTATTTTCAAACATGTATCACGTCTGATGGTTACGTAAAACCGACAGGTATCTAAAACAGGTTTATGCTATTAAACTTGTCAACGATGGTATGTTTATCGTTTTATAAGCACTGCTCTTTATTGCTACTAATTAATCAATTAGCTACACCTGTGAAGTTACTTATAATACGTTTGTTATGAATAAATAAAAATATTTAGTTGTTTTGCTTCCAGAAGAAACCTTAATCCTCTATATGTCAATTAAGTTTTATCTTTTAACAACTAATAATTAGTTTGAAACTATAATACAGTAGCTGTGAGTTAAGTCGTCTGTAAGATTTACTTATTGCTATTTTAAACACAATAAAAATCGGTTAAGTTTCTATCGCATTCACGGACTATGAGATCTGTTAGTAACATTAAAATTGAGACTTTAAGGAATTAAGTTATTCTTTGTGTCCTTCAAGTCTGTAAAATAAAACCCGGCTGTGTACACGACAATACAGAATATCAATTTTTAATCTATGCGCTACGCTTTCTTTTAAAATCTCAGCTTAGACGTTAAAAAGCTATTTTCATTCTGTATATTTTGGTAAATGGTCCATCCTAAGATATATTATTGTAACCAGGTTATTTGAATGAGCGTAACACACGGACAGATTCTGTTTGGTCCCTTTTTGTTATATTTGAGGTCGAAAAATACAACAGACTCATAAACAACGAGGTTATTACTTCTGCAATCAAGCTTTGTTCCTTTTTTTCTACCCGACAATAAAATTTAATTTTAAAAGTAATTAATAATCAAAATAAAAAAAATACTTTTGAAGGAGGTCGTATTGTTTGACTAAAAGTACAATAATTGGCGAAAACATATAGTATTGTTCCACATTTACTGCATCATAACGAAAGGCTCTGGATACTATTAAACACTGACCTTCAATCATTGATGAAAGAGTAACTTTCGAAAATGAATTGCAAAGGAATTATAACAAACGCGACAGATCAAAGTCGTGTTGTATTTAAACCTCAGATAATTCATTTTTGCACAACAATATACCAAACAAATCGATAAGTGAGAGTACCAGGATGTTTAAAAATTTATTCGTAAATAAACAAATTGATTACTGCGCGATCATTCACATTGTGGACTCCATACTTAGGCCTCTGCAAGTTAATCGTCTCGTTCGACAATTATTTGGCAGATTGCCACCCTGCCGATCATCGTGCCCTCGTCTTGTATCTACGGAACGACCGGCTGTACTTAAATAGGATTTTATTTAGTTAGGCGAAGCACTTATATTGTCCTAATCAAACTGTTTTTCTATGGAAAAGTTCACACATATAGCTGACGTAAAAATAGGACATTCGATGAAAGAAACACTTAACAAGTGGCAGTAGCGGAACGCGTGTAAACAAATAGTCGCCGGTAACACATAGTAAGTAAGATTCATAAAACGCCATTAATAACATTAATATCTTCTCTAGAAAGATGTGACTAAATATTTGGCAGCTAAAAGCATCTCCGCGAATTATTAGCCACAGTCACGGCGCGGGCGACTTGAGTAAACATGACGCGGCGAAGTGAAGACCTTGTCCGCTCTACAGGTGAAAATAATATAATTATTCTTAAGGAAATAAATTATGATAATATATATATTTGACCGTTTTGCTAAATTTCTGTACCGCCAATTATGGACTAGCAAGAAAGACAGTCAAAATGTGTTAAACCAAAAATAATTAATAACAAGCCACGGCAATGACTTGGACGCAAATCTCAAAGATTATCAGTTGCACCATTTTTAATATCGAAGTAATTTCAACCGCAGTTGATGTTAAATATTAGATTAAATGTTTTACACATTTATAACATTTACAAAATATAAAACAACTTTATTTTGTTTAATGAATATTTTAAAATATAATTGAAACAATTGTTAAAAACCACAGGAAATGGATATTATAAAATATAATCACGAATAGTAAACAAAATATTATTATTTTATTATTTAGGATAATAAATGTATCCGTACAAATACTTTTCAAGACGAACAATTGTATCTACAAATTACACGTATTTTTTACATCTTGCCAACCGAATGACCCAATTACGATCGATCAATAAGAGACAATGTGCCGCTGAGTGATATAATAACAACAAGCGCACGCGTGCACAAAAACAACAGTAGACAATTTACTCACGTGTAGAGAGTTGATGCAGAGATAGTTGTAAAGGAAATTTCTTAACATATATTTAGAGAGCGCGTGCGGATCGCACAGTCGCGAAGGGTGAAGTGTGGAGGGCGGGCGGCGCAGCCGGGAGAGGAAAGGCGACTGGCGGGAGCCGAGCGGCCTTGCGCTCCCGTCCTCGTGCCCGAGGACGCGACCGAGGTCCGCCCCGTTCGCTGCGAGCATGCAAACATTCCATCCTGACGTTCGCTCATTATGCACGCACGTCCCCGCATTAGATAACACGTACGTATAGTTAATACAATTGCGACTTAATAGAAGAGCTTTCGAGTGCTCGATTAGAATTGATTAAAATGTCAATGTAACGTATAAATTTACGATAAAAATTATCAATATGTTGGCATACACTTATTTATTGTCATCATCACACTGTTTATAGCCCACATAAATAAATAACTGGAAAACGTTCCAGGAAAATATGTTGAGAGTTGTTATTAAGAATAAATGGCAAAATTAAACCTACGTATGTTTTATATCTATTCTACGTCGGAAATACGGATAAATCGTAACCTGGTTGATAGTAATATCGTAAAATAATAAAGACATGTTCGTAAATTTAATTATTCTACTAATTATTATACGTACTGCAGGCCCAATAGAAGCACTACATAGGAGTGTTAGCAGACATTAAAAAAGATTTATAGGTACCCAACAAATCAAGCCAATATCAACATCGTGCAGAATTGTGTTTGTGCAAAAACAAGGTCGCGTGTAATCTACGATCATTGACCACATGCCCGGTTATTATCAAACTGTCTGGAATATCACTATAGTTTCCTCACAGTTGTTTATTAAGATATGAAATTGACGTTGTAGTATATAGACATGTCATTAGCGCTGTAAGTGATCCTCAAAAAATGGTTGATTTATCTCAACTTCAATAGGACTATCTCTTTTATGCATGTGATTTCGGAGACTCTTATTACTTTCATTGTAATTCGCGAGTGGCCCGTATTGGTGGCCCCAAAATTGGATATTTTTTAAACTTAGTCCATTTTATGGGCTACTTAAAGTTAACAGAAAATATTAACGCGATAAAGTTAAAAACTAATTTTCATATCTTGGAAAAACAAAATAAAATAAGGGAATTCTATGTATTAATTTTTAATTTGGGTTTACGCATTGAAATTATCTCGTAGGAGAAATTTGACATTGAAGCAGCCTTTGCTATTTGGATGAAGTTAATCCTTATATTGTGTCGGTGGATTGGAAAAAAAAATGAAGCAGTCAGTAAAAACGTGTAGAAGCTCGGCATCTGATGATATCTAGGGATTCTTTCTGCAATCCTTTAACATCATAGACTAAAGTTAGTTTCATCGTGGAACACAAAGACAGTTGCAAAATGAAATTGTTTCAAATATATATAAATTTTTTATTTATTTCTTATCAAAGAGAGAATAGAAATATAATTAATTATAAGGTACGGTACCAAGTACTTTTGGTCTACTTATATTGAGTATAGTGTCACTAATGTCGTGTTTTTACTTGACGCGGTGATACATTCAACAAAAAAATGTTTAAAAATATAGTAGAAAAAGTAGTAAACCGTAGTAATCGCACCATAAATTGGGGTATAACGCCATCCTTAATAACAATATCAAACTGATATTAATTTGTTGCATTTGTAAACTACATGAAAATACGATATCAAATTAAATAAACGTTAAACAAATAAATTTAATATAAATAATTAGAAGAACGAGCTTTTCATATCGATCACGCCGACGTAAACAAAATTGAACGTACAATGTTACCAGAATTGCGCAGAAAACCGTATATCTACGACGCGCAAATCAGTAAGTTGAAATGTTAAACGGAGGTGGAAAACTCTATAAATAATATGTTCATAAAATAACAACGACCATGCAAACCTTGGCACTTCATTACCGTTTCCGCTACAAATGGGGGTAGCGTGCGTGTCATTTCTGTTTAAGAGATTATTTTGAGTTAAATTTCAAACACGTGACGCGATTCACTGTCACTTTGGACACTTGTTCGGACTTGGAATAATCGATCTTGATTCTCGACTTTCCTACTACCGAGGACATCCAATGCATACTTGTCAATGTTATAAAATATATACATTTATAAAAATGCTAATACAACTTTCAAAAGATAGTATAGGACATACTATAACTGCCGCGCCGGGTCGCAATGAATTTCTTATATGTTGTCACAACGGCTAATTTTATGTTTGTTATAAAAATGTTCAACAGTTTACTTGTAAAATGTTCTAACAATTGTTTTTGTAACATTCAATTTATTTTGCTTTGAGTAGTCGACTCTGTGGTCTTTTTGTACGTTGAATATTCTTGAATCTAGAAAAATAAATTCCGCCCTGATATTAACCTTGTTAACACAATTTATTGTTTGGTATTTATTATTCTATTACATACCTACGATTACCTCTTCCTTTTTTCCAAATAATGTATTAAATTATATAAATAAACTTTTTATATACGAGTAGAACTCACATTAAGAGGGTTCTGTACACACTTGAGCTCATATAAACTTAGAAGAGCCCAAATTTCTATGTAAATATTTTCGAGTGACGATTGAAATTTGTGAAGGGTTAATATTATGCCAAATTACAAGTTATTATGTCAAACGGTTTCCGAGGAAAACGGCTTGAGCTTTTTCAACAATGTCTCCAGAATCCATGGTAAATTACAATCTAAAAAATAGTTTTGGTATCTATATATATGCATATATATTGCTCTTTGAAGTGATATCCCACATGATACCATCAAATCAATTTTTTTGGATTACTTTATTTGCCGCTTCTATAGGTTTTATATAAATATTTTGGTACTATCTATGGAAATGTATTCATTACTAAGCCAAGTTTGGTATAGGTGTAAATATTTTTCATAGTTAGCACTCAAAAATACTTAACATGCTTTATTACTATGCCAAAGTTTAAGTTTTCACGTCAAAAGATTTCTGATAAAACACAGATACATGACTGATCATCTTATAAGGCTTCCTTTTTTCATATTGATGTAGGGAATCCTAAAAATAACAAAAATAATGCGGATATATCAGTAATTAAGTCCAGCAAATGAGCAATTGGTTCATGAAAACATTCAATACCTTACATCATAGCCTTGAAGATTTAATTGATTTGATGGGTGCTTTGTTGTGTACTATAGGGAAAAAGTGTTTCTATCGATTTGAAAAACGAAGAAGTATTTTTTTGACAAAATAATCATTACAAAAAAATATTCACACACTATTTGAAAACTTGCAGAAATGTTTTCAATAGCCTTGGCCTTTAGCAGATGTAAAACACACGAGTCGAAGTAAGATTATTGTTACGACAAAATAAATTTGCATCTTTAGCGTTAGTTATGTGTGTGTGTTTTGAAGATGCTTATGGGAAAGAATCGAAATATGTTTCTGAATATTTTATAATTCAAAAAATGGCTAAGGAATTGACCTTGAAGTAACAATTTTAACCTTTTATACAATATTTAAGCGATCCTTTAAATTTCCAGTTCGTGCCTACAAGTTGTGGAATCGCTGCAATTTTCTGATGAATATTTTGTTTTAGTTGAGTCGTATTATTTGTATAACCACGACCCTTGAGATAGACCCACAAGAAATCTAGTGGGCTCAAATAGGGACTTTGTGGTAGTCGCGCTATGTCACCCCTTAGAGAAATCACATTAACGAAGCCACCTGAATCTGTTGTCTGAAAAGGGTATGTCAACGAAATTTCAGAATTTCTCGAACATTTTCGATACAAAATTCAGCTTTTCAATGATATCACACTCATTTAATTCTTGAACCCGTTAAAGTTTTTAGGGATAAAATTTTAAATAAATGATACAATTCGCGGCTAGACACTACGAGACAGCTAATGCCGATGAACGCTTGCGAGTTGAGTGTCTTGGATCGGCACGAATAAAGTCTTTAATTTACTATGCTCTTTCTTCGGTCCGAGTAGTTTACGTACGACCTGGGCGATATGGCATCACTGAAACAGTCTCTCCAAAATTTTTTTATCCAATGTTTAATCAAAGGGACATTTGGACATTACCTAACACTGTGCGATTAGCACCCAACTCGAAATAAAAGTCTAATAAGTACCTACGCAAAGAATTGTTTTCATCAAATTTCGCACTACAAAAGAACACCATTGTCCCATATAACTTAAGTTTGGTAACTTAAGTTCGTAGAAACAAGCTAGGCGAACGACGTCCGTCAGAACCCTCCGCGCTCTCTGTGCCTTCAAAAATTATTGAGGGAACAAAAATAAAATTTACTTGGATCTGTATATTGGTTATTCGGAGATAACAATAAGACTCGAGAAAGGTAATGTGCATTTACACTTTCCACAAGCGTGGATGAAGCTGTGATTGCGAGTGCCGCATGTGCACAAGTTAACTTTGAGTAACAGCTACTAGAGAGTCGCGCCGCGTTGAACAGACGCGGTTTTCAAGTGCCATATTTTTATGCAAGATTACACAGTGTATTTTTCTTCGTAACGGAAAGAGACGCAATTTTTCATTTTTCATACAGTGATTTTTTCGAATGTAACTGCGTTCTATTATACACCGATTATTTAAATTAATGCACTTGAATGAGTGGTGACCCGTACGGGAAATAAGATTTAACTATTAAACGAATAAATGATATCAAGGTTAAATAAAGCTTGTGGAAGAAACAATATTTTATTATATTTGTAGTTACATTATTTCATTAGGCAAAGGATATGAAGTCAACGAAACCCGAATAAAGATCTGAAGACGTTTATTTCCCATCTGTTAAAAATGTAACGATGTTACTTTAAGGTGCTATAAAAGGCTGTATAAAGAGTTTTTACTAAGCGGGAAACCTGCAGAAGGGCATGTCGTTTGGTCTCAATGATGAAAACGAATGTGTTTTTTTTATTTATATAATGTCACGTGTAGATAAAACGTATATATATATATATATATATATATATATATATACATATATATATATATATATATATATATATATATATATATATATATATATTGTTATAAGGACAATCTATACCAGTTGATCGTTACCAAATAAGTTAAAACTATCAGTTATGAAGTGAATTGCAAGATTGTGGAAACCTTAAGGCAACATTTTTTAAGACATCAGACTTATTTGGAAGGGAAAAAAGAGTCATTTTAATTTTTTTTAAACATAACTACATTTAATTTTGTCTAAAATTGTTGTTTTGTATTATTTTTACAAGTGTAATTATTTATATTTTAATTGAAGTGAAAACTTTTTTAGGCTCACCATGCACATTTTTTTGAACAGTGAACGAAACCGAGCTGTCACGTTCGGTGACGCTGAATTGGGTAAACTCGGCTCACTTCGGCATCGGTCAAGCGAGTTCACTGTTCAGGTAAACTCAACTCCTTTTGTGTCATACACTATAAAAAAAAGCCAAGGTGAGTTCACTGTCTAATATGGAGTGCATCGTTTAAAGAATTATTTTTTATTTTGTATTAATATTTTATTTGAGTATAATTTAACATAATACGCGTATGTTATTGCATATAATCACTAATATTTCAAGTTTATTATAGTTAGTGTTTAATATTTTATTCGAGAGTAGTTTAGTAAAATACGCGTATGTTATTATATTTTTTATTAGGTTTCACTTTTGTCGTATTGTTATAAGCACACACGTGTTTTTATTTATCATTTTATACTAAGAAAAAACTATATGGTTAGAGAAACCGTTTTTCCACATTATGTTTATAAAAGTGGGGTCTGCGGCGACTGCGATTACAGCAAGTTAGACTCGTTTAAAATAATTTTAAAAAATTATTCCAGTTTCGAGATGAGTTTAATTGGAATAAATCATTTATTTTTTACTAAATAAAGGAGTTCATCCACATAGATAAAAAGGACGGCTGCATTATCGTGTCTGCTCACACCGAAAACTTTCGCGCGTAGCGTTATTTCGGAGATTGTTTGCGATCAACTTACAATTTTAAGAATTTTCGAAATATTTTCAGAATGTTTTAAGTCATTTCCAGAAAGAAAATGAAAAAAATTTCTTTTTTTAAATAAAAATACGCATTACTCCTTAATATTTGAATATATATACATATACACACACACACACACACACACACACACACACATATATATACATACACACACACACACATATATATGTATATATATATATATATATTCGAATACAGGGCATGTAAAAGTGTAATCATGAGGATGAAAGAAATGCTACATGAACTTAAGATGGTTCAGCCATGTTGAAAGTATGACAGAGAAAGACTAGTAAAAACAAAATGTCTATATTAAATAGACTTCACTCTCGTTCTGAAAGTTCTTACCATTAGCACTCTTAAAAATTCTTCAGAAGATAATTACTTTTTTCTTCATTTTTTTTATGGCGATTTCTTTTATATGAGCTTTCTCTACCTCTATTTCTTTCGTTATATTTCTTTGTCTCTAACGTGTGTGAGTGCCACCTAGAGTCATTCTTTTTGTTCGTTTTATAAGAGTTTATATACAACGGACACTATTTACAACAACGTCATTGCAAAAAGATATTGATTTATGAAAGAAATGTGTGAGGCTTCATAAACATAATGCAACGCTTGTATTCGTAGAAAACAAGATCATAATTCCAAAAAAAAATTATTTAATGAGCTAATATAACAAATGTTGGTCACGGTCTCAAACTTTTGGTCGGCAGTGTACAATGTGGCTTCTTTAAACACTTGTATATTTTTCGTATATTTAACATGTCAATAAATGTTGTGTATAGAAACAAAGTCGTATTACCGTAAAATATTTATTCTAAAGGATAATTTTAAAACAAATACTATAGACTCATTTCATTCATTGTTGTTGTTGGCAAATCCAGATTTAAATTAGACCCTTTGTAATTATCATTGGCCAAGAAATATATTGATCTTTTATGCTTCGGAGGTTACGTTAGGTTATATTAGGTAGGATCATTTAAGCTTGATGATAGTATGCCTTTTGGTTTAATTAAAATTTAGATGTAAATTTTATTAATAAACTTTTTAAATTGTAATTAATGCGCATAATCGTTCATTTTTATACCTCATGAATGCCACATCTTCAAAAAACATTGACCTATTTTCGAGATTTGTATGTAAAGGACAACCGTAGAGAACGTGGCATGCATATTAAATCAGATAGTGCAAACGACGGTGTGTTTGCTTGGGAGCATATAAACAGAGGTTTTAAGCTTTTGATAACATAGGTATGACATTTATCTAACTTACGATAAATATAAAAACTAACCTTATTACTATTACGAGTCGATTACGAGATGGATATATCCAAACGAATTTAGATTAAAAATAATTGTTAGTAGATTGCTATATAAATTTGTAGAGCTAGTACATTCATATAAAATTTATCTCCAGATTTGTGATCACTTGCCTATAAAATATACCCGTAATCATCTAATAATTTCGAACAATTAATAGATACACTTAACAAGTAATTTATTCTTCAGAATATTATTCAGTTTTAATTTGTGCAAAATGCAATAATAGAGGCTATCGGAACGTTAATTAATAACAAGTTATCTTAAACCAATCCGAGGGCAGAAAAGTCATTTATCCTATTATACCATAGGTCTGTCTAGAATAATGGGAAGGTAGCGGGCAACGACAATACAAACGTCAGTTACAAACCATCACACACAAGTGCGCTTAAACTAGTTGAGAATCAAATCGCTAACGAAAATAACGGCAATGGATGTTGCGTGTTCGCTTGCCCCATTTCTTCGAGGAACAATTAAAACGACGACTATAAAACAGTTCCAAGAATGGCGACGAATAGATTTAAATTTATTACATAAACTTAGTGCTATACTTGGAATTTGGTGTTGTTCATTTGACTGAATTATAAAAATGACCATAAAAGGCAGAATTTAAAAAGCCCTTTACAGTTACTTAAAAACCGTGACAAGTGAAAAACGATAAAAGCAAGTAACGTTTCCTCTCCCGTCCACTTTCTAAAATGGTAAATGAAAAACACCTAGAAAATGATGAATGTAAAAAACGATTGGTCAAAGAAAAAAAAATTCAATCCTGTTATGTCAATGTGTATATACATTGGATGTAGCAGTTAAACTTATTTGGCTAAATAAAACAAAAAAAAATTGAAAAATAAATCTCTTAATATATCACTTAGAGGAAACGAAACAGGAGATAGAGTTACGGTTCGATGAATCAATTAAAAACAACAAACAAAATCTACAAACGACAACATCCGGCCGCCAATAATTCCGTCACCTCGCGCCTGTAGCAGCGCCGTACGCCGTATGTGATGTATTTAGGAGAGCTGCTTCTTAAACGGCGTCGAACGGAAACGAACCTGTCACATTTACTTCGCACCGTGAACCTGAACCGCCGACGTCATGTTCATATTTTCATATACCGCCCACATCCAACGCTTTTAGATTAATACATTTACACTTACTTCACTGAGTTAAGTAGATAAAATGATCTTCATATTCGGTGTTTAATTCATAGTCTTAACATTATGTAGGCAGTGTTTTCTTCACAGGATTCTTGCCTATAAGAAGCGTTCAAGATAATTTACGTCGTTTGTTTATTAAAAGCATGAATGAAAAACTTTCTTCGTGTAAATTTTTCCCCGTAAAAGCTAGTGCAGTGTTGGTCTAAATTTTTCGCAGAATCGCTTACCAACACATTACCAATATTGTGAATAAAAATAGTAAAGCTTTCACTGTACACCGAAAGCTCGTTTATGAATACTTAAAGGAAAATCATCCAAAATCAAAGCGACGTACATGTAACATATACCAAATATTTTATATTTCCAACAATTATTAGAATATTTTGGTAGGAAATTATTATTACTGAGTATCGAACGAGTATATATCGATACCCCACAGGTGGCCAATACAAATAAGAGTTTGTGAGATTTAAAACAGTTTACGCGTGTTTTTAAATACAAATATGCAAATTGATCGTAACGAATATTGAAAACGTCGTTGTCAGCTTTTAATTAATATAAGATAATTAACTGCCCGCCCAGTTTTGCTCGTTCTAAAAGGTAACACGACTGCGTTTTTTTGTAATCATGTACGGTTAATTTATTAACTGTATTCTCACTTTCTAGTTATTTATTAACGGTTTTATTCAAGTACAGAACTGTACAGCTCGCTAGTCTTGTTACATAAAAACGATTTATGCATCTAAAATAATTATAATATTTTTAATACTACGTTTAATACGGTATATTTTTTTTCTTTACACTCATTAATTTACATAATAATACATATGACGGACTGATTGCTATGAAAGCAATATCTCACAACCAACCAGCACATCAATGCAACCCAGCTAAAGGATCGGTTGGGAATCGAAACCGCAGTATGCTGCACCGTCAAATACAAGAGTCAAATACAATGAGTTAATTTTTATTGACAATTGAATGAAACTACGTGATGTACTATTAATTCTACTTTCTTTAAGTTGTTTACCACGACCTAGGTTTCGTTGTATTGCAACATCTTCAGGTGGGCTGTTAGCAAAGATCTTTGGTAATAGAATCTTTGCTAATAGCCCACCTGAAGATGTTGCAATACAACGAAACCTAGGCCGTGGTAGAGAACTTAAAGAAAGTAGAAATAATACTACATCACGTAGTTTCATTTAATTGTCAATAATGAATTTCTACAAAATTAACGCCAAATATATTCAATACCCATAATGGTTTAAAAGTTTAACTTAAAATTGCACCCGGCATACATTAACTTCCTCCACTTAAAGATTTATTGCTCATTACCCACACCTAAAGACATTTTTTTATATAAAATTAGTATGATTTATGAATACGTTATAGTTTAATTCGACGGAGCTAATATAAGTATAAAAAGTATAGCCAATGAATATAGAAAATATTTAGTAAACGAATAGTTTTAGGGAGAATGTTAACTAACCCAGAGATAGTATTTCATGCGTTATAATAAATAAACATTTAATTAGACTATTAAAAATTATTTTTATAGCGACTAAAGTGATTTTCGGTTGGCTTAAATTGTGCTAAGACCTGGAAAAAATTAATACACTGTTTTTTTAATAGAGTAGGTATTACCAAGTCAGTTCTTTTTTATTTATGAGATAAAGTCAATAAAAGATGAAAACCAAACGGCACCAAATGATTTGTTGGATTAGATGATGCTTTAATCGTGTAAAAGATGACATTTTAAAGATTTACATAAAAGCACAGAGGCGGTTCTTACAAGATTTAAGTGTAAATAAAGTTAAGCTGACTTCGTGAACAAATAACTTGCATTTTCTGCATGTTTATACGCGAAATGGTCGTATCGGTTTGGCTTCTCGTGTTTACGTTTTTACTGTACATCAAGCTTGACAGGTTGACTTTTTTCTACAGACCGAGGTGACAAAGACAGTCGTAGATTTAAATGATAATTACTCTCTATATTGTAGCTCGAACAAACTCGCACTATTTACGAAAGTGTACAGCTATGTATGTTTGCATTCACGAGAAAAAAATGAAAGTTAACGGCGGCAAATACAAGATTACTAAATCGACGTTTCTAATTATGAAGTCCGTACAGAATCTTGTTAAAATGGAGGCAATACATTTTGTTCTCGTTTGACTAAACATTATGTTCAAACGCTTTTAACAAATATAGCCGCTGCGACGAGTCATTATCCAATGGCTATTTTTTAAACGTTTTGTTACATATAATATAATACAAGAACATGGAGCTGACAACTAACTTTCGTAAAATTTAGTTACGCCTATTAAGTCAGTAGTTTTTTGATTAACGATTCTTTAAATCTTTGTTTACAGCCAGTAATAGCAAAGTTATTGTTGTTCTTTTATAAATAAAAAATATTTCTATTGCAGATGAATTTAAACATGATTTGAAATCATTTTAGTGACAGTATATAGAGATTTGTAATTCGATAATATTGTAATTCTCTTTACAATGCGATTGTTAATAAACGCCCATTGCTTCACAGTGATATAGCGTAGCGGATATAGGTAACTAGAAAGATCGAATTCATAGAACGTCTCAAGTTCAAATACATTTGTTATTATTTTGAAAACAACAATGAAAAATCTTGGGCTTACCCAATGAAATTTTTAATAAAGCAGTAGACTGCGAAGAGCGTGGAGTCGTTGAGCGCGAGCTCCGGCTTGATGCGAGGTAGGGACAGCGGCGCGGGCGGCGCGGCCTCGCCGCTCAGCACGCGCAGCTGTGCCGCGCTCATGGCGCGCGCGCGCCCCGCTCCGGCGTGTGGAGCGATCGTGCCAGCCGTGCCCGGCCCCAGTGCGGCGCACGTCTCGCTTTACGCGCGCCGAGCGCCCACCATGCTGGCTGACGGGAGCCTCCTTTAACGGGACGCAGCCCAGAACGAGCGGTTCATAATACGCGACGGCGGCGCGACGCGGCGGACGCACCGCGGGGACGAGCAGCGGCGGCGGCGGGAAACTGCAGCGACCGTCGACTTGCGGCGCGTCACTGCGGAGGGCGCCGGCGGGCGGCTAGCTTATCGATCGCGGGGGCGCGCCTGCGCGTCTCTGTGACCTGCGCCCTCCGTTTCGATACCTTCTCGACGCGCACTGGGACCGAAATATTCTTTCAAAAGTCTATGAGCAAAAACGCCAAATAGACAATAAGCAGGAACCAGGGACATATGACGTACGAACAGAGATACATGGTCCAGTAGAGGGTCCTACGGTGAAATAGCGTGACGCGGCACGAGAGAGACGCGTGTGGAATGCGTGCGACCACGTGCGAACGGTAAACAAGAGAGCGGCTGCGGCGAATAGCGCGTGCGGCGTGCGGCGGTGTTCGATGCGAACTGACAGCCGGTGCTCGGCGCTCGCCTGAGCGCGCCCGAAAGGAACCACCTTGTCGTAGCTTTACGATATGTATCGGCTATATTTTCGATTCAAAAGTACAGACCAATCTCAATCCCGAAATTTAAATATTACTACGTTTTACTAGTACGGGTAATATTATTTATACACCTATATAAAAATAAATTAATATATTAAAGAACAAGTTATTAAGCGGTAATAAAACAATACGATGTATAGTACTTTAAAATCCGCCCATATTTTCCTTTCTATATAAAAAAATTGATGTAAGCCAAAGTTGTCATTGTTAAACTGTATCAGGCGCTTATTGGCACTAGTATATATATACATAAAATGTTGCGGTGCCAAGTTGTCTCGCGCGAACACATCTGGCGATGAGCTGGAATAAGCGTGGTTAGGTCAACGGCCGCTCCGGTCATGACTGACAGTTTGACAGCTGACAATTCGTATATATATTTTTTATACACTACTACTGCTGGTGCCTGCTAGTGCCACGAGGGAGCAGCCTCGTGACCCACGCCGTTAAAGTCGGAAGCCTACTTTGCCAATTTGTGGCGACATGAATAAAGATTTAGTCAGTCACGGTGTACTGAATGTATAATACAGATTGATGGACAATTGTAATGAAGACGTTATACTGAATATTTCAAATGTATTACTATTAAACGCGCGATTCATTTAAATTTAAGCATTATGTGGACAAAGTTTTTAAATTCATACAATTTACTTACTAGTTGTTCCTCGCGGCTTCGCTTGTAGATTTTGTATTAATGCGGCGGAGTAGTTCTCCAGTAATAATATTCGCATCTCAATCGTATTAAATGTCAAAATAAAAGTAAGATATATCTTACTTAGCTTAGCTTGAACTTTAAGATGAATTGCTATAGCAGTCTTTACAATTTCTATTTATCATTTCTGGAACCCGCGCACTTATTACATGAGCGCAAAAAATGTATTTCATTTTAAAGAATATTTGACCACGCTAAAAGGTAACTTAGACTTTAATCTGAACCATACGCACCATCTCAGAGGAGTTGTCGCCCAAATGTATTTAATAGTTTTTGCACGATGCTCTAATAAACAGATGATACTTTAGGGAATGTTATTACTTTATGAAAAAAATCCTGACGAAAGATGGTCTAGATTTTAATTGAACTTCATGCATGGTCACGTCAGGCAGGTATTTCAAAATAGTTCAACGTAGAAAGCCATTCAAATTTATGCAATAGTAACGATTATTTAAAAAAAAATTGTAGTCAATTATATTCATTCTTGCTGTTGTCAATAAGTTACTCGTTTTTCTAGATATGTCGTGAATTATCGTCAAGTCAATAGATATTTATTAATCCCGGTAGAGGTAAATAACGAAATCGTACAGAAAAATGTAACAAGCTGATAAATATTGACTTAACGATCACTCACTGGCGGCCATTGACATCCACAAACACCACAGTTACTCAATTCGACTAGCGTCACAATTATTACAAAAACAGTTACAGTTATATGATTACTAATGAAGTACTATTTTAGTAATGACACATTATATGTTTGAACATTGACCAACCAACTCGTCTAACTTTCAACTCAACAATATCACGCTTAAAACTAAAATTAGTAAACTTCGGGTAAATCATCAAGAGTATTTAATATTCTAAGAAATACCGAAGAAACAAACCTTTAACATCTACGACACGTAATAACATTTAAACATAAAACATAATTTTTTATGCAGCAATTATTAGGTTGAAATTTTTCAATAATTTCATTTTATTGCCTTCGTGTTATATTTTAATTATAGTCACTCTTTATTTTCTAAATTGATTTTAATTCTTCTTATTTACTTTTATGAATAAAATTGAAAAACAAGAATTGAAATTCTCACTAAAAATAAATTATGAAGTAGAAGTTGAATTTACACTACGAATATTCTATACACAATCAGGCACGTGAATGTACATTAATATTTAAGTTAAGAATATATATATATATAATATTTCTATTAAACTATTTAAATATATTAAGATTATTTTTCAACGTTCACAAGTCTATAATAATGTTCCCAGCCTAGTGTAATAATCCTAGGCCTAAATTATCTTGAATTTCCCAAAAGCTATAAGATTTAGAATCATCATTATAATTTTTCAGTAAACTTTAGGTAAAGCTCTACTCAGTAATATTGTTTTTTCCGTAATTTTAACTGTAATAGCTTTAAAGAAGGGGACTGGGGTGTCAAGTGTTTTGTAGATATTCTCAGCGAGTGTGGATATTTTTAAAACTACCTCACACACACTATTTCTATCGAGTGATAGAATTGAGAAGTTAGTTGGACTCCTATAATATTTCCATAAAATATGTTTGAATATTAACTAATTTCAGATATTTGAAGGCTAATATATTGTACGTATATGTCACATTTCAAGTTCCTGAGTATAACAGTACTTCAAGAAAAATGGCTCTAACAGACGGACACTCGAGTATCTTATAAGAGTTTCTTTTTTCCTTCTAAGACACGGAACTATAAAATTAACCACATTAATGGAGTAATGCATATCTTGTCAACATAGCGACGAGTATGTTAATTGAAGAATCACACATGTCATAATATCACAGTTAACTTACACATATTCGTTCCTAATATAATTACAAATTAAGTTGTTTTAAATGAAGTTCGCGTGCATAATAAGATGAGATGCGAATACAGTTCTCATTATTACTTTCAATAATATTCGGAGGAATATTCATACTTCCATTTTCTATCTACTTTTGAGATGACTGTCGCTTAGTATATCGTAAACCGAATAAATATAGTATAGTATAATTTATATCTGTCACTGTATCAATACGATTGATAGCGCGAAGTATCACTAAAATGTTTACAATAATTTCGCGATGATCAGCTTTTGTGATTAACGAGTCATAAAATGATTAAGTCTTCTTAATCACTGGCGAAAAGATGAGGAAAAGTTGTTTAAAAATTACAATAATATTTCTTGAGATAAAAGTAACCTAAAGGAAATCCATATACGTGTTTATATGATTGCCATATGCTTGCAGCTTACAATGTTGTTCCTGTATCTTAAAAAAAGTTTGTCTACGATCTTTCAAAATTATTAAAGCGTGATTCTTTCTTTAAATTTTGATATGGAACTAAATCAAATATAAAGTTACTTGATCTAAATTTGTATTTTGATCACTTTTATTTGAAAAGAAATTTATATGACACGGCGAAAAAAGTTTTAAAAAACTAAGTATAAAGTGAGCCATAAAAGTATCGCAATACATTTATTTTAAATCATATACTCTTTGGGATTGTTCTGAAAAATTGTAACCTCCTAGAGTTATTAAATACATTAAACATTTTTCACATGTTGAGAAACCTAACGTCAAAAAAAATAATAAAATAACGTCGTTAAAGTCGTCAACTAGAGTACACTGTGTCGGCGTAATAAACTATAAATGGGACAGACGCCCGACGAAATTAAAACTACATGTCGAAAAACAATTCGTACCGAAAAATAATGACAAAGACAAAACACAGGCCGCCTTCGAGTTCGACGTCCGGCGGTGCGTCTGATCGTTACAAACTCGCTATCCGGTTACAATCGAATCGCATCGCCGCGATCGGACGAAAAATATGACGAGCGGCCACGCTGTCACGCTTCGCGTCGCCTCCTTTAATAACGAAGCGGCTATTTCTAGGAGCGGATCGCATCGCGTCCCGTTGACGTATTGCTCTAAACGTAACGGCATTCCACGAATTTTACGAATGAAAGCTACATTTCTTTAATTTCTGTGACGGGCCTATACTTTCATTTCAAAGTACAGTCAACGTCTTTCAATAAAATTTTGTAATGATTTTACATCATATATGCATACGGTAAAAATATATATTAACATTCTTGCAAGCACAGCAACTAGTGTAGCACGCACTAGCAAGCACAGCAACACTAGATAACTAAAATATCCGCTCCTAGAATCCAACAAATTTGCAGCCTCTAGTAAAATTTAAACATTATGGAAGGTCAAGAGAAAATAAAGTTTTGATAGTCTTATGTTATTCGGTCAGGGTACTTACAAGTCATAAATTTTTACTAGATGGACACTTACAACCGATCTTTACAAATATTGACAGTTTCTTTAAATTAATTTAAAATGGGTTAACTACATGTGTAGATTAAACCGGGAGCATCCCTATATTCTAAAAGAACTAGTTTATCATGAAAGTACCTTCAGATACGTTACGAACACTTGGTTTTCGATGAGGTTACAGACCTCTCTGGCCAACCCGGAGAAGACGAGGTGCAGACCCGGAGAATTATGAGACCAACATTGATGAGTTATTTATTTATGTTATACGTTAAGAACAGTGCGAACCTTTAATGTATGCTTGGTCGTTTGTTTAAAAAATAATTAATCGACCACATAACAAACTTCACACGATTAATCTAGCATTGCGATAAATGGAGTTTGTGCCAATTACTGTGGTAGTTTTATTAAAACAAGTGAAGGACCCTACATTTGATTTTACTTTTTGATAAATGTTGTAATGTAAACAAGTATAGTGAACAAATAAGGCATTTATTCAATAATATATCTGAATAGAAATAAAGATAGAAACGAAAGAAAATAACGCTAAGAGCACTAAAAGTAACTAAAGAAATTTAACTATTTTTAGTGCTTTCTAAATACCATTACCAGTATTCTTTCGAAATTGTAACGTCATAGTTTCACTAAGCTTTTTTGAGGAAACGTCGTATTCGTTGCATTCTGTACAAACAAAGTCAGCGAACAATGTTCTCTTTCGCCTTCATTTCTCTTTATTATTCCAGGCGGTGATTATTTGGGAATTCATGATATTTGCGCCATTGAGAATACGTTATTTACGACGATATAAAAGGAGAAAACGAGCTGAATTTTTCACACTCTTCGTACATAACTCTGAATGAAAAGAAATATTGTACTATCCTTATATATAGCACTTTTTCTACAAACACCAAAATAATTATGACTCATCCAAAATACAAAAAAGATTTATTACGAAAACAAACTAAATATCTTTTTAGTAGGTTTAGGTGGAAATAAATGAATAACGCGATAAAAAACACTTGATTATTAATTAGGGAAACTGAAATTCAATCATGACTCTATAGTAAGATCGCTCGGAATTCCAGTTTAACGTCACTACACTATGCATAAGATACGGTGATAATCTACTGACTAATCTCGCTCGTACTGGTTTCTGAGGGATACCGCAAAATTTGGATACTGTGCATGTATTATTGGCAAAGCAGAACAAAAATATGTAAGAAATCCACAAGAAAGGCATTGAGAGGTAGCTGTAACGATTCCACCGAAGACGGACTCTCGAGCAGTGCACGTCCAATATTATTGACTTGTCATATTGGACTATGCATCGTGTAGTACGGTAGAGCACAAGCAACCTGCACAGACATCTGGCGTTTTTAGTGAAACGCGTGATCACTTTTACTTCGACAACATTATCTCGTTAACCTTCCTCGTATTGACGAGGCGACACAGGCATCTATTTGCACAAGTTACTGTAACAAAAATGGAACCTTATATATGTGGTATGTAATTGTGTAGTCTCATTTTCGTGAAACACAGCAAAGAGGATGCAAATTATTTTCCGAAAATAATACTTCATTGATAATAACAGTCTGGTGTACATGAAAATTTTAAAAAAACCACCAGAATGAGATTTGAAATTTTACTAGTGTAATTATTATAATTATTTTCTCTTTACTTATAACTTCGAAAATATCTGGACTTGGGTTTGAAAAATTGGGATAAGTCGGTTTAAACCATCAAACTTTTAAATATATATGACAATGATAACTAAATTTTAATGATAATAGTATTTGGCCAACGTGTTAAGCGTGAATACAACTCTTATAAAAGGGCATGTATCCACAATTACAAAAATTACGTAGATAGTATTAGGGGACTTTCGAAGGTCCCCTTTTTGTATGAGGTGGGTCGTTACGGGTCCCAGGAGGGGCCCTGAGGACTACCCGGTTGGTTATGGCGGGAATAGTGTATGTATACGTACAAAATAAAACAAAAGATTCAACGAAGTGCATGAACTTACCACGGGACGTGTAAGCATACCACGGGACTTACCACGGGACGTGTTTGTTTCAGGAGTACATACCTGCAAATGAAAGATAAAGGAATATTAAATCATGAAATACGATCGAGATGTAAACACGTAAATAGACAAAGTACAAACATAGTATATTGTTGCAGTATTGAATGGCAGGGTCTGCCGGCACTTGGAATACGCAGCGTAAGCAGTAAACCGCTGGTCTCGTTCGAATCCTCAGGTAAGTGACAGGAAGTGAGATCTAATAGCGCATAATCGACGTGTTGATTCACGAGGGCAAAAGTATTTCATTGTCAGCATCTTACGATTGAGACTGGACGTTCAGCGTAATGCGAGTCGGGGAACCGGGTAAGGTTTTAGTCCGCACAGCATACTACACTTTAGAAATAAGGGGATAAACACGAAGTTTGTCGGTGTGAAACTAATTTATCGTAGGTCTCCAGAATGTGCTATGTTCGAAGGACTAATATTCCGATACTAGATTTTAGTTTCATACATGTGACCCATGCACCGATGCACGAATTACAAAATTTATCGCTTCCGCTTTGGTGGAACGAACAAGTTAATTAAAACAGATGAGGCACAAACCAACGTTGGGGAGAAGTCAATTTATAGTTCAGTTTACACATATACCTGCTGATAAACATCTCTCCATATCTCAATTAAATGAAACTACGTGATGTAGTATTATTTCTACTATCTTTAATTTCTTTACCACGACCTAGGTTTCGTTGTATTACAACATCTTCAGGTGGGATATTAGCAAAGATTGAATCTTTGCTAATATCCCACCTGAAGATGTTGTAATACAACGAAACCTAGGTCGTGGTAAAGAAATTAAAGATAGTAGAAATAATACTACATCACGTAGTTTCATTTAATTGAGAATAATGAATTTCTACAAAATTAACGCCAAATATATTCAATCTCTCCATATATTAAGTACAATATATGCACGAAATGATAGTTTTCCGGAGAGAGCCGTTTCCCTTTTTTTCGCCACCCCTTTTTACTTATCGGTAAAAAAACCTTGTTTTACTTATGAGGGAATTAAAAATTTATGCGGATTTAATTTTTTTTACTTTCAATCAAACAAAAAATACTATTTTTCATTTTCGAGATAATTCTGCTTGCCCTAAATACATTTATTCGATTTTGAAATATATATGTCATATCTATCATATATATATATATATATATATATATATATATATATATATATATATATATGTATATATATATATATATATATGTATATATATATATGTATTTATATGTATATATATATAATATACATATATATATATATATATATATATATATATATATATATATATATATATACTATCATATATAATCTGTATACCATAAAAATATCGTTTCTGTTAATACCCTCAAACAAGCCGAAATTCCCTTTTTCACGTCTTCATTAGAGCGAAATGCCTTTCCTATTAGCTCCTTTTTCACATTTGGGTACAAATAATATCCCTTGCAACAGCAACGCATGTCAATTTCCCCGCCTTTTTCTTTCATGGCTCCTCTTAGTCTGTCTTCTTCTGAGAAGGATGATACGATATTTTTAATTAAAAATCGGAAACTACAGAACTGACTGTAGGACGGTTTCCGCATAAGCGTCCCACAATCAGTTCTGTAGTTTCCGATATTATATCCTTTCGTTTGTGCCTTCCTACAGAATAAAAGGCGGAAAACAAGGATATGTGCTACGATGGATATGCGCATTTAGAATAATCGAGAAATAACTATGTATTAAATAATTATCTGCAAGATTTGCCCCAAAA
Organism: Druceiella hillmani; assembly: GCA_039881145.1. Lineage (NCBI taxonomy): Eukaryota > Metazoa > Arthropoda > Insecta > Lepidoptera > Hepialidae > Druceiella > Druceiella hillmani. The sequence continues at coordinate 76,977,913 of JAYKKI010000001.1, read as the reverse complement.
AATCGGGGAGCCCAGAAATAATGTTTGGAATAGAATGAGAAAACACAATTACCAATCTATTGTTAATATTAATATATGAAACAAAAATTCTATCTAAATAAGGAAAGTATGAAAAATATGCACAGTGTGTAGAATTAGTCGAAATCGAAGTTTCGATATAATAATACTCGACACCGAACACATTTAAAAAAAAATTGTGTTACACTATAACAATGTACAATCGAGACGTTAGATTATAACCGGTAACTATCCACAATCGATGTTGAACGAACAAAGTGAGCACAATGCAGACGCCGCATGGCATGGAAGCCACCGCCGTGACGAGGCAACTCATTACACACGAATCGCGGCTTCCGATTAGCTTCGCATTCTCAAAGAAATAAATACCCAAACCGCCATTATCAAATTACCTGCGGTGCGTACGGATGATACATCCGGTTACACCATTTCGCCGTATTAGACTTGAAGGTCGTTCCAAGCGACAATGGAGAGAACATTATACTCGACTTTTACGGTTTCAATTCCAAACTACTGATTCTTGCGGACATAACAGTTGATTAAATTAATTTAAGAAGAGGACATAATTTGAATATAAATGATCAAAACAGAACTCAACCGTTGCATAAATGTTTAGGTTAGCGTATTACTTTCTTATACATAGAGATTTACAGACTATTGCATATTTTACATCAATGAGAATGAGCTTATATGTGAAAATACATTGATTTCATAGCTAAATACGATACGTACTACGGACCTCAAAGCAATTTAAGAAGAGGACATAATTTGAACATAAATGATCAAAACAGAACTCAACCGTTGCATAAATGTTTAGGTTAGCGTATTACTTTCTTATACATAGAGATTTACAGACTATTGCATATTTTACATCAATGAGAATGAGCTTATATGTGAAAATACATTGATTTCATAGCTAAATACGATACGTACTACGGACCTCAAAGCAATTTAAGAAGAGGACATAATTTGAACATAAATGATCAAAACAGAAGTCAACCGTTGCATAAATGTTTAGGTTAGTGTATTACATTATTATACATGGAGATTTTCAGACTATTGCATATTTTACATCAATGAGAATGAGCTTATATGTGAAAATACATTGATTTCATAGCCAAATACGGTATCTAATACGGACCTCAAAGCAATTTAAGAAGAGGACATAATTTGAATATAAATGATCAAAACAGAACTCAACCGTTGCATAAATGTTTAGGTTAGCGTATTACATTATTATACATGGAGATTTTCAGACTATTGCATATTTTACAGCAATGAGAATGAGCTTATAGCCAAATACGGTACCTAATACGGACCTCAAAGCGTAATGTTTTTCTATTACAATGAGAGCAGTAGAGTAACTCTGTCAAATAACGCGAATTTAACCTGGGTCTGTTTCAATAAGTTTTCCATTTTTCTAAATTGAATATAGAAAGTCGCCTTAAATAAGGACTGTGGGAGAGGTCAAAATTCCTTTCTTCTTATCTTTGGAATCAATGTTTGATGGTTCCATAAGAAAGTATATTTTCACCTTAAACGAAGTTCATAAAACCGAGCACTCGAAGTTTTTTTGGGGATATTTGTTAGTTCTTTACTCGGTGAAATTAGGGTGACTATTGAACAGGAGGTCGATTGCGGCGCTCTTTATAAACTCTACCAGAGATTTTTGAGAGTTTTTGAATGCATCAATTTCGATCCGTAACCATCAAAATAGTGAACAAGTTTTATTTTTAAACCATTAGATCAATTTCAAGATCATTTCCTTACAGAAACTTGAACGACCTTGATCGCATTTAAAACTGAAAGATATTTCTTTATAAATAAAAAATTATAAAACTTTTTAGTAGCATGTTGAAAACACTGTCTTTTTTTAGATTTCTTATCATTTTCAGTTGGCTCCGGCAACTTTTCTATTAAATATAATAAGCTAAATTTGTGAGAATATTATGGACAAAGTGAGTGGTAACTTTTTCAAAATGTTACATTTAAAACTGATACAAAGTTCTTAGATTTGTCTTGGTGATAGTCAAGACAAATTGACTTAAAATTGTTCTATGGGCTCAATATTATTTTCATAACACACTAATTCAGATTCTCCCATATTGTTATATAATTATTTATTTACTTAATTTAGGACCTCTTTTCAAAACGTTTATTTTAGATTTACCGAAGATTTTTCCAACCTACTTATAGTAGCTTTTACATTTGATACTTCCACTGTATTTGATATTGCACAGAATTTTCTTAAATTGTTATTGTAAGCCGGTCCCGAGAATATTATTTCACTGTTACCGCAATGTTTAAGTGTTCAGATTTGCGCACATTGGACGCTATGCGGTCTCAGTAAGCGCATCGCGATAAATCCCTTTATGTCACACTTTCAATATTGAAAAATGGGAGTATTACTTAGCAGAAAGAAAATATTGAAAATAAAAAATATGTTTTAATTGAACGATACATTATACTTCAGATAAAAATAAAAAAAATATTGTTTTCTATTAATATTTTTGAAGATTTCGAAAGAAACAATTTTTATGGAATTATTTATTATGAAATTAAATTTTAACCGTCATATAGTTATCTGAGAATACTTAAGATGTAAAATTAGGATAATAATGTCTACACATTCAAATCGAAAATAGTATCAATGCTTTATTCTATAGAAACTTGTCGCACATTTAGAGCAGTTGGTTGGAAGCGTTCAATGAAACATGAGGGTCATCTCATGCTTCAAAGACCATTGTGTCACATCAAAGAAATGTTTAAAGATAAAAACTCACATGGCTCGCTTTGTGACGTGATAAATGTTGATAAATGTCGTGTTGTATTTGCAAATGTGAAGATCATTAGCAGGCTACATGCAGACGTTTTTGTAACTAATGGTTTCTTTAAAGCTTTAAAACTAAATGCTCATTGTAAACGATACTAACGTTGTTACGATAAATTAGTTATGGTAGAAATGATACATAACAAGTCTGCAAATATAAAAGGCAAATGAGAATTATTAAAATTACCGTGACACACATTTAAAATGGATACAATAATGCAAAAAGTTTGCACTAGAAGATGTGTAGAAAAGGAGGATGTTTTGATATTAGGAGTCAGTCCCTCAAAATGAAAAACGAACTCTTTTACAATCATTTTGTTGCCCGTCCATCCGTCTGTCTGTCTGTTAAACCCCTTTTTCTTAGAAACGGTTTGAGATATCAAATTGAATATTGTATACATCGTTCAAAAAGTTATGGCTAGTTAAAGCGTATTTTTTGTTACACTGTCGTCAAAACTTAAGGGGTACTTTCGGTAGACCTACAATCATGGCATAACGGGAAGTCTTATAGCACATGTAAAGAGAAAAATCCAAAAATCAGTGATTTCTAATTTTCTGTGGAATTATACATTTTTTTTAAATATGTACCTGTGAAAGATATAGTAGACAATATATTTACGTTTTTACATATTCACAAACAATTTTTTCAGAAATTATGCGATGTAGAAACTTCAAATTTGATAAGATAATGCCATATTATTAACTCACATATTTTATTATTGCAGCTATTTTTCATATACGATTAATTAGGGTAAATAATTACTTAAAATATTTTTTTTTTAATTTTATGTATCATGTAGATTGTATTATTTGAAAGGGTTTGTGTTATGAAGAATGCGAAAATACATTTAATAAATTCCAAAAATACGCGAAATATTTATGATTTAATTTTGGAATTTATTTTTTAATAAAAGATAAATTTTAAAAAATAGAGCGTACCTCCCTTATTTCTGAAACTACTAAGCTAAAAATTATGAAAAAAACAAGATTGGTAGAATCTGACTAGAAGTTTACAGGAAAACTATAACGATTATCCTAGATCTTGTATTTTTTTAAATTTGCATCATGATTTTATGTCTGTGAAAGATATGGTAGATAATACACTTACGTTACGATAACTTATTATTGGCAAATAGTTTAATAGAAATACTATGTATGCTTATATGTTTATAAAAACCTAAATGTGTACTGTATCTTCGTAGTGCGGGTTCTACTCGTGCTTGACAGATTTTATTTTTTATTAATATTGCGTAAATTAAAATACCAATATAAACATGATTACCAATAATAGGATTTTGATGTTTCAAAATAAACATTGTCACACTTACTTATTCAGGTTGGATGTATTAACAAAATTACATTTTACTACATCCTTTCGACAAAAACCTTCTCTTTTTGTTCCATAGTTACAGCCGTCTAGATTAACCTTTCAAAGCTTTATAACAACGATAGAGTGTGCAGCATTTACGAATATATTTTATACAACAGTATGAGCTACAATTTTATATATACCCACATTTCAATAACTTTATACGTGTTCAGGGTCAACCGGTTCGTCGAACGCATGATTATGTTTGACGTCATTATAATTATATCAATGCCGCGGGAATATTAACTGTCTAACACGCCATACTTTCGATTAACTCGGCGTAATAACTAATACAAATCTATAGGACAAATGAACATTGTCCTTTAGAAAAATTCTTCTTTTTAAAATAAGAATTTTTTGTGGCATCATTGGCTGACAAAAGTTGGACAGATTCACAGTGGGCATGTGAAGTAAATCATGATTAAAAGCTAAATAAAAATTTAAGCAATGTTGTTGAAATGATGTCATTTTAAGAAATTTCTACAACTTAACTGTCGCTGTTATATGTTGTTTTTACTATTGTAAGTGAGTATACTGTAAGATAAACTGCAGTCTAGAGAAAAGTTATAATTTTCTCAAGGAAGAACTGTTTTTCAATGTATATAAATCATCATCAAGAACAAGATATCATTTTCATTACCACAAATAATTAATCTTTCATACGTAAAATAAACGTGTCCATAAATCATGTTACAAATTCAAGACCCTTCCCACAAATTACATATAATTAATTATTATTGTAATTATACATAACTTTTGGAAAGCTATTTTACAAGCTAACCAATCCGTCACTCGCAAATTTCCTTGGTTATGTCTTTTTTGAGGGCCCCTTAGTACGGGCTGGCCGCATGCAGCATCTTCGGTTTCGACTTAACAAAAGCGGCAAAAGAAAAAAATTGCCGACAGGCAAATTGGCGGTGAGAAGCGGAGTCGCGAGGCGTGGAGCGGCGGGCGGGCGGCAAGAGCGGCCCACGGGCGCGCCCAGCCCGGTCATTAAAGGAGACGTGACATCATCGCTAAACATAGGCGTGTGTATTGTTAACTGGTATATGTTCGTTGTTACGGTGTAAAGAGACGTTGCTTGTGGTCGTACCGTAAAGAAACAAACGCGTAGATACTGTTTAGTTTTTATTTGTAACATGTTCTTTAACGAATATCTTCATTAAAATAAGCGAAGAATAATTATCAGTAGTAATTGTAAGACTATTTTATGTAAATTTGTTCGCGCTGCAGCGGTACTGACATTTCCACAGTTTACTTAGAATACTATCCGATGCCTAAATAAAGAACATGACTAGAAATTAACATTCATTGTTTTATTTAAATACAGAAGCCGTCATTTCGTAGCCGTCGTCTTTTGAAATAACTGTTACAAGCACTGGAAATCATCGTGTTACTTACCGCTAGAACCTAACTCGAAGTGTCCATGTAATAAAACTGCAGTCAGGCCCAAATCGCTATACCACGAATAAAAAAAAATAATTTGAATATATAAGTAGGTACACAATCAAGCCGAGACAGTGTGCGTCATTTTTTACTCGTCGTGAATATATTATTATTGCATTATACGAGTTTGATGGATGAATGACGAATGAAGGAGTAAGCAAAAAGCAGTTCGCCATACTCGTGAAGACATTAGAAAAAACTCAATATCTAACGGTTTACAATTCAATTAATCTGTAGTTAACTGGTACGGGAATTTCGCCTCTATCGCACTTCCTACGTCGGTAAAAATGTAACGTGTGAACAGTGAATAAAATCGACATAGGCCGATACAGATACCATACAAGTACCGATAAGTAACCGCCGCCCGTGTCGTTCGCGATACGTTGTTTTTCATTTATTTAATCAAATATTTTAGTTGAGTGCATATTTTTAGTAGTTAAACTGCCAGTCAATCTACCGAAGCTAAAATAATTCATATTTTTTTAATTCAAAACGTCATACTTCTCAAACAAATATATATGTATATATACCCAAACAGCAACTGATAGTGGATATCCGTGCATTGTAAATGGAGTCGTTTTTTTTATTGAAAGTATGTCACTAGGATTGTACCATACTGAACAAACTTAATGAACGGCTGCAGATTAGAACTATATGTAGGTTAAATATACGTAAAATATCTTAAGTAAACCGAGTTTAAATAGTTTTATGTGATAAAAATATTACCTAGTTATTAAATTAAGTACACAAAATTTAAAAAATCATCCGATATGACTTTGATAATATAATTTAATATTTTTTGGTGTCTAGTTACAATATATAAAATTCATATTAATTGAAAAGAGATTACATTTTAGACTCTGATAATAAAAAATACTTTAATCCTTATTTCTAATTTCTTGACATCTCGTGCTTGTATTACTTTGTTTTTTTTTCACTATTTTACTTTATAGTTATTGAAATTATTACTTTGTTTTTTAAAGTGAAACTTTTATTGTATCGCCTCAGAATATTTCGTTTACCTATCGCATGTCGCATTACAGTCGGCCGCGGAGTGGGGGTAAAGAAACCAATATGGCGGTACCTATAGCTCTCATCAGCTGTGCAGCGTTGGTATGGTACTACGATCGATGCAGTTTTTACCAGACACATTGAAAAAATAGAATGCATGTCAATGTTTACTTATTTTAGTTACCACAAAATATTATTTACATTTATAAACTGTGAGACTCAAAGCGAAGATGACGTTAGTGATCAAATAATCGAAATTTAAAATAATTCAATGATTTATATAAATATTGATCTACGTTTTTAATATTTATATATATATCATACCGAACATTGTATTTATTTATGTATTCTGTACTTTAGTACGCAGAGTAAAATAAACATTCATAGTTATATATCTTGTCTACTATTATCATTTCCTTTTTCACGTCTTAAGTTAATATTACTTTTAAAATCCTAAATCAAGTAGCTTTCGAAAAATTCTCAATTAAATGCCTACAATCTGAAAAAAAGTTTCACTTTCATCGTGGTTTCCTAAAACCACACAACTTGTTTTTTTTCACTATTTTACTTTATAGTTATTGAAATTATTACTTTGTTTTTTTTTTTAAATTATTACTTTGTTATTGAAATCATTACTTTGTTTTTTTTTCACTATTTTACTTTATAGTTATTGAAATTATTACTTTGTTTTTTTTTCACTATTTTACTTTATAGTTATTGAAATTATTTCTCTTTCCGTTTTTTGTATTTATTATATTGGTGAGAGAAATATATAAGTATATAGCAAACAATATATAATTATATAGCAAACTGCTGCACAATATTAAGATTTAAAGGCGGCCCTTGAAAAAATGTGTTATCACGTGGTATAGTGTATGTATATAGTTTAATTTTAAAAGTATCAATCATGAACAGAGCAACTAAGTAGAGTACCTATAAAACGTATCGGTATTAAAAATGTTACTACGTGCTACGTGCTCAATTAACAGGCCAATTGTATTGGCACAAAAAATTAACATGAGCAAAAACTGTTAATTATCACTCCGCTAACCGCGTTCAGTGTGCGGGCAGTTGTTTTTGATATTTTTTCGCCAACACGTGTATCGAAAGACCAACCCCGGTTTAATTTGGACTGATCGTAAGCAAAAATGGATGTTAAAAATAAGGTGCCCTTTCATATACAGACTGTTGTTAAATTGCTGTAGCAAATCGGCTTATAAGCTAACCCGAGTACACATTATAATAATCATAATCAATATTTTTATTTGAATCTCATGCTGTTTGCGAGCTACACTATTTCAACTTTAATGCAAGGGTTAAGTGTGATTAGTAATCACGCACACCAGGCGCCACGTGGCGTTATCAATGCGATAAGATGCACCGCGGTGAAGGGTTTATTCCAACTTGAATATTGGGCAATACGAGCCCTTTTACTCCGTCTTGAAAATTGGGGAATAATTTCGGAACTAATGATGCTTGATTTTGGCCTCGTCGTGTTGTAAAAGAAAGTCTTGAATATTGGACAATACGAATGCACAAAAAAATTGTGTTCGACAGAAAAACGACTAACTAGAAGTATAATATTAAAGACTAGAGAAAAAATGTATAACGACAAATCGTTCGGAGCAGAAATAAACACATTACTTGGAAAAAATGCCTTACGCGAACTTAAAGGGCATGAACGGGTCCATAAAATAACGCGTCTAGGATTACGCCAAACTCATTGCGTATGCATAGCGAACTTTACATCCTTCGTCATATGACCGATTGGATTAAGATGTTTATCGGAGATAGCTCTGCGCTCGGCAGGATTGAATATAAAATAAAAGACGTCGTCAAATCTTATATGGGGTTCCGTGCGTCGGTACCAAAGGATTACGTCATGGAAATGTACGTGTATCTTAGATAAAATATTCGCCGCTTTATACTTTTATAATTATGATTCTACAGATGAAATCTTGATTCACTTACGCAGTACAAGCTAAGAAAAAATATTTGGAGCTGACATTTGGAATATTTTCTTTATAAGGTATTCAATATTGGCCCGTGATAGCAAGGTTACAATTTTAATATTATACTTAATTTGAGCTTAAAGTATTTATTGTGATTTGTTTTCTTTTTTCAATCATAAAACTTTATCAATTAGCATATAGACACCTAAGCGAATGCTGTATTGCAACGACATGACTGTCAACGAATATCTGAATCATAGTTACGAATACAGAATACCGAGTAAATTGTTCTAAATGTAGAACTTTCGGTAGCTCGCTGATTCAGTCGTCCATCTACTTTTAACTTTCTTTGGGCTCCCACCACCTGTTGGTTACGGTCAGCGAGCAATGTACAGAAACAGCAACTAGCAGCACCCGTAGTTTTCAGCAAACAAATTTTAATCCTGAGAATTGTGTGCCGTCGAATTTAATGAACATTGTAACAATGTCAAACAGAAGCTTCTAAAAATTATCAGTGCTCTAGTGTCCAGCAGTTGATGTGCAAAGCTAACGGAAAGCGGTTTAAAATGTTGTTCCGAAATACCAATCTGGTGTGAATGGTCTTAAAGATTTAAATATCATTTATTTTACGAGTCTTCTTTCGCATGTTTATAATTTCATTGTACAATTTCAATTAACAGCTTCTATTTTTTTTTAGTTTTTTTTAGTTTTTTTTTAGGTCAAAATTTATATTCTAAAGTGCCTCGGTTAAGCCGCGATATAAAAAAAGAACAGTTCGCATACAAATAAAATATTTTAAAAATTAATTATTTTATGATGCCAATTAACGATAAACACAAACCGATGTCGAAAAAGTTAGTGAGTCACCGCCTAAAATATAGCCTTTAGCTTATGTTATCAATCGTACTTTGGGGTTGCTACAAATGGCAATAATTTGGAAAGAAATTTTGTATCAATAATATAACAACTGTAAAGAGTCTTATTGCATTTTTTGTTACGCTCAGTGCAAATGAGTCATTCTCTAGTAGTTTAAACTCGTTTTTCTACATTTTTTTAGCGTCAACCTCTCACTTAATTTCGGAACTAATGGTGCTTGATTGCCACGTCCATAAGGTATTTTTGTAATGAAGAAATATCCTCGAAAATAAATAGAACAAAGATACTCCCAGACCCGTGGAGTGACTATCGGGCATGCTGAGGGCCACTGCAAGTAAAGTCAATGTTATATAAAACTAATCACCGACGCGTAATCAACAAACTTAACTATTTCGAAATTGAACAAATAGAGAGTGATCGGAAGAGTCTAGAATGGGCAATTCGTCAGCCTGAGCACGGTGAAACAAGCAAGAATATTTAATCAGCGGCCTCAAAAGTGGCGATGCCGGCAGACTGTATGTCGCCGTGTCGCGGTCGAGCCAGACCGCGAGTCAGCGGACGCGTGCGCTCTAGAAAGAGAAGGGAACAATATACGGCGAAGGCGAAAATATACGAGCGTCGAGATAACAATACGGCGAGTGGCAGCCGCCAGACCGAGATAAACATATTCGCGTCGGGCGTGTCTTATAAAAAAACCATTTGTTATAACATTTTATTGTGCGCAGCAATGGCCGCGTGGTGTCGTACACTGCACGTGGCGCGCGGGCCGGGCGCACTACGACTCGGTGGCCGGTGAGCGAATCTCGTTTTCCTCGATCGAGCGTTTACTAACACTTCGAAGAATTTCACTCATTATTCTATTTTTGTGAATGGTTATAACTGATTTAATCATTTTCTTTATAGCTTTAGATTTTGAACAGGCGATAAATATCGGACATCTAAGATTTGAACAGTTATTATACCTATATTGGAAACGAAACGTTTGTAGTGTTCCATGTGTATATCATGATTTAATTATTCATAAAATAAAGTAGAACAATAGCACTACTAATTTAATAAGAACATACAATTACCATTTGTCACGATTTTAGCAGTGACCCGTGTAAAGTAATCTTATCTAATCTCAGATGACTTGCACTATTATTGACCGTGAGCTATTTCGACTGCTTTCATAAAAAAGAATGACCTACGTATGGCATAACAAGTCTCAATATTGAATTCAAGTATTTGTACAAATTCAAATTGTTTTTTTTTTTAATTGGGAGAGGTCTTTTTGTTACGGTGATACCGAAATTTACAAAATGCATAATTATAATTCATAGATTCCAAGTCCTGATAATATTCGATATACAGGTTAAAAATTTGTTAGTAAGTCATTATATATATAAAACCAAATTGGCGCGGTGTGAAATACTCTATTAAAAACACCTGTTAAGCACGAGCGGAACTCGCACTACGAGGGTTCCTCGCACATTTAGGCATTTATAAACATTTAATGGTACATAATGTTTCTAATAAACTATTTACAAAATTTTAATTTTTTAGAAAAAAAAAATATATATATATATATTGCCTACTGTACCTTTCACCGGCGCATATATTAAAAAAATATTTTTTTACTGTGATGTAACAACAAATTAAGATTTTCGATATAAATAAAGTGGGGCTTTAGCTCAATGCTTTTGATACTTGCGTATCAATGCTTTTGAACAAATATTTTACTAAAATTGACATATAGAGGATATGTCAATTTTAGTAAAATATTTGTTTGATCTGTCATCTGAGCTTCATAATGGAATAAATAATGCGAAGACTTCGCACGGGTCACGCTAGTTTGTTATTAATATCAACTAGATACCTGAAAACAAGGGTCTTGATAGACAAACAGACGGACAACGAAGTGATCTAATAAGGGTCTCTTTTTTTCCTTTTGAGGTGCGAAACCTTAAAAAGAAAGCTTTTGTCCATAAAAAAAGCTCTGTATTTTCTTCGCGTGATATTCGCAAAAATTGCGTTTATTAAGATGGGCGGCTGATGCGCACTCCCCCGCAAAGTGCCAACTTAATTGTTTTGGTATTTTTCCCTTGTCAACTGGAATAAATATTTAATTCTTATCGTTATTAAGCATTATTTATAAATGATTATCATTTTTAAGCATAAATATGTATTATAGGGACATTTGTAAAGTTTTTTTTCTATTTAACCCGTTGTCGGTATTTGGTTAGACGAGAATATGCAGACCGTCGAATGTAAGAATCCAATAGGTGTACGTAAATGTAATATCCTCCAATAGGTGTACGTAAATGTAATATCCTCCAATAGGTGTACGTAATTGTATATGGCATGCAGTTACTAATAACTCATTTAACTTAGGGCGTTTAACACGGTATATTTAGTTGGCACACTGTATGTATTGCTGGCACAAGCAATTATGATGCTTGTGCTTGCATATGGACTTGCATTACGACGAGCGTACGTGCAGTGACGTGTCGCGCTAAACCCACTAAACCCACTAAAGCGAAGCCCCATCGGTGTCTATGAATGCAAGTGCACATACATTATCCTACAAGTACTTGTGGTTCACACATTTTTTATTATAGGTGTTGGTTAATTGATATAACACGAATTTTGATTCTCTCCGAAAATATAAGACGAAAATCATAATTTGTCATTTTTGTTAATTTGGACCTTTATTTCTGGGATATAATTTATTTTTATATAAAAAATATTTTTAATTTTCAACATTTACTTAATCATAATTATATTCCAATGTTTCATATTTATAACATAGAACATCCCATGAAAAAAAATCAATAAGAAAAACACTTAATTACAAGTCTAATATTTTTTTTACAAAATAATACTCATCACTCAAAATTCAAAGGCGACTAATGTTTTTCCATATCGCCGCCACGAAGCGCTCGTTCTGTGTGTACAACAGCACACTCAAAACTTGCCCCATGTTGAAACAGTGGATTCGGAGAATGTGATAAAGTACAAAGACCATAACAATTTTGTAATAAAAATCTATTGAAGCCGGCTTCCTATACCAGTCTTTGATTGACCGAGAAAAACGCACAACATTGATCTGGTTGGGCTCAGTGAAATAAAACATGATGATCTCCTAATGTCGTAAGGAAATATGGCATTCTGTATAGACAACGATCCAACTATAAAAAATACATGGTTCCAAGATCAAGCAGAAATCAAATAGATTATATAATTATGCTTAATTATATTTAAATTATGCTTAATTATAAGTTATTGTTTAATTATAACAATATTATTTAGTCCTATGATATTATTTAATTGTAAAACATATCTTCATCTGCGTTCACATTACTGAAAAAAGAGTTTTGTAACTGAAATTCTAAGGAAGATCACAACGAAGCACAACGAAACGTTTGTGGAAAAAAGAAAATTAGATATGGAGTTAATAATTATATAAAGTGATTTTTCCGCCGATTTGATAATTTTATTGTTGTATGGATCTAAATATTTCCGACAAATATTCACAGTATACTAAGGAACGTTTTGAGATGTTATTTTAAATAACGATTTCACGTCGGCGAACATCTGTTCCAGCTCCGAAAAATGAGGTTCAACCTGACTACAGGTCGACCGGCCTAGTTTTTCAATGAATTCATTAGTTTGTTATGAACCAGATTTAAATTAAATGATACCAAGTGGCAATCTGACCTAGAACAGACTTTCAAAGATTTTATGAGTGTAATATATTTTTATCAGCATTATACTCATATTTTAATGAGTAATGCTGTACTTTCTATAAACAATAAATTGATTGAAAAGTTATTGACATCCACAGTCGGCAATTTATTCACTTACGTAGATAAAATTAGAAAACATGAACAGATGCAGACTTAACAAACACATTTTACAATCGAATAATACCCAATTAGCAAAATATAACCGTTAATCACATAAAATGCTATTCGATTTTAAAATAGACAACACTGAAAGGAAAGCATATTTTAGAACGGTACGAGACATAAAACCATTAAGTGTAGATTACCCTTAGTTAACAGTTTATTATGACCACAGAGACTGAGAGAGCCATATTTTTTAGAATGTCAGGTGACCGCATATACAGACAAAATGGAGCGCGAGCCAGTCGGTTGATAAATGAAATGAGGCCGAATGCGAAGTGAAAACAAAATAATTAACAAAGCTGATCCTCGTGCTAGTTACCTATTGCCTCTGTCATTACGCATTTTTATCTATAGCTTTTCCGACACATTTTCCGAAATTTGGAACAATCGACTACATAACAACAAATTGATAAATTAATAAAGGGAAATTATGTATAAACATCATTTCTATTTATGGAACTATGAGCAACAGAATTCGGCTGAAAGTAAAACGCGTTCCTAAAAACGTAATCGCTATAAATATTAAGTAAGTCATTGTTTGATATCATGCACGCGACCATATTTGACTCGTGGAACACGAAGTTGGCTCTAATTAGTTATCACGGTTTACTACCTAGAATTTATTGTATATTTCGCCTCTCTACAAGCTAAGAATGGTTAAGAAATTACTGCATAGTTATAATAGTTTCTTTTATCAGTATTTTTTATAAGTTACAAAGTTGTCTTTATAATCCATGCTTAAAGAATTACCATTTTTACCACTCTCATTCTCTTTAACACATGTCTAGTATTTTACTTGACTATTTTCAATGATTTAATTGCTCTGTAGCTATACTAGACAAATCGGCACTTACACCCTGTTAGACAAAATTGTGTGTGACGCAAATAGAATTTTTTGTTTATTATATAGTTTCTTGTAAATCCTTTTTAAATATCATTCATCTTCCTAATTGCCTACACGCTTTGCGGATTTGCCGACTGTGTAAACATATAACAAAACAATGTACTTAAATATTGAACAAGATAATTGCAACGACTACTAGACAACGATACAGAAGGTTGATGTCATTCCTATATACATCTGCTGTCAGACGTATATCACAAGGATTGAGACCTCGAGATAATATGCGTCCAAAGAACGATTTCTAAAGCCAATAATAACGAGCAAAAAATACATGTAATATAGATTTTAGTTACTTTTCTACATAGCAGACACACACACACAAAATTAGTTACATATGTCTACAGTTAGACGTAGAGGTGTGATGGACAATAGTAATGAGCAATGAATTATGGTATTATTTAACGAGTTCTCCGTGCAAAAAATATGAGCGATTTGCCATACGGCATATTACTGAGTACGCTGTGTAATAATTATCTCAATACAGGTGGGATGTCGTTATCAATACTCTGTTTTCATCAAGTTTTTTTCGCTCAAACCGCCATACAAATTAATTATCAATCTACAGTTTTTGTATTTGACAATCACAGGTATACATCATCGATCAATGTTATTGGGCGCGAGAATTACGTTTCTTAATATCGATGGCATCAGTATGATTTGGCCTCTTAACGGGTGACACTGTAGAGTTTCTGAATGCACATCGACCAGGATTATCGATAGCGACTAACAAAACTCGCTCAAATATTATATTTTCAAGTAAGGAAGACTACGATTTCATAGTCTCTACTGAGAATTGGTCCACACTAAATTAAAATACATGACCTCACTTCAGGCCGTCAGTTCATAGTCCTAAAGTAAGCTGAAATTTATGAGATTATTTCATCTATATTCAGATAGAAACAATCCCGTGTTTATTACACACAAGAAAAGAACCATCGTGTCGTTATAACGCTGTCAGTTAGTTTTTGCTGTCATTCACATAAGTATCTCGTTCGTAAGATAATTTTATAAATAATTTTAATAGTATTCCCGTTTTTAATACACGTATTATATTCTATCAGTGAAATACTTTCTGTGTTTTCTTTGCGCTTTAAAAGTAATATTTTATTTGTTTATTTTTGAACGTGCATTTTCGCCGTGAAAGTAAACAAACAATGGCGGCTATCAAATATTGCTCTGTTTATTACGTGATTAAGGTAGGATTTTTCAATTTATCTTTTATTGAAAATAAATGACCATAGCAATATTCTTAGATGTGCGCGGAAAAACGACATGTCAATATACTTTCACATTAATTCTCTGAACGAGAGCGACCAAGAAGCGAGCGCCAGTCAACACGCATAGATCAGTCATGGTACGAGTGGCGGGTACACAAGACGCCTGCAAAGAACCGCGCACCGAGAGAGATTCATCTCGCGGTAACCGTACAGGAAATAAGAGACGGATCCTCTGGCTCTCGTCACAGTTGGCTTCGCGCCCAAGCGAGACAACCCTTTGTCCCACGACACTCGTCTGTGTTGTGGAGCAAAACTTGGACTTTTGAGATGATTGTCGTTGCAAACCAAATTATTTCATAAACACTTACGTATCTATAGAAATACCTTAATAACAATCAAAGGTTTGTAATTCTTTGTCTTATTTTAGTTCATTTTTAAGTTAATTTTATTCGATTTCTTAAAAAGGGATAATGAGTTTATAGGCTTCGTCGATTTTGTCGGCCGATGTTGTATATGTTTATCAGTATTAGTTTTAGAATTACGTGATATCATCATTTATAATTCGGCATACTCGAATTCATTTAGGACGGAAGCTACTGGTGACATCGAGTGTCACTGATATAAAGAGGGCGGTCTTAGTATTTAACCGAAAAAACTTTGATGTAAACAATATTGTTAGCTACTTTATAGAAATTATGATATCACTTTTAATAATGACGTAACTATAGACGCCGTTATAAAAAATAGAGGGATAATAGACTAATGAGTTATTTTCTATTCTAAAAATCTATTTCCCGGCATTTTCGTTTAAAGTTTGTTTCAGAATTATGAGAAGAGCAAGTTGGAAGTTTAATTTTCACCGATAAAAAATTTATAAACATCTAGTAAAATAATTCAGTTTATACTACCTGACGATTTTTTCAAATTTCTCTTTTAATTTTCGTTGGGTTCATATTTTTTAAAATTTTTATTGTACGTGAACTGTACCACTTTTATCTATACGTATGTACATTGTGACTTTTTAATATTTGTGGTATAAGATAATATTATTTTGTATTTGAGTTCAGATACTGTCGGATTTCAGATTGAATTCAGATACTGTTTAGATATCGTTGAATTTAAGTGAATCTAACGAGTGTCAACTGTTGAATTCAGATGCAAGTAGTGTAGAATTATTAAAAATGTAATATATGTAAAGTATGTCTTTTGTAGTCTTTACGGAACATAAACTTTCAAGCCAAGCAACCTATATTTATATAAAATTGAATACGGCCCTTACATTTATACTGAATAAAATCCGTTGTATGTGTCTGTTTTTATAGTTATGTGACTTGGTTCTTTATGCAGGCTTATTGTAAATATGTATAGTACGGTGGAAGTCGCACTACGAAGGTTCCGTACACGTTTAGGTACAAATCGGAATGATAATATTTAAGGATGCATAGAGTTCCATTTAATACTTGCAAATATTATTCCATTACTGTGTATATATAGTAATAATGTAACATGTAAAAATACAGATGTGAGAAATATTAGATTCGAATTAAAGCACGTAATGGCATTTTTGAGATTGACCGGGTAACAAAATGGATTTAAAAATAGCAACTACCAACCATCGAACATATGTTTAAAATCCTTTTACATGTGCAAGAGCTAGACTGACATAAATTTGCGATTAATTTTGAATACCATTTCTGGTTTTGGTCGAAGAAACTACATATTATGTGTAAATTGACAGGCAGACAGAGGGACGGATGGATGACGGACAGACGACTTTGTGCAACAAAAGGGTTGCGTTCGGACTGTTTGGGTGCGGAAATCTGAAAGAAATTGTACGTGTTCCGACGCGCGACTGAAGTTTACTCCTTAAGTATGATTGTTTTGGGATGTATAAAATAGGTAACACAGTATATAAATATAAATATTAAATGAAAATTGAAAAGAAAAAAAATACTGACAATATAATTATTTTCAAGTAAAACTAATGAACAAGATCAAATTTATACAACAATATTAAAAACATTTAGTAACGTCAGACTAAGAAGTTAAAATTAAAAGAAACTTTAATTTTGTAATGTTAAAAAATGTTGCGCAGAGAGGTCACCTAACGGTTACACTTTTTTTAAAGCTCTGAACTTCTGATTTTACTCCTCATAAAACGTCATACCAGGCGCTATATATGAAAATCGTTTCTTAAAGAGTGAACTCCAAAAATTATGTACTTTCTTATCATCCTGTGTTTTATTAGGAACAAATGTTTCTTATAATCATTTACCTCTGTTACTAGTATAATAGAGGTCAGTGTCTGTAATAAATATTAGTTGTTCTAAATAATTTTCATATTGATATCGCTGCCGGATGCTTGTGAAATTGAAACGAGGACTTTATGAAACGTGCAATAAAAAAGATTATTTCTAAGGAGCATACTTCTTATATTATTTTATTCCGAGTTCTAAAATGATGCCTCTATAGATATACTGTTTACAGCAATATTGTCATACTTTAAAAATAAAGCAGTTCAGAAAATAACTCATTAGCCTATTATCCCTCTATCGGTTGGGAGAATTTATACAGTATCGAAAATTCCCGGAAAATTACGATATCAGGAATTCCCGGGAGCACAAAGGAGGAAGCAACATTGGTAGTAATGAAACTACTAACGTTGTACTATATATATATAGATATATATATATATATATATATATATATATATATATATATACATATATATATATATATATATATATATATATATGTATATATATATCGTTACGAATATATTTTTCAGATAAG
Organism: Druceiella hillmani; assembly: GCA_039881145.1. Classification (NCBI taxonomy): domain Eukaryota; kingdom Metazoa; phylum Arthropoda; class Insecta; order Lepidoptera; family Hepialidae; genus Druceiella; species Druceiella hillmani. Next base: position 76,959,607 of record JAYKKI010000001.1, on the reverse strand, counting down.
CCGTCCACAGCATATATTTCTTATTTTGAAAGACATGTATAAACACTTTTTTTCATTATCACAAACCCTTTTCTTTCACGAGGTTTTATTGTCTTTTCTGCGTCACTTTCCCAACCATCACTCAGTCTTTTGAAATATATCTATTAGTGTAAATACCTGTCAGACATCCTTAACAAAAATACTTTGCGTCTGTTTATTATTAGTTGATCAAAATCACAGTCAGTCAGAATTCTCCTTCGACTGAAATATTCTTATTCTAAGAACTCCACTAAATTGCATGCGTTATATTGTGAACAATCATCTTAAAGACATAATTATACTTTAATTGATTCAGACAGAGAAGTACATTTGTTGTAAAGAGTTACTGACTTATTTCGAATGCAACTATTACACTTTAAAAGAAAAACAAAACGATTTAAACTTAAGCCTTTAGAAGTGCGCCGATATCCCATTTCAATACAACTTATCGTAATATTAAAGAAAATAACATAATTTTTTTTAAATTATGAACTCCTTGTAACGTTAATTTTGAAATTAAAAAATGTAATACTTTTTTAAATTTGCTAATATAGCCAAACATTTTTGTAACGGGTTTTGCCACATTTTTAAAGTCACAATTTTAATAAGTAATGGACAAAGTTGCATGTTATGCGCATCGCGTCATCGAGTGCAAAAATCATTCGCAAGAAAAAAATATAGTGTCTAAACTAGTGTCTGATTATGTTTGAATGTTAATAATTGCATTAAACTATAATACCATGACAAGCAAATGCCAGTCAGTAATGGAAATACGACAAAAACAAATTTAATTGAGTAAACTGACCTGAAGCGTACACGAATCTCAATTGCGTCATTGGCTGGATGAAGTGAACGAATTATGTTAAATGAATTAAATACAATTATTAGTTCAGAATAATAAATTGCAATTTCCAGAAGACGATGTGTACTGGCGCATTATACTTTAACAAATCTAAATATTAAATGTACTTCGAAAATTTCGCGCACTCGGCGAGATCAAATCGAAAGATGTTCAAGAGAACGTGGAGCGTAAGAAAAGGTAACAACATATATTTTAGATTATCCACGAGAAAGCGAAATCTTAATATATTTAAGCTATTAACCTTAATGACAAACCAGCAGACCGAGTTGGCAGAGAAAACGGAACGCCGTGTTGTTCTTTCCTGGAATTTTGAAGTCGATGTATTCGTTTCTGACGAATTCGAACGTCGACGTTCGACGTGTAAAGTAAATCAACTAAACAGGGTTCCCGTTTCAAAACGACTATTTTAATCATAATTTATGCTAATATTTCTCTTTCAGGCCGTTCATTAATTTTTTAAGTCCTTTGGATTCAACAAATATCCACTGTTCGTTGAAATCGAACTATAACTGAAAGTTTCTAAAAAAATCCTTTTGATTTAAGTATAAACTTAAGTATAAATTTAAATATAAGTGGAAAAAGAAGACGAGAAGACAAAGGAGAATTTTAGATTACATATAATGTACTGAAGTACATTCAGATACGTAATCTGTCAAGGTCTACTGATTTGACTTTCGGTGATGGTTGGGCATTCATAAAAATAGCAAGAACAAAATTTGTTTTTGCGTATTCCTTGATACATTAATCTTATGTCACTTGGTAGAATCAAAATTCTCATCGAGGTTAACAAGAAAATACATCATCTCAGTTTAAATATATCGAAACAGATCGTCCGTTCCTGCATTGGCATGTGGTTTATAAACAAAAAATACGCCAGAAAATTTTATTAGTAATTATTATGATTAAATATAACTTCTTTGTAGATCACTGAACGGCGTCCGGAGCGAAAGGTCGCAACCTCCAAATACCGCTTCTGGCGAAGTATTCCTTTCGAAATGTTAAAATATTTTATTTAAGCTATTCAATTAGCTTAAAGGCTATCCGTAAGTGGAGAAATGAAAAAAGCAAAACAAGATTTTGGCCGCAAACACGATTAAATTACTCAGGTATGATTTAAAAAAAGAATTTGCTTGTAATTTTATATACCGTTTTTTGTATATTTTTCATTAACTGTGAAAATGAATACCTTTTATGTAATTATTTTTATAACTTATCACATTTTGCAGAAAGCGTTAAAGCATATTTATGGTAGACTTCCATATTTTTTTAATTCACTTTGAAAAGTTTTTCTTCGCAAATTAACTTCGATTTAATGAACTTTGAATTTTGAAAATAAGAACCATTTTTAACGTGAATATAAACAACAATTTTAAAATGTTTTCATTTCATTTAGAATCACTACATTCACCCATAACAGACCGGGCGGCTTCGGTGTTTTAAAAATTAATAGAAAAAACGATAACATTTTCGAAGTTTACACAAAAGGATATTTTTAATCCGCCCCTTTAATATGTAATATATACGATTCATGGAATAATTGAAAAAAAAATGTCCATATATTCAGCGTTCATTTAATACGGCATACTGCACAAGTCTTTCTAAAGGTTATTTATTATATCTTTAAAAATAATATAATATCCCATGTATTCTAATGCAGAAAATAATAATATTGATGTAAATTTAAAAAGATCATTTCATTTAATGTTGGCTATAAGCAAATAAGCTACCATTAAAACGCGTCTACTGTCATTAATTTTTTAATTAGTTTACAATAAGTGGTTTCGCCTGTCAGTTTATCGATAATTTTATGAAAGATTACTATATATGCATGACCTTGCACCGATGCCCCCTTATTTCAACAGCATCTCGCGCGATAACCCGAGCGTCTTGTTTACGCGACCTCCGTTTACTTGAATCGGCATCTGCTTGTGGCCCCACTACAACACACATCGCTATTCAGTCTAATTCGGGATAGTAGCTGACTGTATTTAATTTTAACGAAATAAAAATAAATACTCGTCTCGCAAGGAGGAAAATATACTAGCGTTCGGTTACCATCAAAGTGCCATGTGGGAAGCATTACATGGCCTAGACAACTTTGTGCATCTGCCAATATTCTTAATCTTCAAGGTAAATCATTATGCCAATGTTATTATAATTATTATTTTTATCACATACTTCTAACAGCTTCCCATCACAGCAGGGACAGAGCCACGATTTACCGTTATGTTATTAGTACAGCATCTAGACATAGTTTCCTTATATTCTGTACGTGTTCTAAATCAAATCCTTTGTTTAGCTAGCTTTTCACCTTTTCACATGTTATTCTTCTATCCTTAATTTGTAAGGTATATACACTTTTTAAATTATTTTTTCCACCTATGGTTCAATTCTGTTATAATTGTAAATCTTTAAAAATTATTTACAAATTTCAAAACTCAAGAGTAAAAAAAAACAATTTAACTACTAGGAAGATAGACTTACATGAAATAAGTGGACCTGAATAAACATTATAACTCATTTATGTGATTTTATAAAAGAGCGTGACATGATTTCACATCATCATATAAAAGCATCAAACTTTCGTATTTATGTTTTTAACATTCTTAAAAACTGTTTATAGTTATAACGATTAGACAGTCTTGTAGAGAAATTAATTACAATGTTTTCTCTTGGGTGTAACTAACTTGTTTTCTGACATAACTGATATAATGTTAATAACATTGCTCCAACATAATCGTTGGCATATTAGTAAAATTGACATACCACATAAATTTCTTAATTATTTTTGAAAGGTGCAAATCTAAAGAGTTATTTGACAATACAAAAATAAAAATTCAATTATATAACGATTTTTGATCGACTTGCAAAACGAAAAGTACTGCAAAGGTACCCAGTGTTTGATAATGAAAATATACGTCATTCTTCAATTGCGGTTTTAATAATATTCCTTTAAATGTACAGTTACAAGTCAGAAAGCGACGGGCGTTGTGGTGTGAATTCAACGGTGTCTATCATTGAATAAAAGAATACACAAATTTAAAAAAAAATTGAAATTAAATTAATGGTTAGTACGAAAGTATTGATAATGTTATTACAAATACAAGTAATCAAACTAATAACTAGTGTATACATTACCAAATGGTGATATAAACGGATTTTGAGAATTCAGTAGTCGAATTGCAAAATACGAAAACTATTAATTTCGTCATACCCGTCTCTCCATCCGTATGACTCACTCACGTAAACTCCTGCTGCAGATGTCGACATTTTTCGTGAAATAACCTGGGACGTGCAATATTTAAAATTAAGTTTTTGCAACTGGAAAAGCAAACTCGGTCACAAAAATTTGTATTCAAACTCTCCCCGCGTTATAATATTTACATGCAAACTTAACCAAGCTTCACTTAAAGTGAATTTATGTTACACATCTGCTCTTTAACAATGTTAACAATTTTCTTTATTATATGGTTTTATACGACCGAAACAATATTATAATTCATTAGGTTTATACTATAATTGTAGGGATGTGCCTGTAACTGATATTCTTTACTTATACTTTGATAAATATTATAGGAACCCTTCATGAACATAATAAAAAATCCCAACCCGACTAAGAGATATCCTCTTATTATGTGATTGTAATCAATATATAATGTTATAACACATTCCTATTTGGAGTAGCGAGAGCAAAGTTTGTCTTGTTTATCTCGGGGTATACTTTTCATGGCATATTTTAATTTAAGTCAGTGCAAATCACGTTGCATAATGGACGTTCGCATGTCAATAGAGCAGGCGATGGTTGTTTCGTAAAGGCACGCGGGCAGGCGATTGCCGCCTCTGGCACATAGTACCGCCGCTGAATACCGTAATGAAGGTAGGCCGAACCGTCGTTCGTGTTTTCCGCAATCGGTGCGCGAATCAATCATCGCGGATTGCAGGAGTTGCGTTAACGATCTTTACGTCACGCACTTTCGCGCGATGGGTAAGCAGGCGCGGCGCAGCGGGTCGCACCGTCAGCCGAGGTAATGATAATTATATCGGTATGGGAAAAGCAGAAAATGACTTGCGGACTACTCGCGAGTTATTGCACCAACGAACTGTTCCGATGGTTTGACAAATTTTGCCGTTTCTAAACATTTGCACGAAGATCTCTTTCGTTCGAGTCGGCCAGCTTTGCGATTTTAACAAGAAGCAAGAAAGCGACATGAAAATTTTATTTAATTATGCTATATTTAAGTTTCATGTTCCATCTAGACAAGGCAAGTAGAGACAGCGCGGTTGCGTGAATTGAGTCATTACAGGAAAAAATAAGAATTTCTAGAAAATCTTAAATAGAGTACAAATATTAAAAGAGTAAATATCTACCAGCAATGAGCGTCAAATAAGTCTAAAGAGTGCTTAATCAGTTAGACTGAACAGACGTATGGAAGTGTTTACGTGACGATGCACTCGTACTATTGCCATTCAGCATATTCAAGTAGATTGTGTTGATCACTTTATCGTACTTACCACTGTCCTCGTAATCGATTACTATGATTGAGTACATGACACACATATGCACGAGTATGCATGATACGTCTTGCATCATCTATACTAGCGTTACACTATTAATATTATTTCGAGATCGACTAAAATGTGTCTTAAGACTATATGTCTAATACAGTCTCAACGTCTTTTTATATGTATGATAAAGTCTCAACGAGTTACTAATTTTAACTGAAAAGATAGCCAAGTAGCTCACGTTTCTCACCGAAGAAAGCAACGCATACATCGAGGATACAATAATGCTTTCAACATACTTTAACTAATTAATGATACAAGAAATGAAATCGTGCTGTGGAGTGAACGTAAGATAACCTTATATTTAAAATATCAATCAGTACAAGGCGGACCATGTACGGCAGGAATCAACTACGATTAGCAGAAACAAGTGGCATACTGCAGATTAAATACACAGGATAATAAAAATATAATGAAGCATTTTGCATATTTAAACCATTTCCGATGTCTAATTACTCAATTGACTATTGTTTTATGACCGTATTTGACAAAATTCAAACTTTTCATTTATTTTTTAAGTACAACAAGTGCTTAAAATTCTTAACTTGAATTCAAGCAGCAGAAATTGACTAACATTTGTTAATCCAAAGTAATCTGTCTCGTGTACTTTCCAATTGTTTTATCTTGATGTAATTTTGCTGTAATCTCATTGAAAATGCTATAGCGTATAGTCGCAACATTGAAATTATTCTACCACACTGTCAACTATGCGAATATGGGGGATTTTCATCAATAAATTATCTCGTTAGGGGCGCACGAGCGATATGTGAAGTGTCAAATCACATAAAAAGACGGTAAAAAATATTCAATTTTTTGCGAACTTTTGGTGAATTAATAAAAGAATACGTCGGCTTATGTGGGCGTTCATTGCAAAAAACAAGATGTTCATTTATTCGGAAAAGTTACGAAATTATAAAAGCTCCAGGTGCGAATAATACGAAGAAACAATTTTATAGCTTCTTCACATTCAATAGTATGTCGTAAACATTTTGTGAAATAGCTATTTTTGGTTCTCATTGCATGCTTGCACATTTGTTAAAGTTTATATTTCTGTCGTACAAAGAAAAAACCTGAAAAGCAACTTATTTATTAAAGTTACTCTAAACATAATTTTTACTAAAGTATAAATTTTAACCAAATCATACTAGCAGTAGAAAACCTAAGTTTCACAGATTTAACACGGATTTTATCAATGAAATAAAAATATAAAATAAAATAAACCTACACTGTCAAAATCAGTAAGCGTTTCCAATAAATTTGAGGTGCATAACTTACTGATTGATCAAATTTGTTTTCCTTGTAGCACCACTTTCTTTTATTTTTACTTTTAATCGGATCAAATTCCAACTCGAATTCATTTCAAATAATCATAAATTTTCCTCGTGTTTTCACAACAAAATAAAAGTTGTTGTATACAGAAACGCTTTGACATTTATTTATAATGCCGCTGGTGCCATCTGCAGTAGTTTTGGCTAAAAATGCCCATTGGAATCGGGAGCATATTTGTAAGAAATAAAGCGATAAATCTTCGAAAGTAAAAAAATAATTCTCTCAAATCCAGTTTAATGTTTATCATTCAGTTTGGACCGAAACATTTAATTGCGGCAAAACAATACAGAATCAATTTTGCCATAAGGTCAGTGTCTTTCAAACCATCTTCCGTCGACTCGGAGAAGTCTTCCTTGGCGGTAGATAATACGTGAGCGATAAGTAGGTATACAAATTCAATGAATCATATTTTGTACATTACGCCTGTCATCGTTCAAAATAAATGAAATTCGTATCGTCTAGCATTCAGCAAAAAATATTAAATAAATACCGCCATAATTTGATAACAAATTATGATCTCATTACTTCGTCGAATGTACAAACGAGTTGAGCTTGGAATCAGTACTATGCTTCAAGGTTTCATTTAGGCTAGAGTAGCATGACAGCTTCGTGAAAATTCCAAACCACAAATTGGACGTCATTAGACGAATTACGTCTCAGTCGATAACAAATAACCTGGAGTGTTAGTATACTTATGATCTACATTTCGTATAATTATTCAGCGTAAAAAAGATTAGTTTTTCTTATGCGTTGTAAATAAGATAGACCATAACGTGCAACCTAGAATCGCCTAATTTAGAAAATATTGGGGGAAAATACAATAGATAAATTTTGTGAGACGTGGTTTACCCTTCTTGTGTGCCCTTTGCGTATAATTAAAAAAAAAACTTATTAAAATAACATATTAGCTCACTTTATAAAACTTTCCAGACATTTGGTCAATTCCCATATTTCTACATTTTGAATTCACTGTTATTCTTTACACGTATAACCCACGATTATTCTATTCCTTTCTAATAATTATAAATAAACTCTCACATAATTATTCTGATGAAAATAACATATCAGATCGCATGTTTCCATATGAAAGTCTTCTTTCTTTCAGACCATCATAACGAAAATTTCATAATTTTTCAAATAACGTTTTGCTTACTTTCATTTTATCTCTAAAAAATTACAGAGACTTAGCAAATTCGCATATTTCTACAACTTTGAATTCCCTTATACGACTCGATTACTCAACCGATCTCCGTGAAATTTTATATACATATAATAGGTTATATAGTCACATAAATTGTAGCGACAATGTTTAATTAAATAAATAAAAGAAACGAAAGACAATAAATAAAATATAATTTTGCAAGTCAAGATTAATTAATTGTAAATAGTCTGTTGTCAAATTTGAGATGTTCGTGGTTGACAAGATGAGATATTTAAAAGGTGTTAATCATGGGATTAAAATACATTACGAGAGTGGAGCCCTGGGGCAAATAAACTACTAAGCCGAGTGCATAATGTGTTTGTAAGTGAAAATTTAAAAGGTTTTACATAAGAAATACGTATGAAATTGTACATTTGTTTGTGAACGCGTATATTAGTTCGATGTACTTCAACTTTTATTCGCAGTTGCTGCTACAGCCGATCAACCGATATTGTAATATCTCATATTTGATTAAAAGTGTCCCATAACAAAAATTTCGACACTTACTGAACTGTCGTCCACGTTTAAAGACAAGGACATTCTTTAAATAGACTGTAATCACAATACAACTAATTTTGAAATATAACGATTCAGTATTAATATTTTTAAAAAGAACCAGCAATCATATTGTGATATCATCCAAAAACTCCTGAATACACAATAATAGAGTATAATATTTAAACTTGACCATACAACACACTGAAAATGTTCACGGAAACTTAAAAATGCCTAGCAACAACATTACCAACATGCAAAACAGCCAAAGTTTGAAAAAATCTCATAATGTTTATGCCATTATACTTGTTGGAATATAAACAAACGCGTGAGCGCAGCGTTCTGCACGAATATCATTGTACCGACATTGACATTGAATGTCACCCTCAAAACCATGCCCATGGTCAGCCGCTATGATTATTACCATTGAATAGGTGTTTTTTTTGTTAAAACATATTTGAGGAAATGTCACTGACCTACGAGTGCTCCATCTGTAACAACATACTCGAAGTAACATATTGACGTTCACATCAACACTACGTTAACATCTACACAAATTGTTGCCACTACATGCTTTTTTTATAGTGTATGAAGTCATCGTGACGATCCACCAATTTGAGTTATTATATGTATATATATATATATATATATATATATATATATATATATATATATATATATATATGTGTGTGTGTGTGTGTGTATATATATATATATATATATATATATATAACTATATTTTGTTATTATTGCTTTAATATATGTAATCATTTACATGAACGTCGTATCATTATTCGGTACACTTAAATTATATATACAATTCGAAGAAGTAAACATTTTTTTTATCTCTGTATCGTCTTTCGAGAAGACAGCATTTGCGACGTCGACAAAGTATAATATATCTGGCAAAAGGTTTATTTTTACAGCAAGGAAAGTGAGAAAATTCTTCGATGAGATACATATTTTATGATATACTAATTTTTAGTGGCTTCGCTTGCATGGAAAAGGGAATAAATTGTAAACGGATTTAAAAATAATGTTCTTGTGAAAATAACTCCTGAAAATTACTCCTATCCAAAAGATCCTATCTCAGTTTGTTATGTATATGAATAAAACATATATACATACACACATTCATGTTCTAATCACTAACAGGGTGATTTTTTTAATTAGCGAAAAAAATTATATTCCAAGATAAAAAGAAAACGCTATGTTTATCTCCATAACAAACTTACATATATGCATTCATTCACTCAAATTTCACGGAGATCGATCGAGTAGTCGAGTAGTGAAACGATGACAAACAAATAAACATACACATTTTCGCATTTATAATGTTTTACGTTTAGGATAGTCAGAATTAAACGTGTCCTATGTCATACTGCCGTAGTATTTAGTTGTAAGATAACAAATGAGCTCACAAAAATAATGCGTCAAATTGAGTATTAAATAAAAGACTCTACTAAATAAAGGTATCCTATCCATGCATCCCAGAGGATCAAAACGAATCCGTTGCATACAATACACGTTAAATTTAGAAATATTACAAAAATACAAATGATCGTCGATGATTCGACCGCATCAGCGAAGGTCAAGAGGGTCACAGAACTTTTTGCACAATAGGTACAGCGAATATAAAACGTAATGACTAAAAAGGGTATAAAAGTAAGTGCGACGGCCATCAAGTGTCGCTTGTTTGTCGCTGGTTATAGATTGATATTTAAAACAAACGCCCAAAAATTTTTCTCTTTTATGTATTGATTAGGGCAATGCTTTGAAGCGAGTAGACTTGTAAAGTTAGTGTTACGTTTGAATTGGATAAATGTATGAAAATTTATAGGTATGTTTTTTTATTTTTTGTATTTTTTTTCATGGCTTTTCTCTACAATGAATGTAGATAAGTTATCTATAATGGATGTAGATGTAGATATATAGCTTAAGTATCAAATATTGGGGAGCATGTAGCGGGTCATTGGACGGTATTTCAGGTTTACGATTGTTATGAAGTCGGTCAAAATTATCTCAAAAAACTTAAGCTTGTGAATAGGTAAAGTAAGAACTACTTCTAAAATTCAATATACTGAAGAGCCAGGAAAAAAGAAAACTGTAGACAAAAGAAACATTTTAAATTTAGATAAAAAGATTAAAATTATCGATTTTGTATCAGTCATCAGACTTTAAAGAAATTCTGCAAAAAGTAGTGACATTTCATTAAAAACTTCTTAATTCTTGAATATATTTGGCGTTAATTTTGTAGAAATTCATTATTCACAATTAAATGAAACTACGTGATGTAGTATTATTTCTACTTTCTTTAATTTCTTTACCACGACCTAGGTTTCGTTGTATTACAACATCATCAGGTGGGATATTAGCAAAGATCTTTGCTAATATCCCACCAAGATCTTTGCTAATATCCCACCTGAAGATGTTGTAATACAACGAAACCTAGGTCGTGGTAAAGAAATTAAAGAAAGTAGAAATAATACTACATTACGTAGTTTTATTTAATTGTTCTTAATTCTTATTTTTTATCGCTATATGATAGAATATGTTTATAAAATCACAAGAATTTTCCCTTTGTTCTCTCTCTCTCTCTCTTATTATTAAAGCGATAAATATAATTATTCGATACACGACTTTTCACGGATAATACTTTTCACAGTAGTAATGTTGTTGATGAGAAAATTATGTCAATTATTCCTTTGATGTTGGGTTTCGCTTTATAAATATGGATTGCCATTCGTTTTACGATGCATTTTAAAATCCACATCGCGAATTTAGAATCAATACTCTGCCGTGTTCACCTGTTGGGCTCGCGATTGGAGTATAGCGCTGTACGGTACTTGGGCAGTCTCCGAAATCACACGAGAGTTATTTCAGGTTATTCATGATCGATTGAAATGGTTCAATTTAATATATATTATCTTTGTTCAACGATCTGGTAAGTTACATTAGACTGTAAAATAAATAATTGTAAAAATTTATTTTACGGAAAACAGACACTATGACCAAAATCTTTATCTTAACAAAGCTTGAAAATGCTACTAATTGTCAGATGATTGGCATGACAGCACTCGGGAGGTCTATAGTTAAATTTTACATTTCTCAAGCGTCTTAACTTCATTGCATAATAACTAATAAACACAGTTAATAGGTACAATAATAATACTACAATACATTGGCAGGAATTCGCACGATACGCGGTAAGTAGAGGCGCGGGGCGATGGCCTTCGAAATAATATTTGCATTCATTATCGCGCTGTCCCCGTGAGCTGTACTGAGTACACAACACATCAGACATATTATGTATACGAACGAGTGTAAATATGTATTTTTGATAAAAACATGTCGTCGTTGCCATACTTAAGCATACGTTACTGTAAGCATCTGACGACCCAAGAAAACTTCAGGTGTTAAAATTCATATCTTACTGGAGCGCAGTACTCAAGTTACAAGAAACAGACTCGCTACCTACTTTAGTGAAATTTAATAAATCGATGAAAAACACCGTTGTGGGATTTATTTTTATGTATTTTATAATTCTATCGATCATCGTTAAAGAAAACATCGATGTTTCGTGTATTTCAATACGTTTAACAAAGCTGCCGTTTATATGGATCATAATATATTCGGAACATTCTTGTAGCTAGTTAACTTTTCTCTCGTGTCAAAAATATAGTAAATAATTCTTATATTTTTCCATTTTCAACCCAAATTCAAACTGCTTATTTATATGAAAGAATAGATGATGAACGATATAAACTGTCTTAAAATGTAAATGGATATTTTCACATACGTTGAAAACATTCAATATTAACTGTATTGCTTTTCAATTTAAATTTACAAATAAACACATTTTAAATTTAAATTTGACAGGTGGCGTATCTACATATATACATACTTTTATTTTTATAACTCTGGTATGCTTTAGGACATTTTATTTTATACCGAACAAGATCCAATCGACTTCATTACATATAATTGCAAAGAACGGAGATTCTTGCAATGAAATGCAGTACATGAACATGCATTTCATTTTCGATAACCTACATATGGCATACCTACGTATCGCCGAGTACCTATTTACGACTTTGTTTTGCTGTGGAACTGTTTAAATAAACAGTTACGCGAAGATAACAGTAATTAGACCAGCTGGTTGATAAAGTACTCATGACATAGCTTAGTCACGAATATATCGTGCACGGGGTCCAGATTGAATTGTTTATGAGACTTAAAGGAGACTTTGGAAAAAGAGGTAAAGGAAGAAAATACGGTATAAAGCAAATAGTTTTTTAACAAAATTGCTTTTTGGCGAGTACGTTAACGCGTACTCGTATACTACAGGTGAATTGTCATAATAACGTGAATAGCAGTAAACGTCATTCTATAACTACTGCTTCGGTTCCTTTTCCTAGGTAAGAAATATTGTAAAGACTAAGAAAGACAAATAAACATACATAGATATGTCGAAATTGGATAAAAAGAATTATAACAGGATTTATCAATCACTCTTAAATTTTAAATTGTTTCTGGGACATACATTTAGATTAAATATTATTCATGTCATATCACCTAATGAATGTTTAATATTGTAGACTATATTTGGAAAGGAAAATGGTACGTGTGAAAAATCGTGTAAACGGATGGACTTGCGTAACGTATCGAGGACACGACGTAATGAGGAAAATCAACAAATCTTTTTTATCTCTTAAAACATGACACATAAAGTGAAATGATACTAGAATAACAGTTAGATAAGGAATGGTGTTATAAAAACATCTGATTTTTTTTCAAAGAAGAGAATAACGTCGGCATGATGGCCGTCTTGTGTGATATTACTTATAAATATAATACTAAAGATAAAGAGGTTCCAAGAATCGGTGCATATTGTTCAAATATATAAATAAAAGATGAGGAATAATTGAGGATTTTTTTTCTCTAGTTTTAATTAAGATAACGGGATTTCAGGAATCGGTGCATATGGTTCAAATATATAGATATTGAAACCTATACACTATACTATAGGACATAATTGAGAAATTTTTTTTTCTTCACTAAAGAAAAACATTTTCGAATTAATGAAAAAAATGGACTTCACGAAATTCTTTATTTATCAAAAATTACGTAAAAAATAAACCCGATAAATTAGAATTTAATGAATGAAAGGCATTTGGGGTAAAAGAGACGTTTAGACGCAAACAAACTAAAGAAAAAAAAAAAAAAAATATATATATATATATATATATATATATATCATCTGAATATTACAACGTGAAAGTTGTGAATACCTCCGACACGAACCAATCTGCACACTCCACTTTGCTGTGGTATGAAACTTTTAACTAATGTATCGTTACAGTCACTATTGGGCGTGTGTGACTATTTGATCTTGTGTTATTCAATTTAAATAATGCTTGCTCTTCTGTGGATTGATATAACGTATTTTCGTAATATTTTTCATTCGATTATTATTTGCTTCTTTATCGTTACTTATTGTAATTTGTCGGTAAATGCATGCTAATCAAATGAATAAATAAATTATCATGTGTAACACTCGTCACAGGCAGTTCAAACTTGAAGCTGAGCGGGCGGCGAGGCGCGAAGCACGCGGCAGCACCGTGACCGACCGAGATGGCTGACGTCAAACATGACAATGGCGAGACCGGTGCCGTCCCCAACGAGGCCATTGCTCAAATCGCACCGTGATATTGGCACTTAACGTGCGCCTCTTCAATAGTCTCTTCAATATTCAATCGTTCTTACGGCGACAATTATTTCATTTATGAGCATGATGGAACTATTTTTAGGTGAATAATTGAGTACAAAAACACGTAGATATATATTTTGAAAGCGTGTCTCCTGGCTATAGACGCGTGGAGTTGTTACTTGACCATATACTTTAACAGTATTTATTCAAATATGAAGGAATCCAAATGCCACAGTTGTACAAATTATCTGACATTATAAGAGACATATCATCTATAATTGTGCATCACTATACAAAACAACTTGCACCTGTGCGTCAGTGGTGGCGAACAGGTTTTTCATGCGTTTCGTCAGGGTTATCCAGTTGGCTTTTACTCAAGGGAACGAGTAATCTACACATACAGCATGCACGATGGTCAGGTCAACTGTGCGATCAGGATACACGCGTGTGTCAGCTATGAGGTTGATTGATTACTGTTTTAATACCAGATATTATCTTTATATTTTTAAAAATTATGATTATATATATATATATATATATATATATATATATATATAATCATAATTTAAATATATATATATACATATATATATATATATATATATATATATATATAATGTAACATGGGCGTATTGTATTGATTTATATGTATATAATCGATTTAAATGTGACATTTATGTAGTCCTACAAAAACAAAAGACAAAGCCGAAGCAAACAATTGTTGAAAGTAAAATAGATAGTAGGTTAATGTATTCAACAATAACAAACAAATAACAAAATACTCAGTCTTTCTCCAAAATTTATACAACACTCAAACTAGGAATAGAACAGAATATAATCACTTGTATCATCTACTAGATTGATTTGAAAGCAGACATTACCACACGGCCGTCAAAATGCAGTAGTCCTATATAAACATTAATCTTAAACGATTAACGCTATCTTGTGATTTGATTTAAATATTATGGACTATTTCGCGTAGGTCCAAAGGAATTAATGTTAAAATTAAATAAAATATATTTTTAATAGACAAGTTTTACTTTTGAAAAGCTCATTAGATGATTTATATACAACTTCATTACTTCATAATGTAAACAAGAGTGACACAAAACTAATAATAATAACTAAAACTCTCGTAACGGATCTATATGTTTAGTATTTCTTTTTTCTAAAACTTAAATACTTTCGAAAAAATCCATTTCATAACCTTTCCAAAAAGATTCATTAGTAATCAACATCTCCCTAATGTATTTAAACTTTGTTTTCTCGGAGGTCTTCCCTTAGATCAAGGAAAGAGAAAAAAGTCGCTGGGAACGGGACCTGGAAAATAAGATGTGTTCAAGCGGTACGAACACTAGCTCATAGTTTTCCTCACCTTTTCTCCTTAATCACCTCCATTAATCTTCTTATTTGCTCCGGGTAACGTGAGTAATGGCAGCTCTCTTTTCTAAATAATCCGCCACAAGTCAAAATAGCTTCTGCACCCCAAAAACCCGACGCCATAAACCTTTTCCGCCGAGCTTGCTGCTTAATTTTTGTACAGCAGCGAACACGTCCTTTTCCAAGCCATCGATATATTTACTCGGGTCTAGGGATCGAAGCGATCTATGGTAATAAATTGTTTCCAAATATTTGATCGATCAGTTTGATAGGTGTCTAGACAAGACTTTGAATTGTCAAAAATGTTTTTTCATTACTTTGAATGGCGCCATATGAGAGTTACACGTATTCACGTTTTGATTTGACAATATTTATTACTTTTTGAAATTGTATTCTGGGAGGTGGACGAGCTCTCTTAGCAAGTTTTATCGTCACTCAAGGACAGAGGGACAGAAAGATTTTTAAAGCTACTTGGTGACAGCTCTTTTTACTCAGGTATTTGATGACAGCTCTTCATTTTTACTTTTAACTTCGTCACGTTTATATGATCGCCGGTAAATCACAGCATCATAACAAATCATAATTTAAAATCATCAAAATTAGAGACGAAAAATGTTTTTTTCGCGGACTCCATTAAATAGGACAAGATCTTTAAAAATAAAGTGGAAACTGTTATATTCATTTTTTGATAAGATATTTCCTCCGAGAGATACGAGTCGCAAAAGCGTCAACTGTATATGTCCCTCTAATAATTTTCAAACAAAGCGTGTGAAAATTATGAAAATTTAGACAATTAAATTACTCCTCTTACGCCTGTGAAATACATAATATAATATGCAATATATGGTATATACGTAAAATAATATTATTGTAAAATAATATTAATATGTCGGTACGGAGCCTTTGTGATACGAGTTCTCATCTCGGCAGGTTTCTTTTTTCACATTCGTGAATCGCTTCGACCGCTCGTATGTAAATGAACGAAGTTTGTCTATACTTTTGGATCACCTCGTACACATATTTATATATTTTATTTCTCATATAACAATCAATATCAGTAAGTATAGACCACACTCAGACTAAAAAACTCCGAACAACAGATTACATCATCCACAGCATCATTCACTTTATCTGACGATTATCTCATAGATGACATTTCAATCAATCAATGGACAATTTTTAATTGTGCTGATTATTGACAAGTGGTTGCATTACAAAACTTTTGATTACATTACAATTCGATACGAATTTGGGGAAAGGAATGGGGAAGGGAAAGAAAATGAATTCTAAATCTAATGCCATGAAACAAGCAATTTCATGTTCTTATGGGAAACTCGAAATACACCAGGTAATATTCGGTTACCCGGTACTGTTACCTAATGTTTCTAACTTAAAAGTGTACTAATTTAAACTGAAGATAATTTGGGGTTGACTAATGAACATATTTGAATAGTGATAAATATTATCAATACGTTTATTTGTTTTGGCAAAAACTGCCTTTATGTACACAAGATATTTTTGTGCAGAACTTTTACGTGATATCTTTATTGTTATGATTTGACAAGAAAATTGAAAAAACCATATACAAAAACTTGCAACATTTTCATTGCCAAATCGCAAAGGAATGAATAATAAACTTTGTAACGTCTAAAAGAGTTTCTCACCTAAATGGTTACAACAAGTTTTGTTTAATGAAAACTATTGAAAAATTCTGAAAGCTATATTCGTTAAATTCCTAACATATTTTTATGTAACCTAATAACGTAAAGCTTGACCAGTTTTAATAGTATTTCCTGGATAGTTAAAAAACCAGAGTCAAATATTAACTACTTATTATTTGCCCTGTTGTAAAGTTATGTCAGGGTTCACAATCTGAACACCGGCCTTTCCATAAGTCTGTCACTCTATTTAATTAGAATATATGAAATAGTTACAGAATAGTAAACTTTGACTAGAATAGTTTACCGACTAGATTCTATGCTTATCTTTATTCGGCTATTTATTTAGGTTTTTGTAACCGCCTAAATTGTACTAACCATTGTCACTAAAGAAAAATGAGTTTCCATTTGTAATTAATGTCTGAAACCAAATACTCATTGTCGGACAGCTAAACATAAAAGTCACAAGCATCTTTAAATATCTACAATTACTGACACAGTTAATAGATTGTAAGTTGAATGGCTGAGTTTCGTAAGTGGTGGTAACCGGTTCGTCTGAAGCCTGATTGACGTCAACGACGCGCTGCTTTGCAATTTTTTTCATGAAGTATATACATACACTTGATAGTTTTCTTCCGCGTGTTCCTTGGCTCGTATTAATCACGGCGTACCTCCACAACACGGTTCGTGACGAACTGTTAGCTCTTTAAAAATTGTGCATGACCTAAAACACCGTACTATGTATTTGCAATTATATGTTATATTAACTTTACATAAGACCACGCATATATAAATATTTCACAGTTAAAGTAACCACATTTCAGTTAATTTGTTTACATTTATGAAGTTTAAAAAAAATATCTGTGTAAACAAGAAGCACTTAGTAATATCTAACTCTCAAGTACCATTTATCCACATTGAGTGAACAAATGTTGCCCCTGAGAACATATTTCTCTAATACTGTGATGAAATAAGAGTATAGTGTTATTATACTTCAGGCCAAGCCTATCAAATCGTAATCGACAAAAATAATAATTTGAAACATTAACAAATTCAATAGAATTAAAACGATTTCCTTATATCGTTACAGGTGTAGGTAGATTGTTACACGCAAAACAATATGAACTAAGCGAGCCACGTAATAATAGGGGGTCCGGTGAAAGATTGAGCAAAAAAACCACAGGCGGTCGTGCAAACAACAAATTGACGGTCGAAAAACCGGTTCAAGGTTAACCGCCTTTCTAAGAACGGGGTAGAGGTTTTAATTCGCCTAAAGAGTTTCATATTGCCTTACGTAGTATATTCGGCAAGTCATATTGAACGGCCGACAGAACTAAACTTTCGACAGTGTTCAATTAAACGCCCACTGCGACATTTTAAATTAGGAGGCAGTTTATTGAAAGCGCGCTGGATAATAATCACAGTCGTATCTTATACTTATAATACAATTGTAATAGGATGAATTCTGTACATGGAAAATATTTTAAAGAGTGATTTAGTATGTACAATGATAATTATAGAAGCCAGAAATCCATTGTTGTCTATCCATCTGTCTATATGTTAGTTTGTTCGTCAATCACGCGAAACCTACTGAACCGATTTTGATGAAATTTGGTACGATAATAGTTTATACCCTCGAGCAACATATAGGATATTCTTTATCGGGATATTACAGTCGATATATATATATATATATATATATATATATATATATATATATATATATATATAGGTACCGCTAGTAATGATAATAATAGTAATTATAGTTTGGACAGTGAAACCGTAACTTTACGCGCGTGAAACCGTGGGACACAACTAGTGGTCCATAAATTTATTTACGCTATTCCTACTATTTTATTTATCTATTTATTTTCATTTGCTAAAGTCAGAAGATCCAAAGAAAATATTGCAGTTTTAATATTGCTTAAGGCACAACTCGCACGATACTTCATTAACTCAGGAATAGTACCTGGAAAATAAAGAGTACATAGAAAATAAAGAATGCACGGTCGCTTCGAACGTTCGAAGTGAAACTATAATAAAAATAATACTATAATAAAAATAATTAAATTTTATTGACATAAAATATGTATTATCATTCTCAAGTGTCCGTGTAACACACCGACACTAAAGAAAACTGTTACATACGAACGCTTCATTAAAACTGAGAGCGTAATAGAAACTGATACGAGCTACCCTTATTTTAACTAAAGCACTGAGTGGCTGACAGTGGAGAGGGAAAATCTACTCATCGCTCAATCTCCTCACTGCAGAAAAAAAACACAAAATAAAAAAAAACAAATTAAAACAAATGGAACCTTAATGACACTAAAATTAGTTATTAAATTTAGCCTCTAATAGGTCATTTATTTCAAGAGCATTCAGGAATTTTATTAGTACAAATTCGACTAACTATATTCATAATCAATGTTTCTAGAATATGACTAATAACCTTCATCAGTTCCACTTTCTGTTTTCACCAAAATAAATCAACAAAACCTGTCACGGGTAATTTCAATCAACCGCCAGCAGCTGTTACGGAACCGACTGTCGGCTGATAATGATTAATTAAATTGATATAATTACAATATGCGCTTAATCAAAAATATTCCGCAACCACCTATTTGTTCCCATCCCGGACATTTAAACGATATCGGTAATATCATTGGATTGTCGAGTGGGTAATGAAATGATGATCGGTGTCGGGGCCTGGCGAAACGCGCTATCGATAGTCGCTTGGTATAAAATCATTTGGGTCAAGGCGAACGCTGAACGATTTAAAATTACAGCATATTCATTCGCCATCGCGTTCCATCACTACTATAACAGGAACAAGAATCCGAATGTTTACTAATATTTTGTTTTTGTCAAAACACCGTTTGTGTGAGTTTGAGTGTTTTTTGTCAAAACACCGTTTTGAAGAGTGCTCTGAATAATCAGAGCTTACTGCAATTTACACAATTTTTCTATAAAATAATTTCTTAATAAACATATATCAAAAATAGTCAAAATATAAATATAAAATTACTATTCAATGAAAGACAGAAGGAAAAAACATTGGTGGCATTTGGAATCCTCCATGGAATGGAAGTATCAAGCCCGGGGTGAATTAAAAAAAAAACATGCTCAATAAGGAGAACAGATGATCAAATTTATTACACATATAAGCTTCAAATAATTGCACGACCATTTCGAAGGAGCTATGGTGAAAAAAGTATTGAGGTCTTAAAGATTCTCAGCTAAGCATCAAAATGAAACTTCCATTCTTTCGAATTGATTACTCTTTTCTTTCTTCCACATAATAGACGTAATTTTTTAGTTTGAAAACTTTAAGTCTACAACAGTTTATAACCTGTGTACCAATTCAAGAGATTTAGTATAAATGTTACTATATGTACGAACTTTAGACACGAATTATAAACAACTCTGTGTTCTATCGAATACATCGCAAAGGTATTCAAGAACAACAAAAAAACAGTTCGAATTGAGATTACTTATAGCAAATCAACCAGTTCACCCTCGTAATCTGCCTGGCAGAGCTCAACTACAACTGCGTGCACGACGGGTTGTGTGGGCCGAGTAACGGTGCATACGACGTAGTCCGCCATCCGGATCCCGAATCGCGGTCTGTAGGCTGTCGCCGCCACGACTCGTCCGCTACACTTAACGCGTCCGCACCGGAAGACGTTTACTAACCGCGTGACATTCGCGCGGCGCGCTTAGAAACTTACAGACAGGAAGTGTGCTTTATGGCGATGTAAGTTTAAAATGGCAGTAAGTCTGTTGAAAGCCAAGTTTATTAGTTTGAGCTGAAACAGGTTCCAAGAATCGGATGGAGTAAACTTCTTTATAGTTGAGTAAATCTATTCAATCATCTTGTCGACAACCTATTCTGTGACACTCTACTATAAAAAGCGTTTGAAAAAAAATACCTAAAATTTAGCGGTATAACAATGAATATATGTACATTTAAAAAGACCATGAATGAACGTTGCTGCCCTCAAAGACAGTACGCGTATATGTCCTGTCTACAATTGAATATTTATCACGATATATTTAAATGTAGTATATATCGTTTCTATAACCTTGTCACGACATTCAAAAAGATCATCGAACAATAAAATAATTATAATTATCACTTAACAAGAGAGATCCGCTCCGGGCGAAAGCAAACAACTTGTGTTGTTTGAAAATATACAGTTTATCTTTATGTCAATTATAGCAATGACGCAATTCTTATCCGAACTCTTAACCAATAGGTATAATAAAAAAGTATAACAATGAGCAATATATTCAAACAACTATACACATTTTCGTATATATACACCTACGCACATGGCTTGAGAAATCTGTTATGACTTATACAGGCGACTTCGGTTTGGACGGTTTGGCTTTAACATTAATTAACACTCATTATTTCGGAGTATAAGTTTTCATTTAACGGAAAAGATCGGGACTAAAACTTTTCCTCGCAAATAAAAAGTTTCGTTTACTATGTCCATTCAGAATACCAGGAAGCTTCTCTATTCAAATGGTATTCAAAACGAATTCGGATTTGAGTTGGTTAAAATAAGATTGAGTGATATTTAAAATGGCACAGAGGAGTTCACCCATTTGAAGCAATTTTTTTCTTGCGTGGTTATCGTTGAAGTATGTCTTGTTTTATAAATATCTTTAGTACAAAAAATATGATGAACAATTTCTGAATTATAGGAGAGTCGAGTTATAAAAAATTATAATTTATGTCTTAAAGATTCTTATTCCTTTATGTAGCAAAGATCTAAATAATTACTTTGATATTGGACGTAATATTTCGGTTTTAACTCCTCTAAGATATATACATATCAAATTTTATACACTAACCTTTACCTCTGCAACTTTGAGCGCGAGATAATTTAAGTTTTTTTTTAAATAAATCTAAGATTACTTCACTAATCTTCGGACATAAAACAATGAAAATGTTATAAAAATCCATTAATTTTCCATTGACTCATAAACAAATAGAAAAAAGGCTTCTCTCGGTATTTTGATTTAATACTGAAATTTTCAGCAACTGCTAATGCCATTTCATTATCATCAATTATTTTTATGTTATATCTATACTTTTCCAACCTCCGTGACAACAGTGAAAAACATTTCTACTAAAAAGGTCTTCGGAATAAGTTTTAATTTATTCATGGGGAAACAAAAAAAAATGGTTTTAGACCAAGCACTTATTTAAAATGGGTAATCTACTTTCTGAAGTTATTCACTCAGACTATCCATTACGTTCGAAAATAGAGTGAAATTTTCGAAATGTAGGCCGATAACGGAATATATAAAATTTAATTTACTAATTTCGAAATGGCGTCATAGAGTAATTGTTAACGTATTATAACATCAAATATTTTTATTTACCTCGAAAAAGTAGTTCGTTGGATGAATAAGATAAATGCAAAGTATTGCCGAAAAAACTTTTCTTCACACATGAATTTAAAATTGTTTGCATTATGTTGATTGCGTTAATAGAAACAAATGTAACTTCAGTTTCATCATTTCTTCGGTCATAAATATTGTAAATACATTAACCGTCCTGTTCATACATTAAATATACTTCATCAATACATTTAATTCGCTTTTGTTGTCTCCGCCTTGTACGTTAGCACCGCATAAGGCAACCCGCGGGCACTCAATTCGACTACAAATAACGCAACGTGCTGAGAATCGGCGAGATAATACAACGCAGGTCCGTTATACGCCCTAAGAGCCAGAGCTTTCGTTTCATCCAACGGTTAAATCGCTGTAGCAGTTCGATATGCGGCTGAGAAATATTCGTCCAGTTAGTTGACGAATATAACCGAAGTTTTTCTTATAATTTTGTTCGAGTTGTTCAAGATAACTTTAATAAAACGTACAAAATAGATTCCCCCACCTATAAGAACGTAAACGAACGAAGTAATTGTTTAAGGTTTGCTATAAAAACTAAATGTCAATTATTGTCTTTGACTTTCATCGTATGTTCATGCATTAATAACGCTAAATTACTTATAAATATAAAAACTAACATCTGAATGTTTAGTTAAATTCTCTGCAAGATATAATTTTATTAAAGTACATAGTTAATAATATATATTGTGCAGTGGCGGTATAATAAATATTTTTAGAATGACATCACTTTATTTATCAATATTAATTATAAGGACTAGTTATCAAACAACGATATACATATGTTTGCCACGATACCGGAAGTATGAATAATGATAGCAACATAGATATAAGTTGCACATAGTAGCTTTTAGGTATGATTAATTAGTCATAATCTGGATTCGTATATTGTATCATTAAATATACAAAATTCAAATGGATATTTGTCCTAAATTTTAATACAAATTAATCAGCTATGCCTATAGAACAAATGCAGTGATTCGTGTACGAGAGGATGATTCAAAATAAAGGCTACACTCTGCAATGTAAAATATTTTTAATCTAGTTACCCCTAAATTTCCAAATATGATTTTTATAATATTTTGGATGTTGGAAAATATTACCAAATGTCACAACGGACGCTTTCACTAATCTAATTTAACACATCTGTTTTCTTTTGTTTTTCCAGTTCTTTGTATTAAATATATTATATGTTACACAACATTCTGCATAATACATTACTTTCACAATTAAATGAAGCTACGTGATGTAGTATTATTTCTAATTTCTTTGAGTTCTTTACCACGACGACGACGAAATCTTCAGATGGGTTATTAACAAAGATCTATCTTTGGTGGGCTACTGGCAAAGATCTATCTTTGCTAATTGCCAATTACCATTATATTGCCAACCTGAAGATGTTGTAATACAATGAAACCTAGGTCGTGGTAAAGAACTTAAAAAAAGTAGAAATAATACTACATCATGTAGTTTCATTTAATTTTGAATAATGAATTTCTACAAAATTAACGCCAGATATATTCGACATATTACTTTGTTAAGAATAAATCTACCATTTCAGTTCAGAAAGTTATTTTATTTTTTATATGTAATTAATAAAATCCATCTTCGATTACATTATAATCACTGCCGTTATCTATCACGAGCGTGTATGGCAGTTACACGAGTAGAATCGTTTGGGTTTTTGACTGTAAAATTGAGTCAGTTTAGTTTAAGATAGTCTGCTCCCTTAAATTTTTATGTAAATTATTAGAGAGCAAGCGAAATATATGATAATTTAGAGGGTGAGACAACACGAGAATACGGTGGATGATAAAGCAAAAACAGTAAGATACTTTATTCAATCATTTATATAATGGAAACTCGATAGTTCCATGCAAACAACACGTTACTTGTTTTTCTATCGTGGTACGTCTGCCAGATAAGTTTTTTTTTAATTTTTGCAAATTAAATGTAGGAGTTTGTTATACATAATGATTATAGGAGAAATTAAAATTTCCTTCTCCGAATCTTTGGAGCCAATGCTTAGCTGCGGCATATAAAAGTACACTTGAACCCATCGCTATGCATATATTGGGTCTTGCTTCAACCGCTTTTCGTCCTAAATAGAATTTTCTAATCCAAACCAGTAAAGTTCTTTTCGTCATAGGCCCACGTTGTATTGTTTAATTTCCTGTTTTCGAAGATTTCCTTTATATAGTTAATATTTCAGTAAGTATGAATTATTGTATCTCTATTCTTAGCGTTAGTTTTGACGATTAGGGTACACTTATGGTTATATGAAATGCCAGCTAGGTACGCGTCAATGACTAGTATAATTCCAAGCATTTTTACTGTTGAAACTATTCATAGCACTTTGTAAAAAGTGCTATGAATAGTTTCAACAGCTTTCGTACTCCTAAGTTCTGTGGCTTTCGTGCAATTAGGCGAAGAATTATTTCTATATTAACCTCGAAATATACTGCTATCGGTATCCTTCTAATTTTAACACGGCAAGGGCCAAAGCGGCTGATCGAAAGGAAACAAACAAATATTAGCCTCGTTTCACGGTCAGGCAATTGTCTAATCGCGACGTCTCTACCGAAGCTCGTTGGACACGATCCGCGAGTGAGGTGTGAGCTATTTTTACACCGATGATAGTGACGTAGCGGGCGACCAGAGCGGCCGTTCACCTGAACTAGTCAGAAAGGTAAAGTTCATCGTTATTCATCTAATGCGAGATGACAAAGTGCTATCTGTAAATAAACGTATTTCTCATTTTTATACAGGTATAATAAAGAACGTGACTATTATTCATTCAGGTCATTCTATATGTTAAACTGAGTAGAAAATGTTTAGAAGCTATATGAAAATTCTCGACCGTTTCTGAAAAAATCACTGTCAAAATGGTGATCTCAATTAAAAAAATTCATATTTTCTTCAAAAACACGCTTGAAATACAATCACTTTGATGCAAAGGATCATCTATATGAATAACTAACGCATTCTTAAAACCTTATACATTTATACAGCGTGTAACAAAAATGTGTCTATGGTACACACAGTTGATTTTGTGCATCAAACCGAGTAGAAAATATTAAGGAAATGTTAAGATTTTTGAACAGTCACTGTCAATGTGGCGATTCCAACAAAAAAGTTTAAATATTTTCATAGAAAAACACTTCAAATATACTCAGCTGGATGCACAGAATCAACTGTATATATAATAAAACTGTTCTTTGTTACAGCTGTATATATTATACAGTTCGGTAAAAAAGAACGTGACTTTTATTTACACAGCTGATATTGTGCATAAAACTTAATTTATTCGAAGCTTATTTCCGTAAAAAATGTTTTTTCGTTGAAATGTTTATTTTTTATCTTTCATTTTACTCATTGAAAAGTGGTTAGCTAGTTACTACACAGTTTAAGAGCTCGGAAACGTGTATGTGATTTTAAAAGTAAATGTATTTCAATAATTATTATATATTTTAAATCAACGTATGTTGAATTAAGTCACTCTAAGTTTAAGCGATTTCTAAGGTTGCTGAATATAAAAGTAAATAAGTGAAAACTACATTTGAAATTATCATTATTATGAATTTAAAGTTAAGCAATATTTGGCACTCTACACAATACTATTTATATTATTGTACTGGGTACTGTAAAATTTATCTAGAAATTAATTTCATTCACTGTTTTAGTCAACTGGTATAAACGTTCTTATCAACATTCCAGAAAATACAAGCGCATATCTCGCAGCGACTACTGTAAAATCGGACACAAGAATAAATAACAATAATTCTAAAACAAACTATATCATATATCTAAAAAACAAATACATGGAAAAAATGTACTTAAGAATAAAAACGTAATACAAAAAATATAACATAAACAATAAATACAAAAGTTTTGCAAAATCCCAGGGACAAGCAACAAAGTTTTATAAAATAAGCACAGGATTTATGGAAGGAAGGTACATAAAAATAATAACATCCACCAAATTATTGTTTTTTCTCTCTCTCGTAAATAAAGCAACAAAACATATAGCAGGCAAGCATGCACACATACCTGGAACGTTTTATGGGCGCGTTTGACAACACCATCGAAACGCATAAATTTTGCCTGATTCTACGCACGATAATGAATTTAAAGAAATTCGTAAAACATTTCAACATAATGTTTACCACAACCGACGCTAGACAAGCGTCACAAAAAACGATATTATTACCAACACCCATTTAATAAATATCTCAAACGAACACAAATAACGAAAGCACAATCACGAGAAACGATTAAAAAATATCTAAATTTACGTCGCTCCAATCTCGTCAGTTCGGATCGAGGTAGCCCAAATAATGCGTATTTTCAATTAAGAATTCAAAGTATAATTATTAAAATTGTCTTAGGCATTTCTTCAACACCATCAAAAGTAAGGCAGATCCGGTTGGACGGATTCAAGCGACGGCGTAGTACTCGACAAGACTCAACAAGATAGAATGCATCCAGAAAGTGTACGAATAAAACGTTCCACCGTAGTCGGCACATGTCATTGCCTACCTGGCGTGGTGCGGCTGGTCGGCGGGCGGCGCAGCGGGCGCGGGTTGCTCGGGCGGCGGCGACGCGCTGCGCGACTGCGGCGAGTCCTCGCCTGCGGGCGGTGCGGCTCCGGCCCCGCCCAACGCCATCGCCAGCCCGGTGAAGCTGCCGGATACCAAGTCAGCGGGTCACAGGACGCAGGCAATAGGACAGGCATTGAGGACAGTATACAATGAGTGTCGGCAGTGGCTCTTTACTATTGATGCAGATCGAAATAAGGGCTCGGACTTCAAATAATTATGAGGGGATCTCATTTATGGTTTATACCTAATAATTATTTGAACACGGTACAAACTACTAATAAAACTAACAGAATACATATCTAGCCTAGAAAACTGATATATGAATCACAGTGATATCTACTTCATTTAAATTGTATTAATAAAAAGAATAAAGGGTTTGAAGTTGTGCAATACTATACTTGGTATACATTTTGAACTGCATCATTTTCTTAATGAAATATAATATATTAAATTCCACATCACAACCGTCTTAAATGCATCTGGTTAATTAAGCAAGGTAATTAAATTAGCGCTGCTCGATGCGACAGAATACAACCTGTATTCACATCAGCATAATGACATATTAATGAAGTTGATATTGAAGCAAGCAAGCTTTGTTATTTATGTTAACGATACATTCAGTCATTGTGTTAAAAGTAGTTGCATTTCATTACGCTACCAGTGTACATGCATAAGAATGACGGAGTGCGAGGAGACATAAAAATCAACCTTATTTATGTATGTTTTGTGTACTTGTGTGTGTATGTATGTATATATATATATATATATATATATATATATATATATATATATATATATACGCACATACAAACACACACACATACACATACGTAATGGAGACATGCTAAATACGAGTCATAAGTAAAATTGCATATTTCATTTTAAGCTAATAGACAGTCAGCCCTTCGATCGGAAAACAAAAGTTACTCAGGGACATTCAAATTAATTTAGCTGCTGGATAGAATAAATGTCACAAAGTAATATAAAACACCCATCTTAGAGCATATCAAACGATACGCACTGTGAGAGGCGTAACGGCGAGCGGCGTGCGGAGCAGGGCCCAAAGCTGTCAATATACTGATCCAAAGCAGGCAGGTGTTGAAATCGGTCGCGATGTTAGCCATTGGAACGAGTGACGCTTGGCTACGAACGGACTATTATTTTGCAATCCGCACAGTGTGACTTCTCCGATTCCAAGTGACACGCTGCCAAGATGTACCGATAATAAATTATTTATCAATCATCTCGCTTCAAATTTCTGTCCGTGAAAGTCATATATTTTTTTTTAATAATTTAATTCGATCTGCTCTACTGAAGCTGTGATACTATATTAATATATTTCTATATGATACTGTAAAAATGTATACCGCAATATTTATTATGTAAATTTTGAAATTCAACGAAATTAAAAAAATTATCTAACTTCGTTATGTATTCGTATGCGGAATTTTAATTCTACACGTTAAAAGTAATGTAATGGAATATGCGATTAATAAAACGTAAACACAATGGAAAACGTGCTTTGGCCGTGTTACACGACAACCATTTAAAATACACTTCCGATAATCGACACGAAAAGTTCATGCCTTAAATTCGCAACCGTAATAAATTGCTTTTACAAATACGTTACCATATTAATTTTAGTTCTGTAAGAACCATTAGTGCTATCCTAAGATGCAGACGGTCAAAAGCGACAGCACACACATTTCATTTAACAATCGGCGGGCAGTCATGAAACGGTACTTTGCTCGGGTATACTTCAAAGAGCACTGTGGTAGGCACAAACGGCCCGATCCAAGTGACGATGTCATTCCTATATTAAGAGTTTGAAAAAGTAATAAGTCATCGTTTGGCAAATGGCATGAACGGTGGCACGCGGCGTTCTCGTTGCGCTGAATTGACTGTGGCAGCCTGACAACGCGACGGCCAAACGCGTTGCCATCTCTCTTACTACAGACGTTTAATAATAAACAACATTTATGATTTCACTCTAGATTTAACACATAGAACACCTTCACGCCGGAATATTAGTTGTAGCTACTAAAATTCAATGTTAAATAATTACACACAATTAAATGAAACTACGTGATGTAGTATTATTTCTACTTTCTTTAAGTTCTTTACCACGACCTAGGTTTCGTTGTAATATTTTGTCAATATTTTCAGGTGGGCTATTAGCAAAGATCTTTGCTAATAATCCACCTGAAGATGTTGTAATACAACGAAACCTAGGTCATGGTAAAGAACTTAAAGAAAGTAGAAATAATACTACATCACGGAGTTTCAATTAATTGTGAATAATGAATTTGTACAAAATTAACGCCAAATATATTCAATAGTTAAATAATTACTTAACATGCAGTGTGCTATTTCGAATAAGTTAGATCTTATATTTCTGATTTTTATAGAAGCTATTAAATGGCATTCACCGAGAATCCAAGTGCCACTACGTTCATTATAACCAAGTAGCAAAATGTATAATGGTTTCACCACGTAATTACAATAATAAAAGAGTAGAATATTTTTTCTTATATTTTGCAGAGGGTATGAGAAAAAATATCCATATAAAATAATGAGGTGACGGCATACATTAATATTACGTAAATCGTAATTAACCACAATACACTAATCCCATGTAAACAGAGGCTCTTACAACCAAAGATTAAAATCAAAATTTTATCAAATATTTTTTTTATATAATTTGAAATCTATCGTTTAGTTTCATTTTTAGAACTATTTGAAACCTGTTAATTTTTATTCAGAAAATTGATTTTACGATTTGGGATTATATAAGTAGGTTATTAATAATTTTGTAACATTATTTTGTTACATCTGAAAAAATAATCAATATTATTCTGATTTTTCCGGGACGAAAACGTTAATAAAACACTAATTTGTATTAATGAAACTTTATACATCATGATCACTGAATGGTCTGACCACTGAATAGGTTCACTGACCAATTTCTGTGAAATCGCATACTTACAGCGAACTGGAAGTTATCTCGTGACAAACATTAATTAGCGACGTGTATTGTTTCAAATAATTATGAATGACGTCAAGTAACAGTTCAGAGTACGAAGATAGAACGAGCCAAGTGCTGCAGATGTTTTTTTGGATCGAAAAGTAATTTTAGAATTTGGCATTACCATCAAGATACGTTTGAAAAATTACTTGTAACGTCAACACGTGTTATTTGTTAAATGGTTTGTAATTATATATATATATACAACGATTTCAATAAAATATATAATTATCATAATTTCACGCCGTTAAGCGTAATTAACACAGACAGTCTTTAAAGATGTAAGCGACTAAAAGACTAAAAGGCAAATGGTAATTTCCTATACTAAAAATAAATAATAATGGTTAAAAGTTCTCGTATTCTTTAGAGATGTAAGAGACTAAAAGGCAAATGGTAATTTCCTATACTAAAAATAAATAATAATTGTTAAAAGTTCTCGTAGTCTTTAGAGATGTAAGAGACTAAAAGGCAAATAGTAATTTCCAATACTAAAAATAAATAATAATGGTTAAAAGTTCCCGTAGTCTTTAGAGATGTAAGAGACTAAAAGGCAAATGGTAATTTCCTATACTAAAAATAAATAATAATGGTTAAAAGTTCTCGTAGTCTTTAGAGATGTAAGAGACTAAAAGGCAAATAGTAATTTCCTATACTAAAAATAAATAATAATGGTTAAAAGTTCTCGTAGTCTTTAGAGATGTAAGAGACTAAAAGGCAAATGGTAATTTCCTATACTAAAAATAAATAATAATGGTTAAAAGTTCTCGTAGTCTTTAGAAATGTAAGAGACTAAAAGGCAAATGGTAATATCCTATACTAAAAATAAATAATAATGGTTAAAAGTTCTCGTAGTCTTTAGAGATGTAAGAGACTAAAAGGCAAATGGTAATTTCCTATACTAAAAATAAATAATAATGGTTAAAAGTTCCGTAGTCTTTAGAGATGTAAGAGACTAAAAGGCAAATGGTAATTTCCTATACTAAAAATAAATAATAATGGTTAAAAGTTATCGTATTCTTTAGAGATGTAAGAGACTAAAAGGCAAATGATCATTTCCTATACTAAAAATAAATAATAATGGTTAAAAGTTCTCGTAGTCTTTAGAGATGTAAGAGACTAAAAGGCAAATGGTAATTTCCTATACTAAAAATAAATAATAATGTTTAAAAGTTCTCGTAGTCTTTAGAGATGTAAGAGACTAAAAGGCAAATGGTAATTTCCTATACTAAAAATAAATAATAATGGTTAAAAGTTCCGTAATTTTTAGAGATGTAAGAGACTAAAAGGCAAATGGTAATTTCCTATACTAAAAATAAATAATAATGGTTAAAAGTTCTCATAGTCTTTAGAGATGTAAGAGACTAAAAGGCAAATGGTAATTTCCTATACTAAAAATAAATAATAATTGTTAAAAGTTCTAATTTTCCTTTAAAATAAATACAAAAATTGTTGCAACACCTATTCACTTATTAACATATAAACGACAAAAATATTTTTTCTTTAACATTGGAAGGGGTAATAAGTGTACATCTATTCAGAGTATATCTATTTAAAAAAAAAGTTATTTGGATACTTGTTTCACTTGTATAAAATTTAAAAGTATAAACATTTAAAAAAATAGTGAATCTAAAGTACAATTGGCAAGAGTTTTTGTCACATTAATTTGGCACTTGTTTTTCTTCGGTAATATTTGAAAAAAGACATTACGTATTTGATTTAAAGCCTTATTATTTTGTATCATATCTAACACTAACTATAATGTCTACTAATATTTTATTGGTAAAGGTTCGATAATAATACATTTTACAGTTTTTTATTAGTCACAATTTTTTTAATTTATTGACCATATATTAAAGCCCTTACAATAAAAAACGACTCAGTTTTACGCATGATAAAGGCAGTAAATGATTCTCAGAAATTGTTTTACATAATTAATCATTAACATAGGGCACATACGAAAACTGAAGCTCCTTAATGTGTTTTGAAGCTTATGCGACCAATTCCGCTTTCTTACAAACAACGTGGAATGTGGGGTAGTGCGGACGCGGTCGGACCAGACAGACAGGCAGATAGTTTGAAAAGCTGTTATGCTTATATAAATATCCCGTGAATAAGAAAATGAACTTTCGTAAGTGCTAGGTATTTATTTTAAAGTCACAAATACTTAAATTTTATTTATAGATATACCAATATATGACGATGACGATCGACGTCAACTTTTAGACGCGCGCACAAGCGAAAAAAAGAAAGAAACCAACAAGTATGCCAATGCTTGTATTATTTCGTGGCAATTGACGAATTATTTCACACGTAACTAATTCCACGTATTCGAATATACGTAGGAAGAATAATGTGAAGACGTTAACGAGGAAAATGTAAAACGTAGAAAGATTGTTTCAATTAACTAATGACGTTACACTTTATGGCGTTAATAAAGTAGTTTCCACAAACAAGTTTTTCATTGTAGTGTAATGACATTTTAACTTTAAATTTGTTAACCACATTATACCATCCCTTCATGCTATCTGAAATACGTGAGAGCAGTTATTTAGACCACGGATTGCCAACCATTTTTGCATTGAGCCTCCCCAGATTATAAAAAATATATTCAGATGGATTTTACTTTAAAATGTCCGAACATATTAGGTCCCCACCTTATGATCTCTTTATGCCCCCTAGGGAGGCGTGTCCCAGTGGCTTGAAAGTCCTGATTTAGACAGTAGCAGACGGTTATATCGTATAAATAGGCGTCGGTACTGTATTTTCTTTTAAGAGGAAATACATGTTTTTTTAAGAACAAAATTATTGGTGTCGACGTAAATAAATTGAATAAAATATATTTTATATCTTTATACACCTTTCTTCATTGAGATAGAGCTGACAGAAATAATGAAGGACTGGGTCTGATGCTTTCTTCTGCCTGGGTCTGATGCACCTCACTCACTCCACTTACCGGCATATAAGTCATATTGTTACATGTTCCTCCCTTTACATATTTCTGTCCTTATAGATAGACATATAAGTTTTAATGAATCTCCACATTCTTCTGCTCTCATATATTTCATGTACAAATATTATGATACGGAGACATATTTTCTCACGAACCCCTCTCCTCACACACACATACGACACGCTTCACCAGGTTAAGCATTAACCCTCTGTTCCCTCAACATATATGTAAATAATAGAATTAAGATTGAACGTCATCAAATATAACATCTGTAATAGACTGATATCTTTAAAAAAACACATTAGTTAGATTTTGCAATAATAACAACTGTATTGCCAGTGTTAAGAGGTTTGTAGCACTCCAGAGACTGTCACACGCTCTTAGCTGAAAGCGTTTTTCTATATTAATATTCCGCTTGAAGTAGGATGGGATTAAAAAAAGATTTAATGTTGCTATCAATGTTTCTTTGTAAACTTCTCATCTGAATCCTGTTACAGATCTTTTAAATTCCATTTAAACATAATTGGAGTAGTGACTTTCAGCTTCAAATCGTGCGAGGCAAGACCATATAGGTTCTAATAAAAATTACCTTTACCAATTTGAAAACAAAAACGACTTTTGGACTTTTCTTCTACAGTGTTGCCTTTCGAGAATATTCTATGAAATTTCAAATTAAATTATTATACTATTATCTAGTACTTGTTACAGAATTTCTTCTAATTTATGGTTTAGTTTTTTTTAAAAGCAATATAATTTTTATTCAACGATAAAATCTTCAACCTTAACAAAATTACTAATACTTTTCGAAAAATCAATATTTGGAAAATTGACACTCGTAATTATGATTTTTTTTTCTGTTGCGCATCGGATCGTACGGAAAAACTTATCTCATAAATCTGCTGCCCAATAAAGCGCAAACTAAAGTTAAAATGGCAATTTATGTAGCGTCATCCGATAACGCAGTAACTGGCCAGGAGGACTGCGCACTCGTCCTTCAAGATACCCCGCCTCGTTCGTTCAGGAGGTTGCTACAAAGCTCTAACCAAATATGACGTTCATACTCTCGAATGCTCACTGGCTCCCAAATGATATCGAGTCATGGGTGGCAAACTTTCAACAAACCGTACCTGTTGAGATTTGCCTCGGGCATTTTTTGCGATATAAGTCTTCTGCAAAGCGATATCGCAGCAAGCAAAAAAATCGTAAAATCGCAAAAAAATCACAGCAAGCGATATCGCAGCAAGCAAAAACCACTCACTGTCGCTGTAGTTCAGATTGTGAACGTGCCTAAGGCATTTTCTTTAGACACCAGAATGATCATCAGCACGAATACCGCGTCATCTTCGATTAAAGAGGGCAGTAGGGCGCCTCCGCTTTTTGATTGTGTAATACGCAGGAATTTCCTTATACAATAACATTTTAACAAACACTTCTTGCCTAAACTAGTTGAAAAAAGGTATCTTTTGGTTTTTCCACTAGGTCTTGATCATTAACTTAGTTGAAGTAAATGCGCTGCCCATTTTCAAATGAAAATCTCGAGGCAAAAGTTAATGAATCGGAAACGATAATATACGCAAAGCGGTTTCAATTATGATGATGTAATCGTCTCACAAATCAAGAACGCATCACTTCGTTATGCTAGTTTTACACAGCAAATGTAGTTTGATCGCTGCCTTTGTTCAGCTATTTGTATAGAAATTTAATGACCGCTACTACCGCCAAACTCGGCGATACTACCGCCAAACTCGGCGTTTATCCGAATTTTCTAAGCACTAATAGTACTGGTAAGTATGGCACAAACCACCTATTGTCGATTATAAAAGTCTGGCTGCGCATTCGAATCGAAGCCGTTAATCTTCCACCGTCTATATTTCTACATAAAATATATCGGATAGCAATCGTCATTTATGATCGTTGTTAATGCCATCACTTTTTTAGAGCAATATATTTTAGAGCAATGTTCATCTTACATATACAGTGACAGAGAATTTAATATTCCACACGATCTACAGATCTCAATGATTTCATAGAGTGAGAATCTGGTTCCATATTAGGGAATGCCGCGTATATGGCGTCAAACACTTTTTTGATGTTAATTTTATTTTCTAACCAGAGGAATGTGGGCGTGTTCAAATGATTTGGATGCTATCCGACGTCATAGCAAGATACAGCCAATCAATAGCCAAGCAGGGACTGCACATCTCGCTGCTTTCAGAAATCCTTAAAATGGCGGTCAGGCACTGCACGACACAGATTCTTCTGTCAGAGGTCCTCGTCGCAATTCGGCGAGCTCTCTGTGAATCGACTCGAATACGTATGACGCAGTCAAACATCATGGGAATCACTCTATTCACTACTTTACCCATATATTGGTTTGCCGCAGAAACCCTTAGACTTGTTTTGCCGGAAACGTTACGAAACGAAACGTTAGGAAACGAAAGTTCAAACGGGACTCATGCTTTTCACTACTTCCAGATAATTGGCTTCAGCCTAGAGATGCCTTTCAGAGGCCGATCAATCTTCTCATTTCGACTGATTCTCAATAGCTCGATGTTTTTATTAGAAAGAAAGATTGTTTTCCGAGATGCCATTTTGGACCTTTGGTACTTGCCAATCCAAAAACATATTCTTACCAATCCAAGGAAAATTAAAAATAATGGAATTTATTAAAATAAGAAACAAACTTAGAAGAACATGTTTGCATTCAATATCAGTAACAAAAGTCGAACCCCAATATAAATAAAATGAAAATCTTTATACCAAAAGCGTATATTTATTATAGCAGCAGTAACAGCATCATATTCAATACAGAAGGATCGTGAGCGCTTAGAGTAGCATGAAGTTATGTAATTTATGGGTTTTTGAGTGTACGTTCAGTATTCACGTATACGCCATGCTGGTGGAGAACATTATAATTTTTTCACGACTTAGCAAAATAGGGTGAACGAATGCTCATAAAATTATATTTAATACTTGTTTGAGAATGAGTGCATTCCGAGGCCATGAGCAACTAAAACCGGACCTAAGTCCGGAACTGACTATATATATATACACACACACATGTATATAACGCTATAATCTAC
Source organism: Druceiella hillmani (assembly GCA_039881145.1). NCBI lineage: Eukaryota > Metazoa > Arthropoda > Insecta > Lepidoptera > Hepialidae > Druceiella > Druceiella hillmani. The sequence continues at coordinate 76,923,308 of JAYKKI010000001.1, read as the reverse complement.
ATACATTACAGTCTACGCCTTGTTTAATTTTAGCGCCCACCGTACTGAGATCAATTTTTATAACTAGACTCAATTCGCCGTCAACAAATATTGCCGTAACATAATTATGCCGTTATTTTTTATGTGAACGGATATTGACGTATTTAATTACAGTTGATTACAAAATAGACCACCTACCTTTCACCTTTTCTGATTTTGTCTACTCTACAATTACGTTGATTCAATCAAAATTTTCGTGCCAAGGCCGGTAACTTGTATATTCAACCGATCTAAACCCCAAGCGCTGCGTCACTTTGAAATCAAGTATCTGACTATACAAACAGGCGCCTATTTTAACCGAAATAAAATTACTAAGCTTAAAAACATCATCTCCAATATAAAAATATATACATCTATGTATTTTCTTTGTAAATTCAGTGATACAAAATTTAAAATTAATTGATAAGCCTTAGCGAAGTTTAATATATCCTCAAGTCATTATTTTTGTCTTAACCAGTTTTACAGTACCGGTATATAAAGGATATATAATAATTTATATTTCGTCAAGAAAAGAAAATGTATTGAACACTACGTACGTAAGCCGGTGTGGTTTGAAAATGCATTTACTTATTATTAACATAAGCTTTTATGAACTTAAGAAAGGACTTATATTAAAATAAGTCCATAGATGAAGAGAAACGTTGAATTAAATTGACAAATTACTCAAAACCAATAATAACATCAAGTAGCATTGTATTGACATTAAATAGCATTGATTAAGGCTCTATGCGTCAGTAAATTTGTATGCAATTATAGATATACTCAAATAGCGGTGAAGTTCATTTTGTTAACACGTGAAGGGATAACATCAAGTGTAGTAGCATTATATTAACATTTATTAAGGCTCTATGCGTTAGTAAATTTGTATGCAATTATAGGTATAGGGTTTACTCATATAGCGGTGAAGTTCATTTTGTTAACACGTGAAGGGATAACATCAAGTATAGTAGCATTGTATTAACATTTATTAGTCTCTATGCGTTAGTAAATTTGTATGCAATTATAGGTATAGGGTTTACTCATATAGCGGTGAAGTTCATTTTGTTAACACGTGAAGGGATAACATCAAGTATAGTAGCACTGTATTAACATTTATTAAGGCTCTATGCGTCAGTAAATTTGTATGCAATTATAGGTATAGGGTTTACTCATATAGCGGAGAAGTTCATTTTGTCAACACGTGAAGGGATAACATCAAGAGTGGTAGCATTGTAGTAACATTTATTAAGGCTCTATGCATCAGTAAATTTGTATGCAATTGTAGGTATATGGTTTACTCATATAGCAGTGATGGTTATTTTCTTAACACGTGAAGGGTTTCTGTGATCGAAAGGTTGTCCGGAATAAGGTAAAGATATGTATGATTCTTGAATGAATTCATCGCTTCAGTAAAAATCGGATTTTACAAAGCAATATTATCTTAGTTAGTCAAATTCCAATCTTGAATAAAATAATAAATAATTAAAGTTAAGAGTCTCTAAGATAGCCCCTCTCACCAAAATGCTCTCGCAACACGTGAATACCCTGCAAATATTGGAACTGTTATATCTGCATTACATCAGGATAGCGCACGAAGCTGGTTAATAAAAAAAACCAAACTTGATACTTGTAAGAAATACATTTTTCATCTTAAATTATTTTTAACTTCATTTAACCCAATTATTCGAAGTAACACCACCAGAAATTAATCACAGTTTGGATGATGTTTGCGAAGACTTTAGCCTTTGTTTTCTAGCGTTAAAAAATGAGATAAACTATTTGGTTTGACAAGAAGGTCTATTGAAGGTGGACCGTGTCTGGATATGCCTTCAGAAGTCATCACGGAAGAAACCATCAAAACTGTGGAAAAAGTACTGAAGTCTAAGCGATTAAAAATGAAAGACAACAGCAAGATTTTTGATTATCTGAAACGGTTGTTTTGAAAACAACCGTTTCAGATAATCAAAAATGAAATTTGCGAAAATAGGTCCATAAAGTTCCTTCTACTTTTCAAATAATAAGTAATGTGAAAATTGTTGTATTTACTAAATTTTATTCGCTATGAACCTCAAAAAGAAGTTATTGACTATATTTTATCAACGATGAGATCATGGTTCTTTTTAACAATCTCTTGTTTAAAACAATACCAATGGACTGGCGTTATCAAAGCTAAAACCAAACCCTAAAAAGAAAAGGTGACTCATTTCAACAAAAAATTATAATTTTTAGGATTCGGACTGTATATTGCTTATAGATTAAAAAAAACATGACTGTAACAGACAAATCTTATTTACTGCCTAAGTTGACAAATGTCATTAGAGAAAAATGTCGAGCGAACGGAGAATATTTTTGCTACACAACAAGGCATTGTTTCATCTCGGTTATTGTCTAAATAAGCTGCCATAAGCGAATGTAAGCTGTACAGGAACTAAATATCCACGGTATAGTCCAGATTTATCTCTAAGTAATTACAATTTGTTTTGCAAATAAACTCTATGGGACATAAGGAAAAAGAATTTTATACCGAAGAAGTGCAGTACAGTACCAAAAACAAAAATTAAGAGCATTTTTAATGATATAGAAATGTTAAAAAACATGGTGTAAAACGTGTCCGAAATCCACGGCAGTTCATATAACTGCTATTTTTGATGAATAACCTGAACCTGAAATAGAGTGATATTCTTGCAGACATAATGATTATACGGATAAATAACAGTGGCTATTTTTGTTTTTAAAAGTTTAAATTACCTCGGGCGAAAACTTTTTGATTCTACTACATACTCACTGAAAACATAAATGAACCTGAAATAGAGTGATATTCTTGCAGACATAATGATTATACGGATATATAACAGTGGCTATTTTTGTTTTTAAAGGCTAAAATTACCTCGGGCGAAAACTTTTTGATTCTACTACATACTACCTGAAAACATAAATGAACCTGAAATAGAGTGATATTCTTGCCGATATAATGACTATACGGATAAATAACAGTGGCTATTTTTGTGTTTAAAGGTTAAAATTACCTCGCGCGAAAACTTTTTGATTCTACTACATACTTACTGAAAACATAAATTAACCTGAAATAGAGTGATATTCTTGCCGACATAATTATTATACGGATAAACAACAGTGGCTATTTTTGTTTTTAAAAATTAAAATTACCTCGGGCGAAAACTGTTTGATTCTACTACATACTTACTGAAAACATAAATGAACCTGAAACAGAGTGATATTCTTGCTGACATAATGACTATACGGATAAATAACAGGGGCTATTTTTGTGTTTAAAGGTTAAAATTACCTCGGGCGAAAACTTTTTGATTCTACTACATACTTTCAGAAAACATAAATTAACCTGAAATAGAGTGATATTCTTGCCGACATAATTATTATACGGATAAACAACAGGGGCTATTTTTGTTTTTAAAAATTAAAATTACCTCCGGCGAAAAGTTTTTGATCCCACTACATACTTACTGAAAACATAAATGAACCTGAAACATAGTGATATTCTTGCCGACATAATGATTATGCATATAGACATACGTGGATAAATTTAAATAAAGATGTAGTATATTTACATAAATAAACAGAGGCCGTATAATAGTTACATAAGGATGTAAGTGTAAAAGGCTGTTAATGAAATTCACGCCGAAACCTTCGTCACGTCTGATGCAGTCACACGACATTGAAATGTTTCAATTATGCTGTTATAAATTCATACAATTCGTCATAGTGAGATATAGGGAGCCATGTGACGTATGACGGCGCTACATATGACAGAAAAAGGCTTCGTCCTTAATTTAAGATTACAGTCATTAGTAAAATGTTTTAGTCATATATATATATATATATATATATATATATATATATATATATATATATATAAACACACACACACATATACTTCACGCGTGCGTGCGTGAAGGTAGTGTGACTATTGCGTAGTAGGCCTCATTCTTTAATTTTGCTACTCTGATAGGAAATTTTTTTTTAATTTGAATTGAAAATTGTAATAGACGACTATAATTATGATTATGACGTGTATTCCAAAGACTCGTGCAAAATTGCGGAGCATTGAAACTATTCTAAATATACGATACTCATTGTAATTTAACATTAAATATCCATAGCACCAGAGGCATGCATAATAAAGCCCAATTTTACGAAAAAGTAGCACAAAAAAACTTTCCTCATCCAAATGGTTCAACGAGACCAAAATTAATAGCATTGGAACTAAGCATCCACAAAATTTTATCTCAAGGCACAAAATATCATGTCATTTCAAGCGTGGTTTTGGTTCAATCTATCGAATTGCGGACGTCATAGATCACATTTGTTACAATAATTAATCAGAGAATGTAATTATGACATGAAAGAAATACACACATTCTGGGGCAAATTATACTCGAGGACAAACAAATGTCCAAACATAAAAATCCTAACAAGATAATTGTGTGATGACTAAATTTGTTAAGATTTGGTTTCAAAAATATTCCATTGCACTCATAAAGTAATGGTCATGCTGCAAGTTCAGATCTTACGACAAAAACAAATTAGTGAAATGACGTTAAGAGGTTTGCCTCTAAATGTGTGAAGTCCTAATATGTTTATTGCATAAACGAAACAAAATTTAATAGGTGTACTACAGCTTTAAAGTGGTCATGCAATTCCTACGATATGGCAAGAGCCTGATAATTGTATGATTTGTAATAGCAATTTTCTAGGAAATCCAAACACTCTATTTAAATTTATATGCAAACGCATCGAATACACTATTCGTTTCAGAAAAATTATCAATTATGAAACCATTTTTTTTTTGGATAAAAACAAGTCAAGTTTAGAGAGACCCAATTTTAGTAGGTCTGAAGCATCAAATTTGAAAGTTTGGCTACAAAGAAAATTTAGAAAATTGTGTTTACGACTAAACAGATGAATCTTAATGAATTTAGTGTGGAAATTATACAGTGCTGTATGCGATATAATGAAGTAATAATGTGGGGTATGACAATTGTAGAATAGAGACTATCCATCGATGCAGCAAAATCAAATTTAAGAACTGTTTGCGTGGCTTTCATAATGTCAATGATTTTCCCCTTGTGAGCTTCATTTGGCGCAAGATATAAATTGGAAACAAATTTATATTATAAAATGTATAATAGAGGAAAAATTAACTAGAGCATATATGAAAATTTTAGAAAATTATTATAAAATGGTTGCTTTACTTCTCAAATAAAGGATACTAAATTTCGTAATTTTTTACAAATAGAGATCCAGAATTTTGTGAATAGATAGTTTCCTGGGTATAAATTACACTCGTGGACAAACAAATGTCGAAACAGAAAAAACCTTCCATTAGTAGATCAACAGAAATCATCATGGCATCATTGTACATAAAGTTAATCAAAATTGTGTGAAGGCTGTGAAGGAAGACTAACCCGGTTTTAATTTATTACATTTAAATAAAAGTTTAGCGACAACTAAGTGATTCGAAAATCAAGGAAAGGTATATTTTTATGGTCTGCGGATTTAAAAAAAATAAAAGATTAAGGATTTATATCTACACTTTCATACTGTTAGAGAAGACCTGGCTTGCCCTTGTTGAGATAACAAACACAAATTGTTTCAAATGCAGGTCTGCAGATTACGTTAGCTATGTGAAAAAAAAGTCAAATACTATGACAGAATTATTTATAATTTTCTCAAGTCTTACTTAAATTTATACCCAGAAAATATGGACGGTTAGCGGTTTCACCGGGAATATTACTATAATCAAGAGGCATTATCAAGAAAAATGACACAAGTCAATGCTCGTGGACTATTGCTGGTCACTTGTAAGAAACACGCAATTATTTTCGTTTTAATGTTAAGTAATTTTTTTTGGTTTACATGAAATATTCTCGCACAAAAACTTAACGTGACTTGGCTATTTAATATAATTTCCGCAATTGTGAACCTTACCGTGTTATGTTAAAGAGTGAACACAGAATGAAAGCGCATTGCGAGACTGACAAATGAAATGCGGCATACCACATCACATACCGCGTTACATCACCGCACAGATTGGGCCCACACCATCTTGATTGTGATGTAACGAATGTAATTTCAAAATGTTGATTTAAATGTATAATACCATTGTCGACAAATAATTATTGCTGGCGTGGGTGTCACAAAAGTTTAATGCCAAGACTATTGTGAAACATTTATATAGTATGCCATAGACGAGGCATAGAAATACGATGGATGGAAATGAACAAAAAATAGCTCGAATTACATGTATAATTCAAGCTATCTTTTTAGAAACCGTAACTACTCGTATAATTTCAGAAAAAAAATATAGTTCGTTGATAAGAGTCTCAAACTTAATAAAAACTATACTTTTGACACATTTTAAAACCAATACATACACGAAAATGGACAATAATAATAAACTCTGTAAAACTTTAAATAATGAATTTACACTGTGATATAAAAAACTCGATATATCTAACTGAATGTTTTTGTGTACCAAGATGACTTAAAACAGACAAAATAACAATAAACCATAACTTTGATAATGAATGCAAGATTACTTAACAAATCAAATATTAATAACCTTTGACACGTAGATTTTGTCCAATTTTCTAGGTGTCTAGCGAATCATAAATGTGCAATGCGAAAACATAAGTATTATTGTATGTTATCAAGTTATGTTTATAAATAAATATGGCTTATTTACAAGATAGCACAGCACTGACACGAACCTGCCTGGTATTAAAGACTGTACAGTGTTTGTTAGTGGAGATAAGTGAAATAATCTAACCTTCTGCGACCCTTCGACATGATATAAATCGTCTCAGTGTTTATTTACGCAGTCTGTGTATATATGTAAGGGGTATATAAATAAGAATTACGTAATAGAGTAACGTATCATATACATACATACTTATGTACTCGTATATCTAATTGATAAAGATGAATAAAAACAAGTTTGTTAATTCCTTAAAATAACCAGAGATTCTTTTAGCTGTATAAACAGACATACTGACCATTTAAAGTTTAGGCATTAAACAACTGTGTTTGTTATTCATATTTTTACAGCCTTTAGACAAATTGGTTTAATTTTGAAAAATAATTATTGGTTCAGAATATGAACTGAAATTATGAAATCATTCATTTCGTATTTTTAAAACCATTTCAAAAATTGTGTTTTGCGACAAAATGAATTTAACACAAGATTATGCTTGCGCACAGTTTTATGCTACGATTTCTTTTAAGTTTCGTCGAAGTCACGGCGAGCGCGAAATTGATAACAAACTTCAAGTAATATTTAAACATGAAGCCCTACTTCGCGCAGTCGCTTGCAACTGTGTTAATGCATTCCAGTGTTGCGATGACAGACATAGAAGATAACATCAATGCTGTTCAATTCATGTTAGAACTAAACAAAAGAAATACTAACGAGATAAGATTGAGTTACTTATGAGTTTGTTATATAAGAATCAAGTACAAAAAAAATCTACATTAATATCTATCTATACGCTTTATTCTAGATGGATACACCACAATTTAATTGAAGCTCGAAAATACCATCGTAGTCTGTCGATGCTAATGGTAAATTCAATGGAAGGCCGTCGAATAGTGCATTTCACATGGTATGTATGTGAATATTTTGAACCTGAAATAAAGAAACAATCCGCAGGATATCTTTCCGAACAGTTAATGACAAAAGTAGCAAAAAAATGAGATGAAGATAAAACAGTCATCAGTAAGTACGCGTGTACGTACGTACGTACACACACACACACACGCATGCACGCACGCATGCACGCACACACGCGTACGAACACACATTCACATGCAGATGCACACGCACACGCGCACACATAGAAATGATGCACATTTATATGCTTTAACCTTCCTTTTCAGAAATTAGATGTTGATTTGTTTAATATCAATGTAGAATTAATGTGTTATCCGCTATATTGTCCCACCTTAGACCCGGCGATTTTCATACAATATATTCCAGAAAATTAAGGTTAAATTCGAGTTTCTATTTTACAGGCGCAAATGAGATCCATAGAGTGGAGTTCCGATAAATGCAAGTGTACTGTATATAACGAAAACTACTTTCAAAAATGTACAAACCTTTACTTTTAGCCATTAAGGCATATATTTTCCCATTTAGGACGTTTAATGGTTTTGTTAACATATTTCGAGAAAATTTTGTTTAATAACAGATATACGATATACGAAATATTTCAAAATGGTTTTCATCTTTACGAATAAACTTATAAACACAATTGTAATGCATAAGTTCATGATAATATTACGAATATTTATGCTTTTTCTACTCAGACGCGACCCCAGTACGTAAACAACAAATATGTTCTGTGAAACTTACTAATTTACCTTAGCCGACCTTGAACCGTGACAAAACAAGGAAGCCCTACTCGACATAAGTACAAGCGCTAGGGCATAACACGCATATTGCTCTAATAGGCCTCGTTTATTCAACTATGAACTTTGACTCTCCCTAATAAGCCAGCGCGGTCGCTGACCTGACAGAACTTAGCTGTAATTAATAAGTACCTTAGAGATGTATATAAAAGAATACGTTATAATAAAACTAATAATTCATCACCAATCGCCGAGAGAAATGCCACTTCAGCACGATTCACTTCCATGTTACGTAAGATTAAAAACTGTTAAATTATGTTTATGTAATATCCAAATACTGAAAGAAAAAACAAATGATATATTAAAGCAATCTCCACAAATCGTTTCTTTCCAATCTCCACTAATCGATCTTTTTATTTTTCCCTCGTAATTGCCAATATCAAAACGAAATGATGTGGACACGATTACAGATTATAAATGAACGTGAAAATGGATATGACTGCAGATATTATATTAAGATTATTAAGGTCGTTTGCAAAAGATGCATATGGTTTTTCTAGCTGGCCACACTCCCCTTTGCTAGTGATTATTGTGTTATGTCATTTCTAGCGAACGCGGAAGTGTAAATAACATACGGACGGCCAAGGATAAACAGATAGCTCGGCTTGTTACTAGTTGCAACAAAGTATCGTGCTCGACGTGTACTTCAGTGTACTAACGCAGCGTGACGCAGTCCTTGAGGTGAGCCACTGTTTATATAGAACGTTTCCGTTATTAAATCTCACATCGAATCGAATGACCACAAATAGACGTTGTAAATGCACCACAACCGCTACGGTCGTAATACAATAAAGGAACTAAAAGATTTTTTCGAGAAATTACACGAAGTCTTTATGTAAAAATTAAAAGTAATTTTATGAAGAGTATAAATTACTAGCAGAATTTTTTTTTTCAAATATTGTGGTTTATTATAAAACATTGTCATTAGGACAAATTTTCGCAAAACGATAAAAATAAAGTTCCAACGTCAAATTTCAATAAAGTTCAAAATATTTAAAATCATCTAACACGAGGAATAAGTTAATTATATAGCAATTCTTTTCATGAAAGTTCTTTAGGATATTCGACTTCTTCGACAACCGAACATATTTAAAAAGATGCTATATAAAGAGAATGCATGCCATTTAATTGTAATTATTGGCTTGCTTGTAACGACATTTTCAAATGTTTTAGAGACTAATGGATATAGGTATCTATGTATTATTGCTCAGCCGTTATTAGTCCATAAACTTTAAATGTGAGTATCTGCTAGTTAACAGCTATCAACAGGCAAACGCTCAAGTTTAAACTTTATAAAAATTAAAAGGGAAATACTTTCCATTTCGAATTAATTACTTCGTATTTGTGTTATTCACGTGAGTTAGATACTAAATAAATTAACATTACAACCAGAGGTACTGGTTAATTATCTTTTTGACGCGTAAGCTCATACAGTATATGAAGTTGCTCGAATAGTTGTAATACCATAGATAGGTTATAAACTGTGGTTTAGAGAGTGCAACCCAATCACAAAGCACGCAAATTACACAATGGTCAAATATGTTTTATGCAAATTTGTTATCCAACTCGTGTCTTCCGTAGTCATGAAGTTGTTCGAAATTCTATCCACTTCCGTGCGGAAAACTATTGTTGCCTGTGCATAATCGGCGATGGTGATCGACACGGATTTGTATGAACGCATTTATCTATGTTAGTAATAAGGCCTGTTTGATAGATTGCACATTGTGCTGTTGCCACGTTTCCTTATGCGGTGGTCTATACTTTAGCCGCTTCCGGTAGACATTATCGTCGTAATTTGATATAAGTAAAATAGTACTTATAAGCCCTAATATAACATAAACCTTAATCAGATTTTGATGACTATTAATGGCATATACTTAAATTTACACTTCGATTAGTTCACATCCTCCTTGGTATCTTTTCTGCCTTAAATCCCGAGCAATAGGAACAATTCGTATGACACTCTACACTAATCTTTTGTAACAGGCGAATAAGGTCAAAAAATGTTGAAGCACATTATTACGTACGGCGAAACTTGAACGTATTCTAATAATTTTGAAATACAGAGCCAATAACTCACTCAATGTATGCACAAAACTAGATCAGACCCAATAAAAGTCAATAATTCACTTAATGTATGCATAAAACTGTATGGCTTATTTTTTATCAGGAACACTTAGTCCATCGTAAATATGTTCCCGACCTATCTAGAATAATCTCACATGGATTGCCTTGCTGCTTTGTTGACAGTTTTCTTCTTCATAAAACTCGGAGAAATAAATATCTCAAAAGTGCTTACAGTTAAAATAATTCATTTATAAATATTTTGTTATGGCTATTTCTCTTCCACTATTGCCTATGTATGTATAAGTAAAATAAAAAAGACGCTAAAAACATAGATAACGGAAACCAAAATTTACTTAGTCATAATCTAAAGTATCTAAAGTACGTACAGGTCATTGAAATTTTAATTAATAAATTTCATTTTTACAACAATTTCTCACAATTAAATGAAACTACGTGATGTAGTATTATTTCTACTATCTTTAATTTCTTTACCACGACCTAGGTTTCGTTGTATTACAACATCTTCAGGTGGGATATAAGCAAAGATAGTTATGGGATATAAGCAAAGATAGTAAAAGCAGAGAATCTTTGCTAATAGCCCACCTGAAGATGTTGTAATACAACGAAACCTAGGTCGTGGTAAAGAAATTAAAGATAGTAGAAATAATACTACATCACGTAGTTTCATTTAATTGTGAATAATGAATTTCTACAAAATTAACGCCAAATATATTCAATACAACAATTTGTCTTACTATAAATTGGGTCCACAACTAATTTTATTTTAATCATGCGGTTTTCACATCTTATAATATATATCTTATAAGAGCTTTTTTATTAAATGTAATTCACCGAAAGAAACAACAAATATGATTATAACTTACATTTTGGACTGGAAGTTTATTTTGAGCCATAAAAATCACAATTGGTTTTGATGTTATTAGTAGGTAATTTTGTCTATTACTTGATGTCGCATAAAGTTCCTCAGATGTCTATAACTAATTATCAATGTCAGGTTACAGAGCTAGGAATGTTATGATACCTACAAAGTATTGATACTGCCTACTCATATCGATACATCATTAAAAATTATGTAGAAGTAGTACAAAACACAGAAAACTACTATTTTTTAAAAAAAATTATAATATATATTTGTACAACACATTAATATTATAAATTTTATTTTTTCTTCATAATCGACTTTTCATTTTTTTTATTAATTAAATTCACATTTAAAACAATATTATTTTATACTTCAGTATGAACGCATAATAATAATACATTGTGCATAAAATAAATATTTTTTTCGAAACCGAAAAACATGTCACTTATTTTGTAATCCATATCTTCTAACTGCATCGTTAGTTGCGCGTACCGTCTTATAGCTCTGAATTAAAGTATTTTTAGTCACCTAATGGTCAGTATTTTTACACACATGATTTTTTCAATACTAAGGTCGAATTGAAAACAGGCGATAGCAAAATATTCTAATACTTACGCGTATTTTTGAATGTACCGAAATTTTCGTAACTACACGTAACTCTCAACATCGGTAAGAATCGCTGAATTGTACGAAGTACTTAACTTAGGTTTTAACAATTTAAAAGCACCTGTATCTCTTGAGACCCTTTACTAAACGTTTCTTACATCAAAGTGCAAACTAGGTACTACAGACACGAATTCCCTCTTCTTCCATGTAGCCAGCATAACCTTGAAGAACTCCTTTCCTATCTTAACGAGACAACCTAGTTTATTTGTTTCCATAAACTGAGTGGTCTAAAATTTCATTACTAAGAAGGTGAAAAAGGTTGAATAAGTTTTTTACAGCAAAATACTTCCGCCCTTACCATAGGTCTTTGAAAAGTTAAACTTGGGGGATATGTTTCTTTAATACCGTAGACACGAACTAAGATTCGATTCAGCTATTCTAGCCCTATATGTTTACGCTATATTTACGATACCAATACAATTTTAATTACGCAATATGAACATCGTAAAAATGAAAATTTGGTTGATTAGTGCTTCCATATATAGTTGTAGTGTCACGCATACGAATATATATATATATATATATATATATATATATATATATATATATGTGTGTGTGTGTGTGTGTGTCTATATATATATATATATATATATATATATATATATATATATAAGTTAGAATTAATTTAGATAAATCATAAAATAATACAATCGACTTATATTTTTAACGATGGCGCTTGAGAAATGTGAAGTTAAATTAATTCAAATTAAGAAAATCGGTTCTGCATTTTCTCCCCCTACACTCAGATAGCCCGAAATCTATTTCCATCCACATTTTCAATTCAGATTCCAATTGTCAACGCGCAAGTTGTTAGAAATATAAAATGTCTCTAGATCATCTATGCGTTCGTCACTATGTTCAAAATGGAACACCAATTAAATGATGAATCCTCTTAGCACATAGGTAGTTTCCTTGACAACCGAGTAGCCGAAATGACAGTCCAGTGCCAAGTTTAACTCCACTCGTATTACACTGCCAACACACTCATAATTAGCGCGTTATCGAAGCTTGTAAACGGAAATAAATAACTATATGTCGAGTTTCATTGTAATTAAAGTAATAAAAGCGATAAAACCTCATGTCACATGGCAAACAATGCTTTTTGCTGGAGTGAAATCATGTTATTGAGGAGACGTTAATAAACAATAGTTTCATTTAAGATTATATTTAAATAAAATATGTGATGATTGCAAAAATAACATTATATTATTGAATATATGTTTATAAAAATCATTTTACGAACGTAATGACCTATGAGTTTAGATGGAATCCTCTGGGTTAATACAGAGTTTGTCAAAATAAAGACAAATCATATATAATTATGGACATTACTAAAAGCAAAACCAAACATTTTTAACTCTGCTGTTAGTTTATGTTTGAAATAAGAGATTATAAAATGTGGAATACAAGACTATAAAATTTATTTTCCTACTAAAAGTTTAGTTAAATAAAACTGTCAGAGTTAGAAAGTCATTACAGACACACGATTTGCGCGTCAATCGCGAATATATTTATATAGTAACATCGTATACTTTTTCTTTGCAGCCTTTTTAAAATTTATAGTATGCTGCAACAAAAATTCTTCCATCGCAACGATACTTTTCTAACCCTAGTGCAAGTAGAGACCGGAAAATATAAAGTGATGCTTAAAATAATTTAAACGATAATATTTTTTGCTTTTTACGTGTTTTTCTTTTATTTATTTTTCTGCTGTTAGCGTCAATGTCTCTCCGATTTAAAATTAATTTAAAGTTACGAAGTGAAATCCCCATACGATAAATAATATAGGTTAAAAACGTTGTAAAAGGACAGGGGACGCTTGTTATAACCCCATCGGGTCATTAGGCGACAGCGGGTCATATCATTTTGTAGATGGGATGCGGCCATGGTGCTTCGTATGGCGGCGTATTCCACCGATATAGATGGTGACGTAAATTACTTTAAATAGTTTAATATGTATTTTTATATTATTTTACACTTTGCAATAACCACCTCACGTTGACGTACAATTTTCGCCAGCTTCGTCTCCAGCTATTCAACCATTCTACACGTTCAAACAATCTAATAAATATTTCTAAATTTTCGAAATAACACTCTCTCCTTTCACAATTGTTTCTATCTTTATCTCTAAATTCTCATTTAAATACAATAAGAACTGGTTATTGTAATGATTTACAAACTTTAAGTTCCAAATTGATTTTGTTAAGTGGGTGTGAATTAGTCTGCATAACCCAGCAAGGATTTATTGGCTATAAATACATCCAAATATGCAAATCACAACACGTTGACTAAATAGCTGGACATAAACGCGTGTACCAATAGATTTCAAGATTTACCTGACATGTATTTGGCGGAAGGTTTTTAGGTGGTTTGATCTCAAGAATACGATCATATATTTTACTGCAGTCTTGCAGTACGCCCAACACAGTTGCAACTTCAGGTACATACAACTGTCGGGGTTATGGTGTTCGTAAGTAATGACTATTAATCAATACAGGTTATGTGTTGGTCGAAGAAAAAGATTCACAAAATTTTATGCAAAATGCAAATAACAAAACTTTTGTTACTATGTACTCTATGTCGATTACTCGCTGCATGCGATTAAATACTCAATGGAGCGAAAAATTCCTAGTTATCAAAACAGCAGAGGCCAGACGAGACGCATGCAGCGGGTAGATAACGATTGCAGTGGGGAAATGAGCGCATGCAAGCCGCGCAGTCCGTCTCATTTACGTTTTACATTCGGTTTGCCCAGCGATACATCTATAAATAATGATCATAACTCGCCAAGGACGTTAATGTCAGGTGCGTGCGAATAAACGTGATCGCCGCAAACAATGCGGTCGTAAACAGCAAGAGACGGTCGGCTACTACTCGATTGTGTCATTATTCATTTGTGACTTTAATATGCACTTTGCACTTCGTAACTACACCAGATAATAGACGCACATTTGTTAAATTGGAAAATGAGAGAACACGTCCCAACAGCAATTACAACTACTCAGGAGACAAAAAAATTTTAATACTTAGCACGAAAACTTTATACTTAACAATTTCTTTAATTTTGTGTTTTACACACACTATTAAACAAACTGTTAAGTTCAGTTACTAAAATAGGTTGATTAGGCTGCTAGTTATAAGTTATCTGTTTATATATATATATATATTTAAATTTGGGATATTCTTCAGTTATTTTCAAGATAGGCATAAGTTTCAACACAAATATATAAGGAGTTTTCTCATATACTTTAGATGATGATTTGAAAAAATTATATAAATTTTTTTTTAAATAATCCTTATTTTATAATTTCAACAATTTTATAACATACTTTTACAATCAATTTCTTATAGTAACAAAAAAATAAAAAAATCATTAATTCCTCAGTCTTTCATAACTGTATATGCCAGTGTTTATTGTTTTTAGAGTTTTTATAAAATTTAATGTTGTGATTGTGTGAGTGACAAATGTATATTACAAAATCCGATGACAGACGTATTATATCGATTAAATGTAATTTGTAGACGGTAACCTTGGAGAGAAAGCAAGAAATTTAAATGTAACAAACGTGTGGCCCAAAGTTAAAAACAAAGCAATTCTTTAATTTAGAAACAAAAAATATTCGTGGAAAAAACGCAGTTTTGTTGCCAAAAAAAAAATAAACATATGACGATATTTTTCCCGCAACCCCAATTTTACATCTTACAACATAATAAGTAATTGAATTATTGCACAATAATTAACATTATAATATTTATAAACGATGTGCAAGCGTGTCAATGTAATGAAAAGTTAATAGAGAAAAAGTTGGAAACAAAAATAGTAATTACGATTCTTTTGTTTGGCCACGTTCACGTTACAAAGAAACACTTCAATATTGATAGCTCACGTGAAGAACAACGTGAATCTAAAGAATAATAATTCGATTCGATACTTAGGTAGGTACGTATATCGTAACTAACCAAGTTATGCATCAAATCAACATAAAGTGAAACGAAAAACTCGTGCCGGGTCTACAAATATATATATATATATATATATATATATATATATATATATATATATACGTTGCGATTTTTTTCTATTATCAATATTGTTGACGGCAGTTAAAAATATCAAATATTACAAGCTTTGACACATTACGTAAAGTATTATTCAATCTCTTGGATGTAAAGTGGAAATCAAAATTCTCGTGCACAAGTCTCGTTAATATTTTGAGTACATGATATACTTTTTTGACTAGTCCATGCCTATAAATGAAATCATTTACATACCAATTAATATTTTAATTGCATTTAAAAACGCAAGGACAAAACGTTCTACGCCCATGTTCCAATATTAAATCATTTTAAAACAAATTTAAACAATTCGCTTTAATATTCTAAGTTCGGCGAAATCTATCACGATTGATTATCGAGAAAAATAAGTATTACTTGAAACTGAATGCTGATTATACACATAAATAGACCTTGCAAATAATTGTTTTATCAACTAATAAAATATATTTGTTTTATTTTTATCACAAGATATGTTAATAAATATTTTAACACATTCATTAATATATATGATTTGAGGCCGTGTGAAATTTTGCGCACATTATGATCGATCATTCGCACGCTCAATTATAACTATGTTCGTCAAATTATGTCAGAATACATGATGGATATTCGTGGAAGACTAAACTTATCTTCTTTAATAATCATTTGCATGTCTCATTATTAGCACGTTATATTATTAGAAATGGCATTTCAGAATTAGTGACTGGCAGTGAAATGAAGTAGACATATATTTCAGACCGGCAATAAATACTATTTTAGCTCGTTAATACACATACATTTCTTAACACGTGCGAAGTCTTTAAAATTATACTGGTTAGTTCATTTTTACACCAAACGATTCCTCTAAATATTTGGATATAATTAACTTTCCTCTATTTATTACTAACTAATTGTTCTTGCGACTTCGTCCACGTAAAATGGATTTATTAGCTGATATTTTGCAATTATTAGAATCTTACATTAAGCAAAACAGTACCTCAAGCTAAGCAGCAGCGCCAACTTGCGTCGTCCTATGAAAAGTGTTTGCCATTCCCTAGAGTACAATGCAATTTCCCGGGATGAAAATTATCCTATTTGCTAGTACGTAGTACGTAATATTTTCTAGTAGCGTACAAAATTAAGCTAGAATCGATATATTCCTTAAACAGTTATTAAGTAACGAACAAAGTAAAATCACTTTCTCATTTAAAATTAGTTAGTATGCTCATTGCGCAAGAAATAATACCATTAATAATTTTAGAGGAACACGTATTATTTTAATTACATTATCTTTTACTTATTTATTTCTTTTCATTAATGGAAAAATGTAAAGCACTGATTGAAAACAAGATTTTTTTATTTATCATATGCTATCATTTACTGCATTCGCACGTCAAATTACTACGTTTATAACACCACTATAGAATTATATCTACGTTCTTCATTTTTCTACAATTTTAAACTGCTCTAACTGGTTTAGTACAAGAATGCAACTGTTTAATGATGAGTGAAAATAAATTTATCGAGGTGTTGTGCTATTTATAGATTTAACATGTGAATTAAAATAAAGTTATTGAGGGTTTACTACTGTATATAGGTTTAATAACTGTGTAAAAATAATAAGTTTTTTTACTACTTATAAATTGCTAATGATAAATATGTAAATGCGCAGATTTTCCACCGTTACATGTTCGTAATTGTATTTTGAGATGTGACTAAATCTACATATTTTCTATTCCAAGAGCATTCGAAAGTGTCAGCCGAGCATAGAATGTAAATCTGTGTATTGAATAACTGCCATTGTTCGACGCTATGTACACCATGATTATACGTATGCCGTAATTCTTGTAAGCCATTCGCAAGTAACATCATAATTACGTTCGTCTCCAACAGAGATAACAACTATTCATGCTAAAATCTGTCATTAAAATAGTTACATGTAAAAAAGTTGAAAACTAAGTATAATACGTTGTCAATAAAAGCAACTGAAACGAAATATTGTCTTTTGCTGTAATATTATTTATTTGACTTTCTCTACAACCAGTAGACCATTGCAACTGAAAACACCTAATTTATTAGGTAAGTTCAACTGAACAAAAATATTGATATTCGGCCCCAGTTCATGTTTTTAAGTTTACCAAGTCAAACGGCAATTTTGGCAAGTGTTAGTTTCTACTCTGTACATAGAATATTCTATACGTATAATATATATACTTTGTACTAGCGAGCATGGACATAATCACTCTATGCTAGCGAGATTAAACTTTCACATTTATAAGGAATGGTGGTAAAAATTCGTTCTAATGGTGTTTTATTTAAAAAAAAAAATTATTTTTCTTTCTATATTCCATTTAAGTGGAATACATATCATGGAACATTCATATCTCTATATATCTCGCCTGCTTCCATTATTTATTTACAGTTTCACTTATTATGGTTACTTTAACTACGATATTAATATAACGATAAGTCCCCCAGTAAGATGCGATAGACAGAAGTGAGTCACTGTGTGATCTCCCAAGAGTTCCTGTTTCGTGAAACAGAACCGGCAAAGATAAACGCATCAATGGCGACTGTTTTATTTAATGATGTAAAACTTTTAAATGTTTATATTATTACTAAGTCTTTTAGTCTGAAAATAATAATTATGATAAAAAAGCCTAATACGTATTAACTGCTTTATTAGTTTTAATTACTATTCTTATTACAATCAAGTTCCACTTTAAATTTT
Organism: Druceiella hillmani; assembly: GCA_039881145.1. Classification (NCBI taxonomy): domain Eukaryota; kingdom Metazoa; phylum Arthropoda; class Insecta; order Lepidoptera; family Hepialidae; genus Druceiella; species Druceiella hillmani. The sequence continues at coordinate 76,904,466 of JAYKKI010000001.1, read as the reverse complement.
TGTTTTGAGTCGGAATTGGAAAAAAATGTTGAAAATAAAATACATTCGAGTGATATTTGAATATTCGACTTTTGAGTACATTTTTGAGAACTATTATTAATACGCGACCAGCGGCCAATCCACGTTCATAACTCAGCGGGCGCCGCGCCGCCTTGACCAGTGTGAACGACATGCGAAACAGCTCACACGTAAGATTAATCGCTCCACGTGGACCGAGAACAAAAACAAAACTCTCTTAAATTAACGAAGGTATAGGCCGCTATAATAACAGCAGCCGCCATATGTTTATTGCTTGGATTGTGGCAACAAAGTTGATGATGTAAGCGAAGCAAGTATCAACTGGGAACAACACAACAAGGCAAAAAAATACACACAGAGTGATCAGAATTATTTACGTGTTACCAACACATAAATAATTCAGATTTAAAACGTATAATGAAGAATTTATAGTTTACTCTAGCCCGAAAAATTACTATTCTTATTTTGCTATATTCATTCTTGTTCGGGGATAATACGGATAAATACCATTTATTTTCAAGTACAACTTTATGCTATTGCTTTGGCTATTACAGCAATCTATTGTGTTTCTAAAACCTTATGAATAATGAAGTTTTAGTACTAATGAGAAAAAAATGGACACTCGAAAAAGATCGATAATGGCGCTCAGATATTCAAAACATAAAAAGGTGGTATATTTATATTCTGTTGGAAAATAGGTATAAATATATATTTTTTCATGTGGATTTAGAATAACACTGAAATTTATAAACACGCATAAACATTTTTAAGCACTTGACATAACTTTTATATCTGAACTCTGGGCATAGGTCTTTCTCAAAGCGGCATCGCTAGACACAATCATCCGCCTTCCGGATCTAGCCGCTTTTGCTGAGGGCATGCCACACTGCGTTTCGAGGTTCGTGGTCTCCACTCGCGTGAACTCGTTACCATATCTGTTATCGGTTATTCGGCAAATAAGGCCTGTCAATTACCATTTCAGTTTGCTGATGTTAAGCACTATGCCGACTACTTTGGGTATCCGTCGGACTTCCTCATTTGGATTTTATCCTCCAGAGACACTCCAAGCTTAGGTCTTTCCATTGCTCGCTGAGTGACTTTAAATTTATGATACAAGCCGAGTCTTCACGTTTCAGTGCAGTAGGTCATTACGGGCATAAATGATAAACAAGACATTAATTATGAGACGATAAACATCACGTTACATTCAATAAGTTATTTTATCATCTCTTTACGTGTGTAAAGTTTTAACCTACTCCAAATAGATCTTGAATTAAAGGGGTGTCAAAATTGGCTCGACTTGTGTCGTATAAATAACCACACGGTGCACGCACGCCAACGACGTTATGTTTTATAAATACGATATTATTCTAAAAGTAGTCCTCAAAACTGAGAAAAATTACTCAATTTTAAAGCCATTATCTCTTGTACATAAGTGATTTTTTTTATTTTGTATCTATTGCGTATAATGTTATTTGATTCGAGCACGTCTAAACTGTTGAGAACTTCCCTGTGTGTAAACGCCCGCTTAGACATTTCTCACTATTCAGAACTTGCATTTAAAATATTTTTTACGTATTTCATATTACATACTAATTGAAATATTACAGACAGGTCATTTTTTTATATATGAGGAATTGTATTGGTAAATAATATTCAAAGTGATCGTACACATGTGTAATTGTATATACCATTAATAATGTGTACATTAAAAAGTGTTTTAAATATGAGGAATTGTATTGGTAAATAATATTCAAAGTGATCGTACACATGGGTAATTGTATATACCATTAATAATGTGTACATTAAAAAGTGTTTTAAATATGAGGAATTGTATTGGTAAATAATATTCAAAGTAATCCTACAGATGTGTGACAAATAATAACAAAATGAACAGCAAAAGAATAGATGAAAAAACGCAGAAAGGATGGAAATTTTAATTAGAAGAGATTCTGAAAAGTGACAGTGAAGTGAGTGACAGTGAAAGCGAAGAAGTGTGTCTAGACTTGAATATTTTTACTATGTATTTTGTGTAGTATTCGTTAGTTAGTAATATGATATGCGTTAGGTAAATGCTGATGAAGATAATAAAAAACTCTAGCCACTAAATTATTATAAAAACGTAGTTAATCGATGGAGATCGGATTATGGAAAATTATTCATTCTTCAGTGATTCAACTGTAGCCTCGAATGATAAGCGTAATTTTAGACGGAAGCACATACGGCGAGCGGTTGTAACCTAATACACTGATAATGTAAAATCCAAGCTAGAAATCGGGGTCATCGAAGGGCGATACTTCCGCATTGCGCCAGGGTAAACACAATTTTGAAGTTTCTTTTTCGTATGCTTCGCCTTGTGTAAACCATGCACAATTAATATGAGGAGCAACATTTCGCGACCGATTTAAATAAAATAAAAAAGTCGTTTTGAGTAAAAACTGATGTTATGCTAAATAAGTCGTTTTGAGTAAAACTGATGTTGAAGTAATAAGTAAAAAAAAATAGGGAATTTAAACAGAATATAGCCGATATACACAATATATAGCCGATATAATCAAATATTGTAACGGACAATATTGTAACGGACAATCAAATTTCTTTAGGACGGTTACCTTTATGCTTGCGTTATAAGGAGCGACAAGTTATATTACATCTATCAATGTTATTAATATCATCTGTCAGCTCTAGTTTTTTTTCTCACATTCTGGATTATATTCGAAGAAGTAGCAAACAAACAACAACAAACGCTTAGTTTTATTAAATTTTCGGTAACGGCCAGCGAGTTGTTTCAACAAGTTATTTAAATGTTCCTGATAATATTAAGAATCAACAGCAAAAAAGCATCGAAAATTGACATCGGATTATGTTGAACGTAGATATTTGGGTTACTTCAAAATAGATATTACAAAATAGACAGAATCAAGATAATTCCTCACAATGTAACAATGTATGTAAATAAGCACTGAACATGTGCAAAAATGGGAGGAGCTGGCAAAGTTTCGTTTCTCGAGTGTTCGTGAAACCATTGGTTAAGATTTTTGATAAAAATGGTTTGTTTTAGTACGTTTCATGGAAACTTCCGAGTTAAGCAGGGGAAAAATGGAAGCAAACATTACCGATGAACCCTGAAATAACGCAACTATTTAAAAAATCTAAATTTTCCGCCACTCTGAGTGACCTGTTTGGAAACCTTATATTAATTACCAAAAGCCTCGAATATAATAAGGAAGCAACTATAATGAGTTCATGAATGAGAGGTGTCCACAAATATTGATTTTAATATGAGCATTACAATACACGAAATTAAAAGCCCTTAAAATAATGTTCCATATAACATTGGAATCTAAATGAAGAACAAAGGAAAATCAAGATAAATCAAGATAAACGAAGGAAAATAGGTACCAAGGAAGATCGGACGTTCGTATTATTGCTGAGACTTACCCGAGAGTGTCCAAAGCAAGTTCTGCTTAAACGCTATTTTTTTTTAATTAAGATGATTAATTTCTCTAAAAAAGATTATTAATTTCTGTAGAATGATGAAATAAATCATCTTTTTCCGTAAAATTGCGTTTATTTCATGTCTTTTAAACAAGTGCTGACACAGAATCGTGACACAAATCGTTTTTATTAACAAAAACGCGATAAGTGATGACTAACACAAGTACAATTTGGCAGGACGCCTGCCTGTCGTATGTAACTTGAGGACAGGGCACTGCAGGGCTTGTTACATTCTAAATTATATATATATATATATGTATATATATATATATAAACATTGAAATAAAAAAACTAAGAATAAAAAATTATAGTAAAACAGTTATAATTTAAAATTGTCAAAGGTATTAATACAAAAATTTAAGCTTCATTTTCACGATAAATATTAATGACCTAAACCTAAGTTTAAAAAATTTTACTTTAAAAATTGTAAAAATTTGAACATATTATCACTATTCTTCGTGTATGTACCCTTATAAGTAAAGGCTTAGTAAACATATCTAGTTTCACAACGCGAATATATTATATTCTTGCGTCTTCTAGCCTTTACGCACCGTCATGAATAAAATGTTAACATTATCCTGACACAGAGCATAATTAAATAATGTTAATAATACATTTAACGGATAGCGCAACGCCAAAGTATTTCTGGAACAAATAGGAGCTTTCTACGCCGCACCTGCTACGGATTAACGCGGTTTAGTTGCGCCACACCGGATTAACTCTACGAATTCCATCCCGCATCGCTGTATTAGCCACTACACAATTTTCCACGTTGATGCACGATAAAATTTATTAACCGATGTAAAGTGTTAATTTTCTTAAGCTAAGTCACTTAATATTATTATTTCGAGCAATTAAATTATGGCACATTAAGATGAAAATATTTTGTTTTGTTAAAAATCGGCCTGCTTCGGTGCACGAATGAGCAAGATGCATTGCCAAATGTTCGTGATTTATAACGGAGCTCTGTCCGGATTAAAGCTTTATGCAACGGAATATTAATAGCCATCTCGTGAAACTGCAGATAAACATCATATATTTTTAAATGACCACTTATACGTAGCGCTTAATACGAAATCGATTAAGGATTTCAGATTTTACTACCGACCATTGAACTAATCTTTACTGTATTCTCAAAACATAATTTAAATAGAAAAACGATTGAAATTGAGTATGGTTTTATAGTTCGATTAAAGTATGTTAGAGTAAGAAAGCGCCTACCTTTTGACGTATAGGCAATGTGAACTCTGATTATATTTTTCAATTGCCTGTCTTATTTATTTTATTTGCATATAATATAATGCTTTATATAAATCATTTAATTTAAATTTTAGATAGATTATAACGGTTTTATTTAAAATTAGACGACGGTTAATTAAGAAACACCGATCAAGAAAATCGACCAAGTATTCTATATTAAAAATACGAAATAACTGAAATGTCTGTTAGCAAAAGAGAAACAACGAACCGAATCGCCTGTTCACATAAATTTGAATATCGGATGTGCATTTAAAATACCACAGCCTCTGAACAAAAATCGAGTAATCTCTGTGAGTGGGATTGCGGAAAGTGAACGTGGGAAACTTAATGAATGTAGAAATTTGTCCCAACACGCAATTGTCTTATGCAATATAAAGTAGGTGTTGACCTCGTTGCTGGCAACCAAATGGTTGATTTGAAATGTTTACGCTCGGTGGCGTCGTCGCGTAGGGAAGAAAATGTTGGCTCGCCACATTGACCTCGGATCAAACGCCCGCAGCGCAACTAATCACACTGTCACAAACAATCTCGGATCCCATCCATTGACCCGACTGCTTCAACTGTAATTTTTCTAGGCGGCTAATTCGTTTCCAGTACTGTAATTTGACAAAGATATTAGTTATGTATCAATATGTCACGATCTATGGGCGCGTCCATAAAGAAAATAGCGTTGCAGACAGGGTTGCCATATGTATTCCGGGAATCACTTATTCCGAGACATTTCTACTACTGTATCTATAATTACCAGTGATTTAAGAGAAAAAAAATAGTTTAACCCAACAAAAGTTTTTTTTGAACCCAAAAAACATACAGATTAATAAAAATAAATTAAAAAAGTTGTTTTCTTTTGCCAAAATACAAAGGGACCTTTTTAATAAAGTTTATTGACTTATTAAATAATTATAAGTAATTTAATATAAAAACAGTCGTTATATTAATCACAATTATACAAATTACTAAAAGTTAATACTAATATTTGACAAAAGAAATTTGTCCTGCAATAATTAATCTTATCTGATTTTTCAACTCGAAGCTTAACTTTCGTAGATTGACAAAGAAAATAATATTTAAATTATTATGTTCATGTTTTGATTCAGTTATTTTAATAAATTGAAGTTGAATTTTAACTCTTCGCAATTTATTTGAATTTAAATTTATGCCTTGATTTGATCCGTAATCACGCGATTCCGGTCTTTCCATTGATCAATCGCTTCGCTGTGAAATATTTTCTCTGTAAATTATGTTACGAAAAAAAGTCGTAATTAATTTATATGGTACATGTCGTCCATATGATGCTGGTATATACTGAGCCATCAGTTGCAGGTTGTAGGCCTCCTCAACGTATCCTAGAAAAGCAATATTACTTAACGGTATTTAAATTTAACGTCACCGCTATCATCGCTCTCCATCCCATCTTGGTGCGATATAACACAAAGGTAAAGTGCTATATATAATTCCAGAATTAAAATTATAATAAATAACATGTATATACTCAATTCTATAGAGCGACGTCACGATTATGCGTTTATGGTTTTAATGAGTGATTTAGCTGAATTCAAAATTTCGATTTTGTAGCCATGCCAAAAAAAAATTTGTTCTTTCTAGTTCGATGGTAGTATGACAACACCAAACCAGATTACATATATAATAATGACATCAGTTTAGTTAATTTTCTTGCAAACAATCTAAAAGACACTCTTGGTGTTAATAATACGATAGATGTTTTTTAAAAATGTGGTTAACGGCTAGCCATATATATGAATATTGATATTTCACTGGAGGTTGCGAAGACACAACGTTACGACGACTCTACAACTATTAGATTGGTCAGCGACACAGCTCTAAGACAGATAAAGTGAGATAAAAATAATAACAAATTTAATTTTAAAATTAAAAAACATATAATTAAAAAAACAAGTTATTGGTATTTGTTCTAAAATTCAATGACCTGAAGAGGTCAACATCATAAAAGCGACAGGTTATTTTAACTATTGCTATATTTTAACTGTCGCAAGGCGACGATTTTATTAAACAAAAACTCGTCGCAATAAAGGCATAAAATGAAACTAAACTATCAGTATAAATTGTATATTGCCAATTTTACTTTAATCGGAAAAAAATTTAAGGAGTTAAAGGTAATATCAAGAAAAAAATGTACACAAGCATGCGCGCATATACATACGTATTATAATCCTGGAGAAATTAAGTTGCAGACAAAAAGCGCATAAAATCAATTGCTTTAGAAAAATATAGGCGAACATACAAACAAACATAAACAAATAGGCCAAACACATAACCCCTGATCTCTATAGATATTAAAAATGAATCACAAAATATTTATACAGATTATCTTGTAAATGTGAGTACATATTCCAAAATTTTACGTACGCCTTTTTTATATATTTCATCCGTATGATCTCATTATTACATCAACAACTAAAATCGGAGTGGACAGCGAGGATGACGTGACAAGTTGCATTTTTGATACATGCTTTCACATGTGTATCTGTTATACAAACTCCTCACGCAATCTTATTTATATAAAAATGGGGCATCCTTCAATCGTACCACATCTACCAAACGTCGTCCTGTTACCAACTTTCTTCTTCTATATGATTTTGGCTAGTTCACAATTATTAAATCGCTTCCGCGCATCCGAACCGTGCAATGTTTTTAACAACGGTAATTTGTTTATTGCGTTCGCCAGCAAAATAAAGGCTGCTGGGATTTATGTCGATTAAGATCAGTCTGCCGAAAACATGGTCGGTCTAAGTACTGACTATGAGCGTTAACGGTATTGCGGTGAGCGCGGAAGGCGTCGATTTCGATGCAAACATGGAACATCACGCTCTACACCAGCTGCTTTATAGCTTCCAACTAATTTTATCGCATAACATTCGTTTTCTGACCGCCGCCGCACTAACATAAAACATTTTACGGCTCAATCCGTTTCTCTGCTAGATATCAAACGGGCGATCGATCAGCCGCCAGTAACCAGTCCCGTCGTGCTCAAAGCTGAAATCTTCACATATTGTTATTGTATATGAACACATTTTACTGAACAAAACCTATAACAATTTTTACGTATTGATTCTGAAGTTTAGTAGCCTACGCTAATGGTTCTATTAACGTCGTAATAGTATATGTTAAGTTGCATTCTATTAACTTCGTAATAACATATGTTAATACACTTGAAATCAAACGTCGATTAATATGGAAAAAATATAATTAAAGAACATTTTCTAAAATTCCTTTAATGTTACCAACATTAAAGTGATTTTAGAGCATATTCTACTATATTACTAACATGGTGTTCTTAAGAAGAAATTTAAGAAGAGATAGTATTTGATGTTATAAAAATAACTTGTGTCAAGCTATTGCCAGGCAGCTTTATAAAGTTTTTCATGCAGAAAATATCTTCATCAAGATCCATACCTTAACACGTTGAATGTTTCATCGCGCGCCAGATTTACAATTAAGCATTGGATTTGAAATTAAACACCACACCGTTGGAAGTCACCAGTCTCCCTGACACCGCATAAGCAAGGCCAGAAGCGGTCGTCGTGTTTTTTGAATATATATGCGCTATCTGAACACATGTGCAGATATAAAGTATTTATTATTAAACCATAAATCATAATTACGCAGTGGAAAAACTCTTTATATTCAATCCAATAATACTTATTGATTTTTTTACTCCAAGAATTCTTCTTAGATATTGCTTATGAGCAATAAAAACATTTTTGAATATATAATGATTCACGTATTATCAACGACTAGATATTACTTATGAGCAATAAAAACATTTTTGAATATATAATGATTCACGTATTATCAACGACTAGATATTACTTATGAGCAATAAAAACATTTTTGAATATATAATGATTCACGTATTATCAACGACTAGATATTACTTATGAGCAATAAAAACATTTTTGAATATATAATGATTCACGTATTATCAACGACTAGATATTACTTATGAGCAATAAAAACATTTTTGAATATATAATGATTCACGTATTATCAACGACTAGATATTACTTATGAGCAATAAAAACATTTTTGAATATATAATGATTCACGTATTATCAACGACTAGATATTACTTATGAGCAATAAAAACATTTTTGAATATATAATGATTCACGTATTATCAACGACTAGATATTACTTATGAGCAATAAAAACATTTTTGAATATATAATGATTCACGTATTATCAACGACTAGATATTACTTATGAGCAATAAAAACATTTTTGAATATATAATGATTCACGTATTATCAACGACTAGATATTACTTATGAGCAATAAAAACATTTTTGAATATATAATGATTCACGTATTATCAACGACTAGATATTACTTATGAGCAATAAAAACATTTTTGAATATATAATGATTCACGTATTATCAACGACTAGATATTACTTATGAGCAATAAAAACATTTTTGAATATATAATGATTCACGTATTATCAACGACTAGATATTACTTATGAGCAATAAAAACATTTTTGAATATATAATGATTCACGTATTATCAACGACTAGATATTACTTATGAGCAATAAAAACATTTTTGAATATATAATGATTCACGTATTATCAACGACTAGATATTACTTATGAGCAATAAAAACATTTTTGAATATATAATGATTCACGTATTATCAACGACTTTTCTTCGATATATTTTATAGATTTATATTTCCTGATTTATACAGTAAAATGTTAAAAATGTAAAACTTTTATGCGTCTCATAAAAATGTGAAGAATAAAATAATTTTGTTTCTTGCTATTAAAAGAATGTATATAATATGTAATATAGCATTTACCCACAAGTATTCAACACTTGAATATAACGAAACCTATTTTTTTTCATTACAACCAATCATTTACATAAATAAATAATATACTTTTCATGCATTTAATCCGTTTAAAAAATTCGTCTGTGCTCCCGTGACCTGATACGGCTCTTTAGAATAACGCGAAATATACAAAAACGACGTAACGCGTAACCATTTTTATACAAACACGCAGGTTTTTCAGAGGGCAAAAACGGCCATAGAATAACAAATCCATATATTATTATCCTTTGTTTGAATATACGACTCAAGGCCAAGTAGTAAAAAACGTACACATAACGAAAAATGCGGCGCGTGTATCCATAAAATAGAGGTCACGCCCGCGATGTTTCAACGCGCGCGGGCGCCGCATGGACGCCAGTGACAATTTGAGCGCATAAATCATTAATTTTTTCCACGGCGAACGAAGAAAAATATCTAAAATGGCGGCTGCTTTTTATGTCAATTATAAATCTAATTTTATGGACTTTGCTATCATCACTTGACGTCATGCACTTCCAATATTTATAAAAGCGCAAAAGTTCCGTGTATGTTTAACATTTTCGAGGATAAATTGTTACCAAGTTAATCATTTGATACCTATCAATTTTAGCCTTATTTCCATTTTTTTAAAGAGTTTTCTACTTTTTTTTTTCAATCTTATCAATTGTTTCTCTAGCAATGCAGGAAAAAGCTTTGTGAATTTCTAACTTAGGGAACTGCGAAAGGCAATTTACGCAAAAAATTAATTATATCGAAAGTGCGCTTCATCTTAACAGCAAAACCTTTAATTCTTCATTGCTAAGTTTCCGAGAGAAATATTTTCTAATATTTCGTATCTGTTAATAAATGATCCTTGTGTTTTCTGTATCGAATATCGTCGATATCCTGATACGATTCAATTCATGAATAATTCTGTTTATTTACAATAATGCGGAAATACTTATGAAAAAAAAAAAAAAAAATATATATATATATATATAAATTTTCGTTTTCCAAATGAGAATACAGCACGCCAAATAATAGTGCACGGTAACAAACAATCCATATAATTTAAAATTAATATTACTAAATTTTTGCCACCTTTCTCTAATTTATATTATTAGGCTCGATAGTTCACGATGGAGGACGCATTTGTCGGGCTGTTATACATATGACATAATTAATCCACTCAACATAATAAATAAAAAACTCATTATCTTTACATCAAAATAATGCTAATTGTGATATTTCAAACGGTACTTAGCTTTATCAGATAAAAGAGCCACGTAGCAATAAAACGTGACGTTAGTCAGGGCGATAGCAGAGAGCGATATTAAAAACACTATTAAAAATACTATTAACAATAACAATATTTTGTCATGAAAACAAAGATAAGTTAGGTGGCCTAATTAAAATAAACAAAGTAATATTAGGAAACTGTGAGGTCGAAAACATTATTAGGACCGAGCATTTGAAAATAATATAAGAGGTCGTTATAATATACTTATTTCATGGCCTCAAAATTATATTTACCGATATGACAAAACTCATACGATCGAGTTCCAGTAATTGGACAAGTTGTAATAAAACAATAAATGCGGAAACTGCTGAATCAGTTCAGTTTCTGCATAAAAACTTGGACATATCTCTTAAGAGAAACAGGTATAATTTGTTAAGCTAAATATCGACTTCAATCGTGATCTAATAATCTTCATAAACTGTATACCCATTTCAAAATGCTCATTTAAATACAATTTTAAAAGCAAGAAACCAAAGTAAAACCAAATCGCAAATTAGCAGCGAAGCGTTCTTGCGGTCGATACACAAATCTATTTTTGTCCATGAACAATTTGCTTACTTTTTTCTTTTTTTCATTATCATATCACTATTTTATATAGACACGCTACATACTATAGTTAGTCAGGTGGGCACAACTTCACACAAGTAGGGGCCACATTTCACATTTTAAAATAAATCAAGATTCATTTCCTCAGCCGTGATATGATCATGGAGTAAATTGGATGCCAGTAATCATAAAACATGTATCGTTACTCAGTTACCGTATTGCATCTATAAGTAAGAAGTTGACATATATTTATTACTGGTATAAATAAACAATCGTAGTAATTTTGTTAATCTATATTATACCTACAATAAAAATGTAACAGAGTGAATTCAGAAAAGTGATTGATTTAGCGTATAGGATGATAATAAAAGCCAGAAAATAATTTTTGAAATGTTTGTTTGTCTGTCTGTGTTAAATTGTTTTTCAATCACACAAAATCTACTGGACAAATTTTGATGAAATTTAGTATGGTAGTAGATTATACCCTCGAACATCATACGGAATACTTTTATCTGGATTAAAAAAACCCTGATTTGGTAAATATTACGATATTGGTACTGCCGACACCATCAATTAGAGTGTTTATATAGTAAACTTTATGCTCTTAGCTATACTACGATAGGATACTGCCAACACCACTCTATTAAGATTTTTAGCAAAATTTACGCTTATAGATATTGCCAAAATAAATTAAAAATAAAAAAAAACAGACTAATAATAATGTTACTAATAGTCATAACAGTTTTGACAGTTCAGTTAGATCAGCCATGGTGTAATGGTTAGCACGTTTACACGGTACGCCGAAGACGTGGGTACAATTCCCACCGACCAATCGACTTTTTTTTTGTGTGATTTACAATAGTGATTACTACACTGACGTTATTTTTAAATATTAATTTTCTTAACCTGGTTTTTGACTTATAATATTATCAAAATAAATGTACAGCTAAAGCCACGTATAAGCGATATTTGTAAGTTTTACTAAAATAACTTAATAATCATCAGTGAAATCTACGCGAACGAAGTCGCAGATACAGCTAGTATATATATACAGCTGTACCTGCAGCCGTGCGTGCGTGCGTGTCTAATCTCAGTCGAAGTCTTCCAGTTCTCGGAACGTAGGGAATATGTTAAACGGAATTCATCTCCATCTACTTATTTAAAATATAAGTAGATGGAGATGGCATGACATTCAGCACAAAATGTATTAAGCCAGAACTACAAGATGTATAAAAATACGATGCAAAAACTATTTACAAAATTTAGTTATTTTATTAACCCACATATAACTTACATAAAAAAGTCGTTACCTAAGATTTTTCAAAACATTAAATATTATATTACGTTTATAACTACTCTATTCCATTTGAAGGACATTCGTACGGATCTCAATTTGGATACTACTGCGTTAGCTGTACGTTTGTATATGCACGGTTGCCGAGCTCGTCGGGTGATGATATCATCGCGCACGGCCTGCGACGCAATAACATTCGGCGAGCGGGTTCCGCGATCGTACGGCTCTGCAGCTGACCAAACAGCGCGCATTCCCGACGACCGGTAGCGCCTCCGGCGCGGCTCGGCGGCGTCGATCGATGATCGCATTCACTCTAACCATACGCCCACGTAAACAAACGCCCGAATGACAGGCTCAGTCCTTATATATAAATAGAATCGCTCACGTACATCCATTGTTGTCTACTTTTTTATGACATTTGTACTAGGCCGAAATGTGAAGCGGACCTGTTATGCTTATGTTGAATAAGTTAATGTACTAACGAAATAAAAATTTCTTTCATATACTTTTGTATTTATAATATTTTCAGTATACTTTTGTACATTTTTAACCAACAGTCTAACGGTTCTATATTTTGATATATAGCGGATATAATTTTAATTACTAATCCTATTTTTGTAAATGAAATTCGACATATATATTTAAAAAGTCCCATTAATAAACGAATTTTTCTTTCAGATTTATCCACTTTGTAACAGCCTTTTCAGGACTACATATCAAGCCCGACGCCACTAAAAGCATTTTTATTTTACAGAGCAATTTCAACTGATTGCCGCAATAACACTCGGTTGCGCCCATGGTCGATTTAATGGGGCAGAGTACAATGACCAAAACTAGCGGTACACAATCCATTGTTAGAAACAGCAAAGCACACTAATTGCAAACGAGATAAAAGACGGAATGAAAATAAATGATGGCGCGGTAAATGAACCGATTGCCTGTGGTATCGCGGTTATTTTTTTGCAACATTTATCATCGAAATGACCAGCAGCGGATGTGCCGATCTGGCTCTACAATGTGGTCTAGTGGCAATTAGTATCCAATGGACTTTTAGATACAAAATATGTGTACACTCGAGAAGTATTTCAGGTTTAAAAGAAACTTAAAGATCATATTTTATTCCAGTATAAAATTTGTTGGCAAATATTCAATACAACAACGGTGGCAACGCTAGATTCTGCACCACCGCTTACTGCAGTGTACAAAAAAAATTAGTATTGTAAATACAATTAAATAACTTAGATTTTTTTAATAAAAATCTTAGTATCCTAATCCGTAAGATTTTTAAAAACTAAAATAAAAATATTTTTCCATGTCCGCTTTATGATGCCTACTTTGTATTAAAGATTTTTCTGATATAAAAATACGTTGTACAACAAAACATCATATAACGAAATTAACGGCTAATTAAGCTCGCACTAGGTGGCGCTATATCATTTAAAAAAAAACAATTTTTGAATAACTTAAGTGTAAAATATTTCTTCTTTATATATTGTTTCTAATTATTATTTTTCTTTTAGAGTATGACTATCATAAAAGCTACATAATTCTTAGCGTATACCATCGTTTTTATTGTATGGCGTATACTACATTGGTTTTATTGTATTATATAAACATTAGTGCAGGCTTCAATAGAAGATATGATCAAGTTCTGTAGTTTGTGTAAAACATATATACGAGGAAATTAAAAACTTAAATGTACACAAATTCTCTCAAGTGTGCCGAAGATTCCATACATCAAGTATAGTCTTAAATCAACGTTTGCACAAAAGGTTTTAATATTTAATGGGTTTTAGCGTACCAAAGCAAAATTTATGATTGTTAAAAATTGTTTAATTAATATGAATTCAAATTTATATTTCAAACCGACTTTGATACAAAAAATTAATTAAATTTTTAAACTTAATTAAACTTGAGGTAAAAAAATGATTGCTTGATATGAATGTTTTTATTAATACAAATATAAACAACGCTAACTAAAGTAGAAAAAATAAATATTCCAGAAAAAACCTGGAGAGGCAACAATAATTAACTTATTAATACTTATGTTACCTCCCCCCACCCATCAACTCGACAAACCTTTACGTCATTCAATAAGCAGACTTCATCTTTACTCAGGTGTTTCGTCTAAAATCATTTCAATATCACGAGAGGCACATCTATGCGTGCAGCAACTGTTGCAACAAATGTTATAGACGTCTGCTTAAGATCAAGAGTTTATTTAACGTTACGCTAACAGTGATAAGTTGTTAACGATTAACACCGGCTCGCGACCACTCGAAACGTCTCAACGTCGCCCCTTTCGTAAATCGTCCGCTCAGTGATACAAGTCGATTAGCAACTCACAAAGGTTTTTGTGATTGACCAAACATCGCCTTGAACTTTGCTGTGAACTTTAGTGTGCAGCATTGAAAACGATATAATGTTAAACGCTTAATTGTAGATCGTTGAAACGATTTAAGTTGCAAATCCTCTGTCCCTGGCTCACGGTTGCGAGGTTCACAGCAGGATTGCATCTAAAGCAGTGTATACGCAGATTGAACCAAGTTGAAGGATTTTCGATTAAGAATATTTATCTAATATTGGATAAGAATGGATTCGGAGTCCTTTTTATACCACCCTTGTATAACCCGATGTCAAAAATTCGAAATAAATATCCCAGATTTTTGAAGACCTGCAAAATCTACTGACATTAAATAGACTTTTTTGCGTAGATATAAATATTGTATGCATTTCTTCCGGTCGTCATATAAAATATAACGTAGTTTCCAAAAATTAGTTAAGATTCACATATAACCATCATAATTTATTAATAAATTAAATATAAAGGTTGTTTAGTGGTGAATTATTTAAAAAAACATTATAGAATTGTCTATATTTAGCTACCACAAAACGATTAACTTAATTTTTTAAGAGTCATAAGTAAAAAGTTAGTAATATTAAATAGTACAAAAGACTCGAGTATATTTTTAATGTGTTCAATGCAGCTGCAGAATTATGACAT
This sequence comes from Druceiella hillmani, assembly GCA_039881145.1. Lineage (NCBI taxonomy): Eukaryota > Metazoa > Arthropoda > Insecta > Lepidoptera > Hepialidae > Druceiella > Druceiella hillmani. Next base: position 76,888,711 of record JAYKKI010000001.1, on the reverse strand, counting down.
ACAATTATCAGAAATAAAGGGTTGGATAAAGAATTTTGTCAAATTATCCCTCTCTGAACTTGGTTAAATTTCGCGCTAAGATTAAAAGCTGGAAAAGCCACTTTTCGTTTTCTTAAAACATAACCACGCGATAGACAACATATTCGCGTTGACTCCGCATGCCGTCTAATACTTCACTTGAAAGATTAAACAATGCAGACAAGGCTAAATTGTAGCAAACATGTGAATCGTTCATCACCAACAATCATTTGTATAGTTCGTTTTACAAATGTAGTATATTCTTTGTCAACTGTCCGTCTATATATATATACTCTTAAACATAAACTATTTTGAATTGATTATAAGTTTACTGCAGTGCATATAAGTAAACTTTGAGTTATTATTAAAAGTACATCTTATTATGACTATTGAAAAGTATATCTTGACATGATTATATTTTATAATGGTTATTGAATTTTCGTAATGAGTTATAACATTTACTTCTTTGGCAATAATTATAATTCACCATGTCAAAAGTCACTAAGTGGTGAAACTTAAACTGCTCCTCGCGCCGTTATGTCATAATAATTAAAAACTTTATGAAGTGTACGTATCACCCTCTTTAATATTCAAAAATAATTTCATAATCTGCAGTTGCTGAGAACTCGGAAGTAAATGACGGTCATTGAGCAAATGGAATTACAGTTCAAATTAATATTTCTGATTCGTGTTGCTGCAATCTCCGGCCTGCATATTAAGAGAAATGCCCGTACAAAGTGAACGTCACACCAATCGATATTAGCATTTGTATGTCAGACACTTAACACCAGCGAGAATCATTCCGGTTTAGTCATTTTTAGAAATGAGAGAAAGTGATGTGATTTCCATAACAAAGTAAAAAAATGGAGAGAAATTTTAAAAATTACCAAAAGCAGCAATGTGCAATGTCAAAAACTTTATTTAGAAATATGTCATTCAGTTCTAGTGAATTCTCACTATTTAAAACTGATTTTATTATATTACTATATAAAAATTGTAGAACTGCAACTATATTCTTTGAGTTATAAATATTATCACTTCCAACAGAGTGACATCAGATAGTTCGTGCACGCTATTGGAACTTTTACGATTTTTCTTTTAAGAAAGTCAGTGCTCCCTGCTGTCAATATAAATAGTAATGCAACTCCGATCTGTGCTGTATCGCATTGCGTAGACGCGGAACTGAGTGGAAAGAGTTTCGGTTGACCCAAATTCAAAATTTGAAAAACGTGTAAGGACAAGTTTTTCCTTAAATCATGAGAAATATTTTTCATCGAAAAAACTTTTCTCCAAAACCAAAATCAGTAGTTATAAGGCTTCGTAAAGATTCAGCAGTTATAAGGAAATAAAGAATTAATATTTATTGTTATAAAACTTATTCGCGCTGGAATTTTTCAATCCCGATAATTTTTGTTCAATCTATGCCTAATTCTCAATGTCCACTTTTTTAAGGTTTTTAAACGATTATTTTATTGATAAAGGTGACAGCAAATGTTAATCTTTTTCGCAAAAAATGTTTAAACAAATTGATAGACCAATACATCTTAAATATTTTAATTCGTGTTTCAATACGTTTTCTTTCAACATCCTACACGATAACCTTAAAAGAATTTTTCTTTCCCAATGTATCCCCCGGCCCCACGCCTCTTCACTCTCCCCCGAAATTAACCCCAGAATAAAAATTAACTAAAAAAATAATATTTAAATATTATTCTGAACAACTAACGTCATATTTAGATAATTTTAAACCGAATTAACATCATTACGAAAAGGCGTTAACAGTTAATTACGAACCACGTAGTGAAACGTCAAAACCCCTCCCCAAAACCCTGGCTCATGCAATCATCAAACGGACCTACACCACACGGTTCCGGGTTTGAGGACGGTCGACGTACAGGAAGAGACGAGCTCCGCCCGCCGCGCTACGCCCGCGCCCGCCCATCAATCAAAACTACTACGCTTTTAGCCAAATGCCAACGACCGTATTGTGCCTCTGGGCCGCGGGCGACACGTGCCCACACGTGCGTGCGCTTGAGGTTTAATGCCTCGCCATTATGCAAACAGGATATTTGTTTCGCTTTGGTGAATACTAGAGCATCGTAATTACCTGGACTGGCTCGATGAGAAGGTTCGACCAGTGAGATATTTTATGGATGATAATAAATGTTCTTCAATATATTTGTAAAAAGGATTGGAATTAAATTTTTAAAATGCCTTTTAGTAGAGTAAATATATTTAATTGAAAGAATTAAGCGTTTATTATTTATTTGATTGCATCTTAGAAAACTTTTGAATGCGTACACTTGTTTTATGATCACATTTTCAATAAATAAGGACCGAAAATTCAACAGTGTTCTTGAAAATCGCAACGCCAGAATCAGTAATTTAGAATTAATGAAGTAATTTAGAATTTTTGTATAAAGGACTTTAAAAAATTATCCACAAACATTTTGTACATAGAACTTTCCAAATAAACACCTAGACAATCTTTTTAGCCAAGAATTCAAAACTGAATAAATAATAGCCTTTTATCTCTTAAAAACTTACAGCATCTTGCAATAACATAGATATCGCAACGATATAAACCTGGTTCTGTAGGGCCCGTTCGGAAACAGAAAAGAATCAGAACGACCGAGGCTGGGTCAGAGGCCTACGAGTAACTAGGCGGATTGGCGTGATGGGTACGCAAAGATCAATCATGGACTGTAAGGTGAATAATGATGATTCCAAAAATTGTCTTCATGTTTGAATATCATACAGCATCAAGGAAAAAAAGTTGAGAAGACGGCTCGTTTGCATTCGGGCGCCCAAGGTCTCGTGATTACATCGCGTAGGAAGATGGTCCGCTCATAAATGGAGTTGCTGCTAGCGATTGCCTAAATTAACAGCAATAAATTACAATAAATTTAATAAAATTCTCGCAACCGATACAGCCGCAGCTCAAAAACATCTTGTGCGAATATTACCTAGCTTGAATATTCGCATATTACAAAAATAAGCCAACTCGTATGAAGCCAATAAAAGGGAGTCTAGTCTCCCTCTTCATCTGTCTTCATATAAATTTCCACATTTCTATAAATTTTGATATTATATTCATTAAGTAAGAAACAAATTGATCCAACATATTATTGGTTTTCCTGCGGTCTTCTGAAGTAGTAGATGTAAAAATACTGCTGGGGACTTTCGTTATAAACAAAATATTAAAATCATCTTATAATAACGCTTCCTGCAAGATCACACTTAGCATCCTCCTGCAAAACTTTTATAGCTTTACTACGTAGGCTTTTTAAAATATAATTTTATATTGTGTTAATTTCCTGTATTGAAAATCGATAATTTATCTCAATACAGATATATAATTGAAAAATTATCAAATAAAATAAACTGCCGTTGATAAATTGTAACTTTTTAGATAGAAGGTGGAAAAAGGAAGACGTGTCACCTTGTTACTGCTGATATCGCGCGAAAAGAAATCTAAATGGTTTTTCAATATCTAACTCCCGCTCCAAAGTATAACGATTTCCTTGGCTAGCTCCGGCAACTCTCATTGCTAGATCTACAGTTTTTATTGAGAATATTTACGATGATCGGTGAGGTCAGTAATGCCGTTCGCTGGGCATGTCAATAAATATATGAATTAGTGATGTCATTTCTTGTATAAACTAAAATACACACATTTTCGTCAACAACAGCGTACGATTAAGTTATAACTATGTATTTATTTTTATAAACCACATTACATGAGCGTATGTAAATGTGTACGTGCCGTTAAAAAAGACAACATAATAAATAAGATACAAGAAATTATCTGCGTTCGCAACCACTTATAAGCTGTTATGCAGGTTAAATGGCGTCATGCAGGATACTGACGTCATCGGCTCCTAACTTTCATTCGGCTCAACTAAAGAAACTGATGATGTCAGCTTTTTGTGATATAACCATGTAGGCAGTCATGTACGCGAACAAAAAACTTTACATTATGATTTACAGTTAGATACCACGCACGAACGGTCGCTTTGTAGACTAGTAGCCCTTGCGAATTGATATACGGTGATGACCTCTGTTAAATTACTTCAGTACTTAATTTTCTTTTAAATCTAAGTTCGTTTGTATTACGGTAAATAATTCTAAATATAATAAAGTTTGTCTCTTTCGTTTATTATTCGTGCTATATTAAAACTATTTGTCTTTATGGTACTTGTATATGTCCAAAGCTTTGGGTCAATCTATAAGTTGGGTATGGAATTATTAAGAAATAGATAAATGACGCGGTATAATTACAAAGTTTAAGTTAATATAATGATAACTTTAATCACTATTAAGGTGTCACAAAGTTTCTGAAATTAAAAAATCCACAATTTTATGTAACTATTGTTTCCGTGAAAAAAATTAGTTCCTATCTTCCGAAAAAAGCCTGTTTTTTATAAAATGTGGGACACGTGAATGTGGTATTCATGAAGCGTGTTAATTTAATTAGCAAACGTGATAAACAATAGAACACATCACGCGGCTTAAAATTATCGTCAATCGATCACAGCCCGTTTCTACGACGGTAGATTAATCGTTTATGTACGCAGTAATAGCTTACACGTGTCTTATTGTGGTGACATTTAAAATAGAAATATTTTTCCCACCATTTTCGCTAAACGGACTTTAAACAAAACAAAAGTAATATGATCAGCTTTTCAAACATATGGTAATACACTGAGTTATTCACAGCTGTAAAAATATGACTTAACGAACGAACGAAACTGCGGCCAAACGGTTATGTTTTTAATAAATGAATTATTCGCAGCGAAATTGTAAGAATTAAACGGACACAACGGTAAGTAAATATTTAAATGCGCAAAAATTTCATTGTCACAAGTGTGTACAAACAAGCGCAAATAACAGCCTAAGTCTACAAGATGACAAATTATTTATTGCCCAAGTCACAGTCTCAAGAATTATGCCATATTTGGTAGCAGGCAAACGCCACTTTGTTTTTGTTGTATTTTTAGTCGAAACTGGCAAATATTATTATATACATTAAATATAAATCCGGTGACTATAGGTGAAGTCACCATTGTATAACAACCAAACATCGAAAACTTCATGACAAAGACGAATTCTACAGCATTTTCTAACTATTAATGAAAAGTAGGTGGGCATACTGTCATACTGTTCAAATAATAGGATATATTTTCACTTATTCAACTATTTGGATACCTCGCAAAAAATAGTATTACATTGGCAACTAATAAAAGTGCCATTTTTTCCAATGATTTCTGGAATGCTACAGAAATTTTTTTAACATCTCTGATAGAATGTATAAAAAATTTTTAAAATGCTTGAAACGCATTCTCGAAAACAAATAAAAAAAAATGTCCAATGTTTTTTATGAAAAAAGCTAACAGACGTACCGATCGAGTAACTTAATAAAATATCTTTCGATTTCCCCGTTTGAGAAGGATATATCCTTAGATATACGTATACGTTTAGAGCGTTTTCCCGTCCGTCTGTCTGTCTGCCTGTCGCAACCGTTTTTCTGAGAAATCGATTGATGTAGAAATTTTAAATTTGACGCAGTAATAAAGTTATATTCGCATATATCTCAATAGATCATGTTATAAACATAGGAATATAAATATAGAAATTTCAGTGGGAGCAAATGAAACTCATTTCTTCTTATTGCTGCATAAAATACTTTTACAGGTATTGCGGACTATGTCAACATAAAAATATATATTCCTCCCCTTCATTTTTCGGTAAGAAATTTAATGATAATCATTATTAATATTGTAATTTTAAGAAATTCATTATATTTGTTCACCTGTGAAAAACATAACAGCATATATACTTGGTCATTATTTATGTCAAAATTAAAGTTATTATTTGTAAATAGTTTAATATAAATGGAATACACCCTTAAATGTCTATGTGTACGTACTAGGATTCTCCTCGTATTTTTATTGTTCTCTAAAAAATAATAAAGCTTTCAACTAGAAATTTTAAATAATAATCTGTTTAAGAAAGAGTTTCTAGAAAGAAACGCTTTATTTATTCTATCTACACCTTCACATAATTATTCCATCAAAAGTAGAAATAGCACCGGTTTTTGATACGGCACACCAACAACTCATTATGATACCGTCCTCATGTCATACAATTTAAATCAAAGATGCCACAAATCTCACGGATTTTTTTAGTACTACACTCCCAGAAGAGTATAGATATTATTTAGCTATCTCAGATAATACTGCTATATATATATATACACACACACACACACACACACACACACACACACACACACGCACGCTCGCACGCACGCACGCACGCGCTCGCGCTCGCGCTGGCGCACGCGCACGCACACGCACACACATACTATATGCATATACGCTCTAAATATATATTCGTGTATAGATTGTAAAGTTTAGTGGTACGCATGTCTTAAATACGCTTGGAGAAAAAATTAACTAGAAAATTTTTAAATATAAAACAATGTTTGCTGAAAATATTTTGAATTATACAAAAACAAGGTAAATTGAAAATAAAGAAAATAGATCTCTCATATCCAATGTACGATTAATAAAAGACTTCAAAAGAAGATTATATGAGAATTAAAGTAAAATGAAAATGTAGAATATCAGAAAAGTCTCGGAATAAATTAAATTAAAATATACACGAAAGTAGTGTAATAAAAACGAATTTAAAACACTAAAACCCGAAAAAAACGTCGCAAAAAAAACTGAAAAGTTGAAAAACAAATTAGGTAATCATAATTTCACTGAAAAATAGTCGTCGTTGAATTGTGAAGCCGTAGGCGGCGTTCAGTTTTGAGATGTCCTTATTCTTTATATCACATTCACAATTCAGCGACGATTATCTTTCAGTGAAGTTATGATTACCTAACTTGTTTTTCTACTTTTCCGTTTTTTCCGACGTAGTCGGGATTTAATTTTTTTAGTCTCGTTTTTATTTTATCCTTTTTGGTAGCTTATTTTCATACACATAGTTTGAAACCGGGTGCACATAGAACTTTGTATTTTTATCATAGGTGTTAAACTTGCTATTTTTCAGGTTTATGAAAAAATGGTTTAAAAAACCTCATAATTATTTTTAAAGACCTGTCAAATAACATTAATTTTCATAAAATAGCGAAAATTATTTTTCCATTCTTTTTTATTGCAAGTCCACCAAAATGTTTTATGTATCTAAAAACCTAGCCTTAGTCACGTTTTTATTTTATCCTTTTTGCTTATTTTCATACACATAGTTCGAAACCGGGTGCACATAGAATTTTGTTTTTTTATTATATGTGCAAAACTTGCTATTTTTTCAGGTTTATGAAAAACTGCTTGAAGAAACCTCAATTATTTTTAAAGACCTGTCAAATGACATCCATTTTGATAAGATATGCGAAAATTATTATATTTCTAAAAACCTAGCCTAAGACACTTTTACATTAATTACAAACCGATTGATACCTCATTTCATACGATCAAATATCCAAATGTAGATACATAAGACTGTTAAATTCATTTCCCTTCTTTGTTGCCGCCGCAATCGGGTAAAGAACTATAGGAGTTTTGAAAACATTTTTACTTTTTTATTTCAATACTTCAATTCTTTATCTAATTGATACAAATGGCGGACTTATTGCGGAACCATAACCCCAGTCCAACCGCACTCGACGAACGACCGGGAATCGAACCCGGGTCCCCGCGGTGCGCTGCGCCGTCAAGTCATATACCTTGTGATTAATCCAACATACCACGGTGATGACATTAACGACATGTCTGTCGGATCCGCGATCTGACGCTACATTTTTAAACAAATGATTACAATCACCTCCAACATAACTTGACGTGAACATTTTGTCAAAAGTAGCGGCTGACAAATCGTACAACGACGAGAACACATTCGGTTGGTAGCTTACACTAGCTTGCGTGACGGTAATCATCTGTGGGGAAATAGGGCGCGCGCGGCACGTGAGCTTTTCCCGGAAAGCGAAGCCCGCCCGGTCCCGCGTCCGACGCTGATCTAATAATAATCGCTTGATGACAATAACGTCGGGTCTACGACGCGCCTTCGATTGAAGTGCTCAACTGTCCTGCTGGTTTTTTTAAAAATTGATCGATACTATAGTTACCTAAATATAAGACTGTACCCTATATTTTGGTAACTCTACCAAAATATATATGTAAATATGTGTGTGTAGGTAAATATCGGTAACTGTAGTATCATCACGGCGTAAGTATAACTGGAAAGTTGAGATCGCATCGAGGTAATAAAAGCAGTTATGACCACACATTGAGAGCGTATTATGAAAGAGAGGTAAAACATAAACTGACATTTAAAAAAAAAATGCAATTCTATTATATCTCGAAGACGATGAGATTTGCGATGAAAAACAAAAAACGTTTGCAGTATAACTTATAAACAAAACGATATAACGAACTTTATTAAAATACAAGTATGGTCCGAAATTCGTTATTTATAATTTTTACGCGTTATATTACAAAAATTATTTTCGCAAACTTTGAATATGTAATGTAATATTAATTGCACGAAGAAATGTTTTAATAAAAGTTTTAGACAATTTAATTTTCTCTATAAAGGTTTTTTTTATGTTTTTTTAGTTAGCGTAAAAATGACGGATTTAGCCAGTGATGAAGTTTTCGAAAATGTTGAACTGAACAGTAATCCAAAAAAGTGCTCATTATTTAGATGTTTTTGTAAAACTTGTTATGAATCTTAACAGATGCTTGAACCAATCAATGTAAAGAAATAATGAAAGTGTTATTACTAAATTCAACGATAGCTACTTGAACTGATACCGCTAATTTGTAATATTTCGGATGAACATAAAAAATACAGATATTGAAAATAAAATTCTTTACTATATTCTTTAAAACCAAGATGAGCATTAAAAAAATTAAGAAAATCTTACAATTTGCTAGATATGCGTATACACTAGATTCTTTACTATGTTCTTTAAAACCATGTTGAGCATTAAAACAATTAAGAAAATCTTACAATTTGCTAGATATGCGTATACACTAGATTCTTTACTATGTTCTTTAAAACCATGTTGAGCATTAAGAAAATTAAGAAAATCTTACAATTTGCTAGATATGCGTATACACTAGATTCTTTACTATGTTCTTTAAAGCCATGTTGAGTATTAAAAAAATTAAGAAAATCTTACAATTTGCTAGATATGCGTATACACTATACTCTTTACTACGTTCTTTAAAACCATGTTGAGCATTAAAAAAATTAAGAAAATCTTACAATTCTTTACTATGTTCTTTAAAACCATGTTGAGTATTAAAAAAATTAAGAAAATCTTACAATTTGCTAGATATGCGTATACACTAGATTCTTTACTATGTTCTTTAAAACCATGTTGAGCATTAAACAAATTAAGAAAATCTTACAATTTGCTAGATATGCGTATATATTATATTCTTTACTACGTTCTTTAAAACCATGTTGAGCATTAAAAAAATCTTACAATTTGCTAGATATGCGTATACACTATTTTCTTGACTATATTCTTTAAAACCATGTTGAGCATTAAACAAATTAAGAAAATCTTACAATTTGCTAGATATGCGTATACACTAGATTCTTTACTTCGTTCTTTAAAACCATGTTGAGCATTAAAAAAATTAAGAAAATCTTACAATTTGCATTTCGCACTAGATATGTGGTATAAAACCGATTAAACTATGCCGTATAATAATTTAATTCATTTATTTCCCGGAATCCTTTACCCGTAAAAAGGCATCATGGCAAATTAAATAACTGACATTAACATGACATGAAAATTTAAATAAAATTAGAATGGCACTAATAACAAAAGATGAACTAAAATATACATTAATGGATTAATATATTAATGGAGGATTAATTAACATAAATTTGCGTTTTTGTTCACAGCACATCGACTTCGAGTTTATTGAAAGTATATGTTCAAAATTCGATAATACAATGGATAATTTGATAGAAATCGATTAGCGGTAACGAACAAAAAAAGTCGCCCTTTTGTGATACGATATTTTAGTACCATGACATGCTAAGGTAAATCAACCTTACAATATGTATGTGAACTCTATTTGCCAATGGGTCCAAAGAACAAGTATCTACATTAAATGCAAGTTGTCAATACAGATGTCCTATGTACGATTGTTGGTCGAAGTTATTGTCTCACATTTTCATATTTGTAGTGGCTGTGATCTTGTGGTATAAACACTTGTACGGTAACCAAAGAAGCTTAATCAAATCGCACCTAAATCAGAAAATATCTTTGGTATTATTAAATATTTCAAAATTTCAACAAAATCCGTATCTATAGTACGCAGAGACGACAGAATAAAACGATGCGTTGTCCTATCCTTCTCTTTTATCAGACGGACAAATCCTATTGAACAGCCAACAGAATTGATCGAGTATTGTGTGATTTTGTTTCGCAAAAAGCCTATATCTGTGCTTTGTATTAAAGTGAAATGTACTAGTTCTTAATAGAATCCGAGCAACAAAGTCATTTTAATGATGACATGACAACAAGGCGCCAGCGCCTTGTTCTAAATAACTGTTTCGTGTTCATTATTGCGCAGTAGATTAGTTTCATTATTAATGATCATTTTAGATATTCGTGATATTTTACTACATATTTTATTGCCTCGAATAACAACATTTAAACTAGTTGCATTACTCTAATTAGTAATCCGTTGACATTTAACTACAAAGCGCATTCATTTATAATAGTAGTTATCCACACCCATATCACATCTACTCGTGCTATTCATCTACACGGATGAATGTTTGAAAATACTTAATAAATCGTTTATATATTTCCCGAATATAAGTACTTAATCTAATGTAACACCAAATTTTTCTTTGTGAAGAAGTTATTGCGAAATGATGACATCGCGTCAGGAGTAGGAGGACTTCGTTACCGCAGGGACACGCCACAGATGCCAACTGGTCCCTTTGTTCTCGGGAAAGTATGTGTTTAACATTCTTCAACGTAATTTACCTAAAAAAGATTCAACACATTTTCCCCATAGTCATAATTTTGGTTTATTATTGCATAGTAGCGAAATTAGCACCGTTTTGTTTTAGTTGACGTATCGATTCTCGTGAGTATGTTTATCCTGAAAATCGTCAAAAATGTCGGATTGTATAATAAAAATATGTTTAAATTACCGTTTGTGTTAATAATAATACGTTTAAATAACCGTTAATTAAAATATTTTTAAATTACTGTTTGTGAATTTTAAAGAAGAACGGAGTTTCTTATCGTTGGCCAATAATAGTTTTTATTAGATATTTTTTGTTATTTATTGAAAAAATAATTTTATTTTAAGTAGCTACCTATATAAATTCCATCGTCTTTGTAAGGATACGTTTTCACAAGTCAGTATTTTAATTATTCATGTATCTTTCGTTTTCAAAATCGATTGATGAGTAGGGAATCTGAAAAACAGGAAAACTTACAGGCAAAGCGAATTCTTATTTGTTCATCTATCGGTGACATCACTAAGTAAAATTGGGAATATACATGTAAAACGTTCATAGATTTGAGTCATTCAGTGATTAGATATAGTCAATACATATTTTTGACAAAGCCTGCAGATGAAACAGATATATGCTTACACACATATCGTGTTTTTAATTGTTACACGCAATGTTTAAAATCATTTTCCGGTTAATCAAGAAGTGTGGGTACGAATTTTAAGATTAACATAAATACGACAAATGTTATAAAGCAAGATCGTAAATAAAAAAAATTCAGAGAATTTTAAGACTGATGAGATTTTAATTAGTGCAAATGGATTTTGCAGACTAAAGAAAAGAGCAGTACCTATCAGTTGAAAATTTTAGGAACGCTGCTCTATGTGTGTACGGATGTGTGTATATACATACCAAAAACCGTTAATGTAAATAATTTGCGAAACCACAACTTTTCTCTAGACAAAAGTATCGACCAAATCGATACACGTTTCATATTTGATAACTTTTCATATTTTCTAGGTAGTTAACCTTCCAAATAATAATTACATCAAATATTTACAAACAATTAAAAATTTTCTTATCGCCCTCTAAAACTAATTTAAAATTTATTCTTTTAAAATATGTTTAATAATTTTTGAAACAGTGGAAGAGCAGTTAGAAAGGGATTTTTTTTCTCTAAAGATAAACAGTTTTAAACATACAATATGAATGCATAACTTAATATAAGATGGTTTATTAACGTTTTGTACAACATTTGAAGTATTTATAGCTATTGCCACAAACTTAAAATATATATATATATATATATATATATATATATATATACGCCACGACAAGGTTCGTCCATGGATGCACATAGGCGATCATGGCGTCACAATTTCTAATGAACTAAATGTTCCTTTGTCGTATCTTGAAATGATATTATTGATTTAAATTGAAAAAGTTGACTTTCATTACAGTCAAGTAAAGCTTCTCGTCAAAACACTTAATAATAGTAATATGATATGTAAATTTCATGCCGATGACCTAAATAAACAATTAATGCCACGATGTCCTAAATAAACAATTAATTTCAATAAATCTTTATCACACACTTCGTCATTCTATGGTTACAGGTAAATATTGTTTATGGAATTCAATTTATGGGATCAATCTCGCTCACACAATTGCTTGAAGTTAGTCATACTTTAATACATTACGATATATGTAGTGCATTTTGATGTCAGTCGTTCTGGTTGGTGAACAATTTATGTTTCCACGTTTAACCGCGAATTTTAAAACACAATATTATTTTTTCAATAATAATTAAATAGAAATATTTATACTGAATTTATTGCAGGTAAATACTGTTAATCATTATTTTTAACTCAAAAATTATAATATACATCAATGATATTTGTTTATACATATATATTGCAAACACACGTACTTACTGCAAATGGCCATCAAATAAATAAAATCCAAACGCCACCTATTGAGTATGAAGAGAACTATGTTCAACTTCCAGCGTGGTTCACATATAGGTTTAATGTCGAAAGTAGTGTCGATAATACGTATTCAAGCATTACCCATAGGTGGCGCATACGACAATGTTGGGCGATGGTAAAGAATAAATTGAATAGATGGCGCTGGCGATATTGATGTAAATATAAATTAATATTTCTCAACAGATTTTTATCAACTTGAAATTACGTGCAGCATAAATAATAATTCATTAAGGATTAAAAAGCTGTTTTTGTTTAAAATAACGACTAGATTGTATATCAAAATAATAAGTTCATTAGGTATGCAATTAAAAAAAAATGAATTTATTAAATAATATATTATTTATAAAAAGGGAAAAAAATTTTAAAAAAAAACGACCGCCCGAACAGGGACTTGAACCCTGGACCCTTGGATTAAAAGTCCAATGCTCTACCGACTGAGCTATCCGGGCCTACGGTACAGTTTAAGAAATATATTATCACATTGAAAGACCGAACACAGTAAGCTGAAATTGGCGCAATTTTTTTGCAAACAACTACGCACAGTCCGTACTTCTAATTGTTTTATCAGTCAATAAGCTACGCTTATCGCAATAGGAGGTTGATATCTAGTACGTGTGGTTCTTTGTCGATGTGTACATTTATTATATAATTAAACCACGTTCATGTAATTAAGTGCTTTTCTTTATTACTAAAATTGCACTTGTGTCAGAGAGGTTGATCACTAAATATTCCGGTAAAATGTTGTAGATGGTTTTAGTATGTAATTATTGCAATAGAAACATATTACGAAAACATTACCTATTTGTTAAAAGAGAGTTTACTTTAAATTACTATCAGGATTTCTAGCTAAACCAATGATAAACATTAAAGCGCCATACGAATTCAGTTTTATTTAGTTCTTTCAACAGCTTAGACGCCTTCCTTTTTTGACAGTGAATACTGGATTCTTAGTTACGCTTCCTCTATGATATAGACTATTCGTTAATCATTCTAGTGATTTAGGTAATCTTCCCTTTAACTCTAACTATCCTGAACTTTTCCTATTTCATAACAAATTTGACTAATTTTTTTATTTCGTAAATCATTATTTCAAGGTACGATCTAACGAGAAAAAAAATAAACAAATCTTAAATATTGACCGAGTATAAACATTTAAATTTAACGTTTAGATAAGGAGAGCAATACTGAATTGCGATATTAGAAACTAAAATCACAGAAATCGTATTATCATTTTCATTCCAATCGAGTATCATGATATCAGGATACGATCAGTTCAGTAAATAGATAATCCTATTCTTTTTCAATTTATTAACTGCCAACATAGACCATATACCCCATCCAACGCTGCGAACGCCACAAACGTCTTATTTGAACAATTCAATATTCTCACGATAATCAGCTTCTTTATTAGAAAAATCTTTAAGATTAAATTATTGAAATCGTTAACTGCTGCAATGTAATTATTTATCGGGTAAATAACTGGAATATGATGGTTGCAAACCAGGAAAACTGAGTAATATCTCTTTACAAAAGCAGTTAAACTAGATCACGTAAGTCGGCATGTTACTTAATATTATGTAACATTTTATACAAATTGCGTCCGATATTTGTATAATTTTTTGATTCCACTAAAAACATGTGATTCAGTATGTACACAAATAAAATCGTGTTATTTCATTTACATTATTTCACAACGGCGTAATTGCTCGCAGTGCCCCTCTAGCTGTAGAAAAAACATGTTGTTATAACCGGTTGAAATGTTACGGTTGAAACCGGGCGAGAGTTACATGGCGAGCCACGCCAAAATTTACGATATTTTAAAAGCTTAATAATAAATTCAGGTTCGTGAAATATACACAACACGTATAAGACATGTTAACTAAATAAACGTGGAGGTTAATTTATTGGCTGTCAGGAATCAAATACATATTAATAAATGGCATTTTGAACTCTGTAAGTCACTCCACCGAGATAGTAAACTATTGGAGTATTTTCCTTAATGACTTATTAACTTAATGACGTTAAATATAGAATCGAATGTACCACGCCTCCTTATCGACTAAACACGAACGCCGCTCGGCTCGTCCGTCGATGCGCCCCGCTTGCGGCGCCGAATATGACAAACGGCCGTCGGAAGGACCGGTAGGCCGGCAGCTGACCGCCGCGCCGCCACTTTTTTGTATCGGCTATGTCGAAGGCAAACGATATCGATCGGAACGCGGCGGCGCGCCGCCTGGCGGCCTTCACGCGCCGCTGAGGTACCGGAAAGGTGGCTGCCAATGAACCAGAAAGATATCGAAGTTCCGTTCACTAAACTACGCACTTGCGGACGCCGCACCCGTCGCCGCAGAAACCGGCAGCCGCCTCATCCGCGGCTGCGCCATTTCCATATCGACTAGTTTCAAAGTCGTTACGAGATTCAATTATAATATTTGCTGGACGTCGTTTCTTGTCAAGCACCTATTCAAAAATTCTCTAGTCTTTTTTGCTTTAAATATAAGCATTCCTCGCATGAATGTAAATTCCATTAACATTCCGCAAGTTATGTAAAGGCTATAAATACACTAAACAAACGCTTACTTGTCTCGAACATAATGATTATAATTCAAACACTTTGTCAAGAAAAAATATTTAATTTCAATGCATACTGTTTACATTAGAAAGGCTTACGACCTCAGTAAAATATTTACAGTAGGAAATCGTGATTACTCAGTTAATGGCTCTATGCGAGGAAAATAGTTTTATTTTTTCAAATCAAACGAATTCGTCAATATACAGACGACATTTTCAATTCTGTTTGAAATACAAATATAAAAATTATAAATCTACAAGTATAAGTTTATGATAATATAAAACTAATTGAATGCACTCAATATAAATTTCGTTACGAGTAGAAAAATTCTCTAATTTAAATGTATATTTAGGTGACAAAGCTATGCTTACTGTTAACGCCTATCATCAAGTCGCGACATTCAAAATGACCGCATGCCTTACAGTGATGGGTCAGTGTGATGTCTCCTACAAAGTGATCGTTACAAAATTTAAATATGTACACATCTACTTACAGTGGTTGCTTGTGAGCTCTTACGTCTATTTGAAGCCAATCAAGTTGAACAAAATACCTGTAACAAATAAAAGAAATCGTTAGTCAAAAACACTTAATGTTACAATTTAAGTAATAAACCATTAGGTTCATGGCGCGATATAAATAGGCGCAAGGGTGCAGACAAGTTGGCAATGAATTGCGGTAAGCGATTTGCCTTTATGAATTCTAACATCCTTATCCGAAAGACAGAACAATATTTGGTGTAAGAACAGAGCATTTTTAGACGCCAATTGAAACACTGCATTTGACAGTATGTTTTTGAACAAAAATAGGTGTCCATCTCCGATGTAAACAATTCTTCTCAATGCAATTTTTTGGATATGAGTCGTACGTGGTATGGCCGCGAGCCGATGGCAGAATTGGTCCCAACCGTGGTCTCAGTCTCAAACTGGGCACCGGGTGTATTAAAAAACAAGGTATTATATATTCTTTATGACGAAAAATATGGCGAAGTAGTGATAATTGATGGAAAAAATAGCAAAAAAGAGAATATTTTATAATAAGATTCCTCTACGTTTTGTGTATAGCGTAAAAGGAATTATCGTTAAGCATTATGAAGTATCATTTGACAGTGATAGTACTGAAATATAGGTATAAGGAAACAAAACTATTGTGCAAAGGAGGTTGAAGTCAATTCCGTGTCATAAATGACCTAATGACACCAAACAGTTATCATTTTTAGGTTCAATTAACTATAATGACAAATTATTTGTGTATTCAAACGTTTAAGTGGCAACATTTTTGTCTTAAAAATATTGATATCCAGAATTTAACGTCCTATGACAATAATATTATGTAATAACATATTATAAATGAAATACATAACATAAATTTTCTATAAATCATGAAACATTGCATATGCCTGTAAACATTAAAAACTAATGTTATTCCGAAAATAAAAACGTCTTTTCGCAAAACAAGCTATGTTCTTGCAGTCGCAGGAAACTCCGCAGTGATTAGATAGATTAAAATCTTGCGAGTCGACAAAAAACGATAGCACCGATACCGGCGAGCAAGTAGCCTTGGGGCACTTTCTACGAGTCTCCGTCTGCATATCGATTCAAGTCGTTCGCACTCGACAAAAAGCGTGCCAATTACCAGCATAAATGGATTCCTAAACCGCGTCCACACTATGCCATTTAGGAAGGCCAGTTAACAACGCAGGAACTGGTGTAGACGTCACCGTTGGAACGTAACAGCTCTCAACATTATGCATGTCTATTTGAATCGTTCGAATGTCTGTCTCCTTTAAAAACCGATAAGAATAAATAAAGGGACGTGCCGACTGGACTCACGCGATTTCAGTTATAATTAAAGGAATCAATTTCATCTGATTCATCGGATTCATTAACGCTTAGGGAATCAATCTTTTAAATGATTCCTAATTTGATTTATACTTTATCCGTCCCCTCCCCTTTCGTCAAACAGTTGTTTTTAGTAACTAAAAATAAGAAAAAATTGATTAATAAATTTCAAATTTGAAGAAATTGTTTAATTTTGTTTTCATTAAATTATAAGTATTACTTAATAACTTGTCAAACTTTACAAGCAATACGCAATGAAAAAGATACTAATTTCTTTTGTTCATGTAAAATAAAATAACAATCATCATCATCATATATATTAATACGCTAAGGTTAAGATGTTACACTCCCTTTATAGAAAAAACCTCACAACTAATCCACATAAATTATATATCATTTTATAGATAATTGCTTACTCTACCGGCATCCACAACTAAAAAATGTATTATTGCTATTGTTTTTGCAAATTAATTAATTATTAAAATTATATACACAAAACAGCAATGCTGCCATCTAACGGCTCAACGTCAATATGATTGACGGTCGGCAAAATTTTTGTTTAATTTCAAATCCACTCACGTATAAATAAAGTGGCGCTTTAGCTCAATGCTTTTGATACTTGCGCCTCTATATGAATCAATTTTAGTAAAATATTTGTTTGATCTGTCATCTGAGCTTCATAATGGAATAAATAATGCGAAGATCACGCTAGTTTACATAAATTCCTCTTCTTCTTCGGTGAAGATTTTGCATTCGAATACCATCACCGATGTGGATGTGGATTTTTTTACTAGAGCTAACTGTGTTTGTCTTTGCTAACTGACTTTACGCATGAAGCATAGTATGAACGCAGCTTTTCACGACGCAAAATACATCGGCCACCTGGCTCACGCCTGACGTGTCAATGAATGTTAATGGACCATAACACTCTTATTAGAGATGTGCTCTAACTATAATTAAGCATCGATTTAGAAAAAATAACTATTTTAGTAATTGAATATACATAAAAAAAACTATAAAATAAGTGTAGTCTATATCGCTAATTATAAACCACACCTGAATTTCACTTACTATTTTTTAAATAACTATAAATACGCGACACTTATGAAGTACGAAAACAAGAGGAGAGAAAAGCATATGGCAGGAATACAAACAAATTTAGCGATAGCTGTAATCCATTCTATTTCAAAAGAGAATCTTTGTACACAAACGAGTTTAACAGTTAAAATATGATTGGCACAAATATATATTTGTACAGTTCACGACTATTTAAAAAACTCATTGTGTTTTATCCACAATGTTATTAAACTATACACTTAATCAAAACATTAACTTAAGAAACTTTCACCATAAATAATGTTATAAATACTAAAATTACACCATCGTTTTACTAATACGACGAAATTTACAGAGTAAAAATAGACAACCCTCCATTTTGCTATACACTATGCTATGTATATTTGGTAAAATTCAATTATTAGTAATAGTTTTAAGGACAACCAATACGGGTGCATATGGCTATCTGTCTGCCTGTTGCGCAAACTCAAAACATAATAATCGTATTGAAGAGGCCATATATAATGTACGTAGGAGTAACAATGTGTGCCTACGTAATGATAATCTGAATTAATCCGAGTGTACAGCTGTTATAATTTATTTGCGGCATTCACTATTTATATTTTCACACGGGTGTCATACTAATTACGTTAAAATGCATATAGATTGAGGAGATCAATTATATTTTTTCGTTCACTGTATACGCATGTATACCAACTTAGCCGCGTTTGGCTGAACGAAGTCAACGCTTGCTCACTTAACCAACGTAATCACTTCTGTCATTTTCAAATATTGCACTCTTAATTTTTGGCGTTCCAAGAAATTATTTTGTATTAAATTTATTATATTGCTATGTGTTTTATAATGGTATGTTCGTTGTGTTATATGTATATTACTTTTAAGTTTGTTTTATAATGTAATTTTAAAATCGCGAATGTTGTTCTAGGCACAGTACACAGCAGTTCGAGGATACAGATACTAAGATTGTCGCCATATCATTGTAAAATAAACGCATCTAAGACTATCTGGGCACAAATGAACGGATATGTGGCGAAAGAAAACGGTACTTTTAAATTGTCAGACTTCTACTTGAAACAATGTCACTAATAAGCCCCGTGGCATGGCAGAAACAAACATTATTAATGTTGATAAACGATCTAATGGATAGATTTATAATGAATATGTTCTGCTACTTCAGATTCGGACACTTCTGAGTGATATAGGTGTGATAATCAGTGCCGAGGCGCAGGTTCATTGTGATGTAATTGTTATGATGTATATTTTCTGTGAAATATTATTGTAATTCGTCTTTTTTATTTTGTATGCATTAGTATATTTTATGTTTTAAAAAAAATATTTTAATGATTACTCAAAAATTAAGCATTTGCGATTATTTTGTAATAATTTAATTTTCTATGTAGCTAATATTTAATTAAACTACTATTTCTATAAAAGTTTGTTGGTATTATTTTATTATAATTTTTGTATGTAGTAACTATATTTATAAATTATTCGAAATATTTTATCTCACTTATTTGAATTTCTCTTAAAAGTAAAATATCCTGTATATAATCTATATATGATCTAAGTTACTTGTGTGTAAAGTATAAATGTTGCTAACTAATAAAGTAGATTGTATTTTTGAATCCCAAATACCAAATAAATCCATGTTAAATTAATGACGTGAATGTTAGAAAAAGGTTTACAATACCTGAACTGTCAAATCGGTTTGTTTAAAAAGATTCTCTCTTCAAATGGAATGCAGTATAATAAACACTATTTATCAAGTTAGTAGTGGAATCATAGTAAGAACTTCTTTTCGTTTAGCTCCTGTTTCATTATTTTTATTTTCAGTAATCAGTTTGATCACTTTTTATATTATTATTTTCTTAAGCATTATTTTTATTTTCAGTAATCAGTTTGATCATTTTAAAATTTTTTAGACGTGTCAGGTAAATTCGATAACCACTGAAATGTAAATATAATTTACTTTAGCCAAAATTATTGATGTTTTCCATCAAACTTAGGGCTTTAGGTTAAATCTTTACTTGTAGCCTTAATCAATCATGCTCAAATTCTTGATCAATTTCGAATTCTTGCATGAACGAATTCTTGTTATGCAACAGCTTATGAAAACCTTGTTAATTTGAAGGTCGCTTCGTCTAAGGAGAGAGATAATTCGATGAGCTGGCATATTACGTACCGCAAGGTTTTAGATTGAAGAAATAAGCTACGGTTTGCAAAATTAATAGGATGCTGAAGTTACTAAAAATGGAAAATCTATTAAAAAAATGCACTTGCGTGCTTGTAAAAAAGTTCTACTTAATTCTATTATCTAGCAAGCAACAATATTATTGCTAGTTAGGTAATAATATCAGTTAGTCATCTCTGATTCAGTACATTCACTTCCCCTATATCACGATCGCACAATTATTCAAGTGCGCACTAAAATATCACACTTTCGCATTCAAGAGACGTCCATACAGTCATTGCTTAGAGCGGAATAATTTATAAAAAAAAGTAGACATCTGTGGATTGTGGCACGGTAGTATAGGTGAGTCGCGCCGTGTGTGTGGGTGTCCATTGACGGCAGTTTTAAGGTCGATAAAGGTTCGGGCGAGCCGGTTAGTGTGTCGTCGGCCGCGCCGCGCCGCCGCATGAATGAACGCTGCGGCGACCGTCGTGTTGCCGCGGGCGGCCGCGCGATGCCGCTCACCCTCCGCCAGACGACCTAACTGTACTGCTGCGATGTAACAACTCATTTTTTTCACACTACTAACGACGTCGCTCGTTCGCACTGTATGTACTATTATTAAACAACGGTAAAAATTAGGCGAAGTGTTATTATTATTGAACATGTATAATCAATCTTTAAGAGTGTGACATGCGGCGCCATCTCGTACTCAATTCTACGCCGCTTATTTTAAGTTATTAAGAACGATGAACACGGAAGGCCGAAGAAGGTTACATAGAAAGTAAGTACAGAAACCGGTTTTAGTATAATAACACCGTCGGTGTCATCAGCAACTAGTCTGTGGGTATATTAAGAGTTTGAAATTTTTACCTCTTATATACTACTTTACCTCTCTATATACTACTGTCGTATACATACTTATGCTTTCTGTGCTATGTATGTATGTATTATAATAAAATATAAAGGGATGTTTAGAGTTTGAGGTTATAACCACATAACGAATTTCTATGCACATTTATTTTCTTTAAAATAATGAAGCATCTAAAACGCATTTGGTGAGATAAACATAAATAATTTTAAATTAAAATATATATAGCAGTGTTAGTATTTCCAAGGATATTATCGTATTTATTTTTATATTTTGAGTGCGATAGTTTTAAATCATACGATGAGATTATGAAACGTATATAGCCACGGGTACGTACTGTAAATTCGGGGTTGCTTTGACGGTTTTTGAAGCTACTTTAATACAAAGCGTTTTGGATATTTAGCCATTTTTCGCTGTAGGAGCTTAAAAGGAGTATCTGCGTGTGATTAGGTCGAGCCTCGTTTGCCAATACGACGCAGTATTCTAGGGAGACAAACTTGATTGTGTTTACGGTTTTCGACGCACTCAAATGATTTCTATCTAGTTTACGGTAAGTTTTGAGTTTGTTAAAATAATAAGTATACATAGGGATACATAGATATTAATAAACAATAACACTAACAAACAGAGGAAAACTCGGAGCTTTAAATTATAAAAATACAGTGATTGCGATCTAGCGAGCGACAAAGCTGTTAAAGACATGGCCCAAAGACTGTGAAAATGGACAACTTAATCAAATAAAACAGATTGGCAACATATATAAAAACTCAACGAACATTTGTGGATCACACGGAAATTACAGAAATTTCCGAAAAAACAATTTTTATTTCAAAGGAAATAAATTTCCATAGAAATTGGTTATGTGGTTATAACCTCATACTGTGAATATACCTGATTAATTTTCAAGTCGAACGAAAATTGATCCCCTTATAGTTATATATAAGTCCAAGAACCTTTACGAGAACTCGAACATGGGAGGGCCATTGGGAACAATCTAGCCCCAGTTAGCTATTTCAACATAAACGTATTTAAGGTTTTAAAATATTGGTACGCGATAGGAAAAATAAGGAGGATGGTAACCCATGGTGTATTTGCAAATATAATTACTGTCACTACCAGATGAAGAGCGATTGGAGAGTAAGTGACATGTTCGATAAGGGTCTAAAAATCCACCCTCTAAATGCGAGCGTTGTGTGGATTTGAAGTAATGATTTATTTATTAGAGAAGTACATAAAACACTTGAAATATTTTTTATGCAGGTAGGCCAGTCTTGTTGGCTAATTTTTAGGTGCTGTACTATAGATCATGGGCTGTAAATTAGTATAATTTTTTTCTTCCATTATAGACTATAATTATAACCAAAGATACGATTTGTAGTCTATCATGAACGAAAAAAAATATAAATAAAAATCTGATTTTCTTAAATTTACTTTAGTTTTTTTTACCTTCTTTTGATATTAGTTTTGTTGCTGTCACTTGTTACACATTTCATTCTAAAAGTTAAAAATTATTTTAATTAAATATAATCCAGTGGTATGGAAAGCGTTCATGGAACACAACGCCCGAAAAATCATATTACTGCTCGAAAAAGCATACAGCGGATCCACTTATCAAGTGGGGATATCGCTCGGACTGTCCGAGGAGTTTACCATGGAAACTTGAGTCCACCGAGGGTTATAGCCAAGTCGCTACTTTTCACTCAACATTGTGATAAACGCTATTACGTCGGTCTGGAAGAAATGGACGGTATCTTAGAGAGAGCCCGTGAACCAGCGACACTTACAACAGCTTTGAGATCGTCCTAAAGCGCGTCCCAGCTAAGACCATTGATTTATCAATGAGATACAGTGAGCTCAAATTTGGGTTTTAATTAAAAAAAAAACCCTAGTTTATGGTATGTCCAATTTCGTTCTGTAAATATTCGGTACTTGTAGACTTAATTAACATAACTGTAATTAAGCAAACACAAATCAAATGTACAAAATATGTTTTACGTACTTAAATAAGATTGAACCTACTGAAAATAATGACTTGCATAGGGGTCGGATCAAAATATTCGAATTATAATTTTAGCTTAAAGTAGTCAGAAATGCAGCGGTTAAAAACACCTGCCACTTCCTTTTGAAGATGAATTCGAGAAACTTAGTTTTATATTAACCGGTGGTAAATATTACAGTATAGTGAGGGGTAAATTTTGTTTTCCAATTTTCCAACGAAAAATGTTCAAAATTTGTAAAGTAAACATAGAATTGGATGTCAATTCTTATTTTGACTGCTTATATCTTTAATCAGCACAGACGTCAGTACATTTGTGTGATTATAAGCAAGTAAAATTTACTTTTTTTAGTAGTAACTTATTAAATATGTTAAAATATTTAATACGTACTGTTACTACTAAAAAATCCACGCATAACTTAGAGACTTCAGAGAAAGAACTTTGAAATTCGATAACAATACAATAAAAAATGATAAATCTAAATCACTTAATAGACGGACAAATAATGAAGAACTGAGTGGTTACGTAGCGTTCGGGCACTTTAGCCTAGGAAGGTTATTATAGTTAACGAAATAAAACTCTTTTCACATGTACTAAACTACTATCACATCCACTTGAGCAAAAACGTATAAGTCGATAGGTGTACACGGATATGAAACAGAATATTTATGCATGAATACATAATACTTTAAACTGGATAAGGCAAGCGATATATAAACAAATTAAATTTGGATTGCCTTCATACCTGAAGAAAACATAACTATTTTCCCTATTACACTAAAGTCGCCAAAAGTTTCCATTATTTCAAACGATCTTCTATTCCCGATTCACGAACCTATCGATTATATTAATAGAATTTAATATCACACCTATAATTTTAGTATAAACCTGTAATAGCAAGGAAATCGGAACCAGAAATAACATGCCGCCCATGAAGTCTACACTCAGCTACAACGCAGTATTTAAGAGCGAGACGCCCCTCCCCTTAGCGCGTCACAACCTGCGTCTATGTGACGTACCACGCTCATACTACATATAAAATATCACGCAACGACATTGATTGTGCGTTTGGCCATGACCAATGATATGGCGAAAAGTAATAATAATAAATGGTCTAATTCTTTCCACAAAAATACGCACATGGTTTACAAGCATATATTAAATTAAACATAGCATAATATAAAGTAAATTTTATTTTAAGGCAGATACTCAATATTATTAAACAACGAGTGGTCTATGACGAACTAACCACTCGAATTCCTGAAACATTTTTTGATACTTTAATAGATTTAGAGAGTACGCACTTTTTTACCAAGTAACTATGGAAGACTGCAGCAACTACAGACTAATTTTTATAAAGAGATCTGAAAATCTTTGGTTCCATGAAAGGTCAATAAAAATGTACGGTGGGAATGAGGATAATAATGCATTAACGCTCCTAAACGGTTCAGTCGGCACGGTGCGGTCATTACAAAAATGTTTGATGCGGGTATCTTAGTGAAATTGAAATCATATCAAATCTGTTTCGATAAAAGGCATACTTTCTTTACGACAGTACCATAATCTATCCACTGTAAATCTATCAACGAGACTGAAGCTCTAAATAATTGTTTTGCTTAAACCTCAAATGGTAAAGCATTTGCTATCACTGTATACTGTGTAAAAAAAATCTTGTCGATATGAAATTGAAACCTGCAGGTAGCTATGATTTGAAGATATATTCGTCGCTATATTAGTCGCTGGTTTCATATTATTAATATAACCATCAATGACATATGCCATACTTCTTTAGGATATCATGGAATAATTTTCAAGTTTTCCTGTGAATGGCGAAAGAAATCGTGATAAAATTGCAAGATTACTTTTTCGAATTATATAGTAATCTGAACCTAATTTATTCTTAAACTGCTTGATTCGAATTTTAATCTAATCATGCAGTGGCACAGTCAGCCGGATTTTCTATTAAACCAAAAACTGACATTGTTGTTAGTACAAAACCTAGCAAAAGTATAGTCAGTGATTACATTCAATCATTGGAGGCTCAAAATAATCTAAAAATTTTGGCGGAATAAATATGAAAGTTTGAAACTTGGCACTTGGTTTGAAACTAGTGATGATTATACCAAAAATCCAGAGTAATCAGAGGTAAAAATAACCGCCATTTTGACAAACACATTTTTTTTAACAAATATTTCTATGTCATATACTTTTGGGGGTCGTTTCTATATATGACTTTAATCATAGTTCCCTAGATTCTCATAAGATATTTCTGAGTTTGGACGATATTGTTTCATTTAAGTTTGTATAAATAATTAAAAGCTACAATTTATTTTATTTTGTTTCATGCCAAGTACTGAAATCTGACTGTTTTCTTTCATTCGATGCTGTGTAACAAATCAAAAGCTACAACTTATTCTATTTTGTTTTATAGCAAAAACTGGATTCGGGCAGATATTCTTTCGTTTAATTCTTTGTAACTAATTAAAGCTACGAATTATTTGATTTTGTCTTACATTAAGTACTGAATTCGAGTGATATTCTTTCATTTAATTTTGTGTAACTAATTAAAAGCTGTGATTTATTTAATTTTGTTTTATAATAAGTATTGTATTTGAGCGATATTCTTTCATTAATTTTGTGTAACTAATTAAAAAATACAATCCATTCTATTTACTTTTATAGCAAGAACGGGATTCGGGTAATATTCTTTCATTTAATTCTGTGTAACTAATTAAAAGCTACGATTTATTTGATTTTGTATCAAGTACTGATACCGGACGATTTTCTTTTATTTAAATGTATGTAATTAATTAAAAGCTACAATTTATTCTATTTTATTTTATAGCAAAAACGGGATTCGGGCGATATTCTTTCACTTCATTTTATGTAACTAATTAAAAGCTAAAATTTTTACGATTTTGTTTTTATTACACTTAAAACAAGTAACTGCCAGTGTTTGCAAGAAATACAAAAACACCCCAAGGTTGCAACACTGGAAGTAGAATTTATAATTTCGTTTGTCTATAATAATAAAATTTTCACTATCTTGCAGAGAAATTTATTAAAACATAATAACATGGACTCTTCAATCTCGCCAACACCCAACTACCATCATTGTGGGAATATTAAGTGGAATACCGCAAGAACTAAATGTCTACAATCAATCTTCACAAAAGTGACATGCGCCGTATGAAGCAAGCCGTATGCGGGTATTACATAAGACAAGGAATGCGTGGATTAGATTCTATTGCTAAAACATCATATTGGACAAGAAAAAGCATATAAAACCATGCGTTCACGGGTTATTTAAGAAAAAAAAATTACGGATACAGGCCAATTACGTAGTCGGCTTGTTTGGTGCGCTCCCCATTCTGTAACACATGACGGATAATTGCAATCATGGATTTCAGGATCAATTTAATATATGACCAATACACCAATATACAAAAATGAGCAATATTGTAAAGTTTAAAAATAATTTATACAATAATCAACAGACTGTCAAAAAAAAAAGTTTTCTCAATAATAGTGATTAAACCAGATATAAAAAAAAATCGTGCGTCATAGTTGATGCAAATATTTTGAAGATTGTTTATCAGAAAATAAAGGAGTTATAAATATAAAAATATCTTTAATAACAACATTTTTGTCAGTAATAATAACATTATAATGTATTTATGAAATTATTGTTCCAGCTTTTGCCACTAAAACAATTAATTTAAAAATTCTTTAATTTTATTAACCAGTATTTAATGGCGTAATCCCATGAGATGAATTTTCAAATCAAAACACGTCGATAGTATCTAAAAATTCATACATAATAACAAATTAAATTTCCATATGAGAAGTGACGTGGGCAAACTCTGAACACACAAAAAAGAGTTTTCAGTTTCTCAGTGGGATTCTTAAATCTATAATTGCAGTATACGCGAGTTTAGGTTTATTTAAACGTTTAAAGAGTACCAATGAGGTATTGTTAAGAACAAAATAAAATATATATAACATCCCCCTCAGGTTCTTTTGAATAAACGTGACACGAGATTTCTAAATACCATATACGTATAGAAGGAATAAGATAATATCTAGTAAAAAGGTGTTAAACATAAAAACAAATCTAAAAGCCCCAAAATATTAACGCCAGTACTAAAGTGGTGTCAAAAGTATATTTAAAACTATGATTAATCTTTCAAGACATATATCTGGCCAACACGAGCCGGCATATTTCTAGTCCTTTAATTATAGGAGATATATTTATGAAAATTTTCAATTGAAAAATGTTACAAGAGCAAAGTTTAATATAGAGTATATTTCTATTGCTGAAACTATTTTCAATATATCTATAATATAATATATCTATAAATATAATAATCTATAACCCGATATTAATTAAAAAATTATTTCTATAACGGCAAGAAAATGAGAAAAAAAATCACAGTATATTATTGTAAATGAGACGCTTTAATTTAAAGTTTCAAGACAATAATTTATTACCCAAATCGTCTAACGCCTAAAAAATAACCTACGTATATCATGATTAAGGGATGCCGTGAGTTTTAACTAATTAATTTTCTGAATCAAGAAAATATAAATAATTTGATTCGAATATACTGCTGAGATTGAATTAATATCAAAAAGGTTAATAGCCTGTAAATATTAAGGCTGTAGGAGTTAAGACATACTCCAATTTAGCAGAAGTATTAACAGTTGGCTGTATTTTAAATGTGATCCCACTTTAATGGCAGTGGCTAAAGTAAATTATCTGTTTCTACCTTTTTTGTCATCTCTTGCAAAAACGCAGAAAATAACTAAAACGGGATACTATACATTCGAACTTAAGGTACGAATATATTAAGTTTACTTACAAAAATAAAAATTCTATATCCATTATAGAGGTTGGCCAACTTATCTACATATCACACTTTTCCAGTTACATAACATAATTTTGTAGGTTACATAAACAGTGGGGCATTTAATTTTCTGTTCAGTAGCAGGTTTCAGCGAGAAAATAAAAAAAAAGATGGAAATTTCACGGAGAAAATTTATAGGAAGAGGCAACGCTACATGCCATCTCGATTTTGAGTTGCTGGAAAACTTCAAAAGAACGGCAATTGGCATTGTTACACAGAAAAGAATGTTAAGCCAAACTGTCCTCATAAATTAGCCGCGATACTAACGCACCTAACAGCACACAAGACTGTAACTAATAAAATAATAGGATCGACCTCAATTTCAATTAAGCTCCGCCTATTATTATTAAAGTCTAGGTGTCTGGCGCGTAACTTGATCCGCGCGGACCCGGACGATAACTAAAACCGCGCCTATTCAAATTAAAACGGCATTCGCGGTCAGGGCCACATGACATTTTCGCATTGAAAATGAATAGCGAACGTTGTTCTATTTCCTGTCGGAAATCAAAACAAGAGTGACATATTTTTTATAATAATGGACACAACAAATAAGCTCTGCACCTGTATGCTGATGCAATAACTTGTTTTCTACAGATGAGCGAAGTGCGTCAATGACAGTAATGAGGGATTTATAGTAAAAATCACAAATATAAATACGGAGTTTTTACATCGATGACTAAGCTTGATAGCAGAAATTTAGCAAAGGAAAAATTATTTTACCTATTGTGTGGCTTATTTTTTTTTAAACAAAACACAAGCAATAAGTGAAGAAATAATATATAACAACAATTTGTGTATACAGACTAAAAGAATGCAAGGTTGAGGAATGCTAAAATCTACTTGATTTGATGCACTCAAAATACAATA
This sequence comes from Druceiella hillmani, assembly GCA_039881145.1. Lineage (NCBI taxonomy): Eukaryota > Metazoa > Arthropoda > Insecta > Lepidoptera > Hepialidae > Druceiella > Druceiella hillmani. Next base: position 76,859,399 of record JAYKKI010000001.1, on the reverse strand, counting down.
TTTTCAGAATAAACAATAGAAAACAGAGTATGTACGAAAATGTGTATTCCTATAAAAGAGTTCAGAATTTAGACATACGCCTCCAGGTGTACGACAGAATTAATAGCTATTTGTTCAGGATAAGACATCGCGACTCAGTATTATTCTAGTAATTTTATTTAAATATAAGACATTTTACGACTTCAATAGTTTTAATCTAAAATCAGGGAAACAATTCATACTAAATGACCCATGTGAACCCACTGCGTCACACATCCTGTTGTATCGGATATCTAATTAGTTAAAAATAAATGGGTAACACAATAATTGTATAATTAGTTGCTCTCTAACAAGCATTGTGTCCGCTTATGATAAGTCTGCCATAAATACACATGCACATTGAAGTCATAGACATAAAACAAACGACACATGCCAGTGTGGCTTGCCACTTAAGCGATTGACTTGCAATGCTATACTTAACATTAAATAGCTGCCTATGTGAAAATCAATTAAGAGTTTGTTTAGCAGCATAGTGGCAATTTTAATCAGTTAAATTTCCGATCCTTCTATAGATTTAATTCTAACAAATTTTGTCCAAATATCTTACGAATTTCATGTTGGAGCTTAGACCATCTACCGGGTGGTAATGACATTACATTAAACAGACATATCAGTAGTAATCTAAAAGCTTTCTACAAAAGAACAGTTAATGAATTATATTATATTTATTACAATTATTTTTTTATATAAATTTTCTTCATTGCTTTCTTTGTAGTCCGCGCCTGAGTGGCACTGAGAGCTATTTTTGTTCGTTTTATCGGATATGTGTCTATTTAATATAATGTCATTGTCTGGTGGCACCCAAATGCAAGATGGGTGGAAAAAACCCAACATCTTCATAATCATAAAATGAAATTTTAATTGACACTGTCTTCACACTCACTGTATATGTATGTACATTACATATACATATTTATAACGAATCAAAGCCCTTTACACGCCTATGTCAACGAACGTTACTTCATATACAACTATAAAGCGCAACATTGACACGGACGACAATGAATGTGGAGAGCGAAAAGCACGCAAACGAACGAGATAAACGTCTATTTTTAACTTAATAGTTGTAAATCATTATCAATGGAATAATTGTAAGTATCGAACTACTACGCGTTATACGTATCCTTGTGTACGTATGGCGACTGGCAACGCGTGCACATTCATGAGATGAATTCATTAAACATTGTGTACGATATGGGAGAGTTTATAAACGCTAGCCGAGATAAGACAGATACAGAGACACAACATTGGAAGAATGTTTGCTGGGTCCTTTTCAATTTGTTGCTTTAAACGCTGGACACATTTACAATTAAATGAAAATATGTTTTTACAAGCTCCCTGTTTATGGAAATTAAACATGCCTTTGTTTGTCTTTTATATAACTGTTATTATTAACCCGCTAACAACTTCTCACACAGCCGTGATATTTGATCGACTGGCATCAATTTTTTCTTATTCAATTTCTTCGATTATTAGTAAAACCGTTATAATTTTAACCAAAGTTAAATTTCCATAATTATAAGCCACTTACATTTTTTTTAATTCAAAAGTTTTCCTTTGTGTCAAATACACTTGCGCTGCAACTAAATTTATGTTTTGTACGACGTACAGATCATTCACAAATTCAAACATTAACAACGAAACTACACATCGGTTTACACTCCTTGTCTACAAATGTAATAATTTTAATAGATATATGTAAGTGTAAAATAGGAAAAAATGTAATTTTTAAAAGTACAGATAATTTAAATAAAATATATAATAAAATATACGTAATTATATACACCCGTCGACTTAAGTGTGATAACTAATTTGAATTCCATGCTTCAATTACACGTCTAGTTTTTTATGCGTGTAGACGAGTAGATGACCTATTGGGCACGGCTGAGTCAAAACAACATATAATATTGTTGATTGACAACACGCATTATTTAAATGTTGGCATAGTTCCATCTGAAAGTATCTTTGGACAAAACCAAATCAAATAGAGACATAAATTACATACAATCACACGACATGTCGGCGGTGCGAGAGCTCCATATCTCACGAATCTTAAAATATTTGCCGCGCTGTTAGTCATTCCACCTTAGTCGAACGCGACTGGTGACCATCGAGAGTCGCGAGCTCTGTCGCACCGTTCGTTGAAAGACTACGTTGAAAAAAATATTCCAACGGCTAAAATTTTTATGAACGATTTTCGGTATGTCTCCGTGCTGTGTTCTCGCGCGACGAATGAGCATACAGCCGGACTTGGCATTGCTCGTCCCGCAGCTACGCAGTAAATCACATCGTCTCCCCGTCACGACACCAGAGTGCGCGTCAAAATCTCGTTAGAAAAATATCCTTGACCCGTTATTTAGGTGTCTCAAGCTAAATAGGATATATTTCGTTACATAACGATCTATCGAGGATTTACAATATCGATGACGGTCACTCTGGGGACAATGCACATAATATCTGCGAATGCTGTGGTGCAACGAATAAATAACGCTACCAAATTATCTTGAATCGTATTTCCACGCTACTCATAATATTTAAACGATAACAAGAAAAAATGTAAAAACGTAGCGACAGTTTATCATCGTATTGGCAATATCTGAAAGTACTATTTGCAAATAGCGTGTAACAACGAAACGTTATTAAAAAAAGAAAAAAATATATATGAGAACAGATAATCATAGTCCCCCAGTTCTATAAAGTATTTTTCACTGGCGTAACATAGTAAACGTAACATACATATTATTATTATACTATCTTGGCAACAAGTCAATGAAACAAAACGTACGAGTCTCCTTTCTTCGCTGCTAATAATTAGCGAAAAGCAGGGTCAGATATTACGGGTTCGAAGCCGAGGAAAACATTGGGAATTAAATAAAGTCGTCAGTAATTACGGAGATATATATACTCGTACAAATCGTTTAAATACATTTATAAGTTTATGTCGGAGGAAGCGTAAAATGTTTACAGAAATTGCGCCGTAAGTCAACGAAAAAACAGTCGAGCGAATGCGTTTCTTAACGCTGCCTTAACGGTAAGATATATTTTGATAGATGATATTGATATTTATATACAGTGTTACCTATTTTATACACTCCAAGACAATCGTAATTAAGGAGTAAACTCCAGTGGCGAATAAGGAAATAGAAGTAAGCCTAAATAATTGCAAAGCATACTTCTAACGGTAATTTTAAAATAAAATACTGAAAATTAAAAAATCAGTACGTCACATACAAAATTAACATATATATCTCAATATCATAAACATTATAAGTAACTTTCTGTGAGTCCATTCTCACGGTATAAATACAAAGATTTACAATGATTGGATAGTTACTTTTAATGCAAACAACGGTCTGATATAAGTTTTGCTGAATGATTAAGAAACTTGAACACAAAACAGTTAAAAAATTTCCGAAAAAATAGAGCAATTGCTAAAATGCCACTTAAAGATATGGACGCCGTTTAAGGAGTCTGCTACTTCACTATACACTTATCAAGAAGTGATCGAATGAATTTTAAAGGACGAAAAGGCAGGGGCACGAAAAGTATCGAAAATGCATGGTTAGGTTAGTTAAAACCACTACTGAAGAAAATGCCGCTAAACCCGCTAGGTTATCAAACGTTTTGTTATATTGGAAGACAGTGTTCCAGCATGTTTTAAATAAGCATAATCCCTTCAGAAACATATTTGTATTTTATTCTGTGCCATGAATAAGTGTCAGAGCGTTTAATAATATTACACGAAAGAATTTCTTGTAACCATTGATTTAATGTTTATTGAAAGATTCTATAATTATATTTTTGATAACATATTAATGCTGTTGAAAATGCATCATGTAGCTAAGGCGCACCGTTAAGCATCCAAGACGTGCAACTATTATGATAAAACGATATCTTTACTTCGCAAAGTATCCTTTATGTGAATCATAAATCTATAGTATGAAAATAAACTTATGTGGTAGATAAAATTGAGGCTCTAATAAACATTTTACGACACTGCACACTATTTGTAAATTTCATTTTTAGTGTTCCGTAACCAAATGATGAAAAACAGAATCCTTTTAATTACGATATATCAGTCTATTCTTTCGTACGGGCGTCATTACTCTTTCAATTGAAATTCAAACTTAATGAAATTTTGCAGGGACATATAGATTTGTTACGCCAAAATACAAAAGAAACTACAATTTTAATTTGTATGGACCTTCCCATACATTAAACTTGGCGATGAAATTGTTTTCGCGGACCTCATCGAGTGGGATATCCCAGGTCTTTTAACATATTCCAAACGAATAACGTTTATTGCTTCGATTCACTTTAAAATGGATTATGTCTATAGATGATGGGCAATTTTGCTAAAAATTGTAAATTATTAAAACAAAAACTAAATATAGAATTAACAATCTATATTTATTGAATTAACAATTTTGATACCGTGTATTCTACGCAAAATACGACTCTTCTTCCCTACTTTTACTAAAGATGTGAAAAACTATAGATGTGAAAAAATATAAATAAGAACACGGTAGCGGCATTTACTAATGATTATAATGGAAAATTGTTTTAGTTAACTTGTATTAATAAATTAAAGTTATATAAATAATGAAAGTTATTTTTCTAGATAATATATTTACATGTTGAAAAATATTATGTGGGACGGAACCCTCGTAGCGTCAATTCTATTCGTACTTAATAGGTTTATTATTGTTTTAAACCATATATCTAAGATATTCATCCAGGTTTCTCAGTTTAAAGCTGTCTTTGTCTGAAACGGTTTGCCAAAGGTCTTTTGTATATTTACCATTCTTAAATAGGTTTAAAATATAATTTAAATTAAATGAAAAAAACGGAACTCTTACAGGATTATTTGGTTGTCCCTCCGTCCATCTGTCAAAGCTTTTTTCTCAGACACGACTTGAGACATCTAGTTGGAAATTAATATCGTATACTGAGGCGTATAAACCCTCCGTCCGTCTGTCAATTTTTTTTCTCAGACACGGCTTGAGATATCAAGTTCGAAATTAATATCGTATACTGAGGCATATAAATCTTCCGTCCATCTGTCAGCTTTTTTCTCAGACACGGCTTGAGATATCAAGTTGAAAATTAATATCGTATATTGAGGCATATAAATCTTCCGTCCATCTGTCAGCTTTTTTCTCAGACACGGTTTGAGATATCAAGTTGGAAATTAATATCGTATACTGAGGCATATAAATCATCCGCCCACCTGTCAAAGCTTTTTCTCAGACACGGCTTGAGACATCTAGTTGAAAATTAATATAGTATACTGAGGCGTATAAACCCTCAGTCCATCTGTCAAAGCTTTTTCTCAGACACGGCTCGAGACATCAAGTTGGAAATTAATATCGTATACTGAGTCGTATAAGCGCTCCGTCCATCTCTCAAAGCTTTTTCTCAGACACGGCTTGACATCTAGTTGGAAATTAATATCGTATACTGAGGCGTATAAACTCTCAGTCCATCTGTCAAAGCTTTTTCTCAGACACGGCTTGAGACATCAAGTTGGAAATTAATATAGTATACTGAATCGTACAAGCCCTCCGTCCATCTGTCAAAGCTTTTTTCTCAGACACGGCTTGAGACATCTAGTTGGAAATTAATATCGTATACTGAGGCGTATAAAACCTCCGTCCATCTGTCAATTTTTTTTCTCAGACACGGCTTGAGATATCAAGTTCGAAATTAATATCGTATACTGAGGCATATAAATCTTCCGTCCATCTGTCAGCTTTTTTCTCAGACACGGCTTGAGATATCAAGTTGGAAATTAATATCGTATACTGAGGCATATAAGCCCTCCGTCCATCTGTGAAAGCTTTTTTCTCAGACACGGTTTGAGATATCAAGTTGGAAATTAATATCGTATACTGAGGCATATAAATCCTCCGTCCATCTGTCAAAGCTTTTTCGCAGACACGGGTTGAGACATCTAGTTGGAAATTAATATCGTATACTGAGGCGTATAAACCCTCAGTCCATCTGTCAAAGCTTTTTCTTAGACACGGCTTGCGACATCAAGTTGGAAATTAATATCGTATACTGAGGCGTATAAACCCTCCGTCCATCTGTCAAAGCGTTTTTCCCAGACACGGCTTGAGATATCAAGTTGACATTAATATTCTATACTGCAGCGTATAGCCTTACATTGCTGTAAAGTTTTTAGTTAACGCGACAAAAATATATGACCCTTTAAAGTGTATTTATTTTTATTCGTACAATAGTCTTATTCATTGATGATCAAAACTTATAGGGTACTTTTGACTCATCTGCCGTCTTGAAAGTCCGTATACCTGAAGATTGTATAGGGAAAATAAAAAATCAATGATTTCTAATTTTAGGTGGATTTATAAATTTTTATAATCAGTTTATTTTTACACCTATGAAAGATATAGTAGACAATATATTTCCGTTGTAAAAAAAGTAATATTTGTAAATAGTTTAATCAGAAATATTATGTACTCTTACATGTTTATTAGAACGTAAATGTGTACGGTATCTTTGTAGTGCAAGTTCTAGTCGTGCTTGACAGGTTTTTAATTTATATTGACGGGTGTTCCATACACCGTATTTAAGTTACCTTTTAAATTTTGTGAACTTAACGCAAACCCGCACAGTTTTTATTTTACTTTAATCACTGTCATACGGATTTAATCGTTTTTTATAGTTTCTTACATTATCATCTAAAAAAGTCCTAAATTAAATTCACGTATTTTTACTTCAATTCAATTTTTCAAGTTTTCTTTTTCTACTCATTTCTTCTGTGCCTGGCTTATTTTGTTAATCTTTCAACGCGGCTAAAATAATCTTAAAATTATTTGTCTTTACTTTCATAAAAAAAATGTTGGATAATATTTCCGTCGATTATCGTGTAAACATTCGCCGAGACATTCAATAGTATTAAACGGTTTTTCCTGCTTTTATTTTCATTCATTCTGGAAACCGTATCTCCTGGTCGTTACACATTATCTTATCTTTCTATTCCTTGACAATAAACTTAAATTGTCAACAAAAAATTAAAATGAAACAAACTTGAAATATAACCCGAATCCTATTTCACATACCTTCAGTTAAGAAGTCCATTTTACATAACAAGTTTTACCAAAAAATACAAAGATCGAAACAAGGAATCAAGTACCAAATTTCAAGTATTTAGAAGATCAGGCCATATTCTCACTAAGAAATGGATGGTGAAGAGTAATAGAAATTCATAGACACCTTCCATCGACGCATAACGGTGTGAACAGGACGAAATGTACTTATTGCATCATGCATTCTTATTCAACATTGCGTTCGATCTAGCAAAGCGAGACGCCTCTTCAAAATGTGCCTTAATTAAATTAAATAATTTATCTAGCATGATTATCTAGGAAATAATCTAGAATCTATACTACTAGATCATTCCTGCAAACCAATCAATTTTGTATCTTTTATATAATAAACAGTGGAAAATTCCTTTAAAGATTAACCAATTTTTTTGTATTAATATGGTTCGTTCTTGAGTCTTTCAGTCACTATCCTGTATATTATTAAAAAAGCTGGACTCCAATACTTGTTTCGGTCTTACATAATAAGTGACGTGAAATCACTCGAAGATGTCATTGACTATAATATTAAACAATTGAATTACATTACACTAAGCTATACAATAATGTTAATAGAAACAGTAATGTTTAATTAAAACCAGTAATGTCCTCAATAAAAATCGAACAAGTTACTAATCGTACATCGAATCTTACTAAAATATGTTTGTATGTTTAAATACCGATATTAAAATTTTCAGTAAATCAGAATATCATGTAAATCAAAATATGACAATTTGGCAAATATTCACCTCCCGCAGTTATTAAATTACGGAGGTTATTAATGGTACCTCTATATTTTATGTACTAAATGACCCCGTGAGGCGATAAAGAATCAATTACGTAGTGAACTCAATACAAAATAATATCAAAGATAAACGAGTAATTTTCATTATCGGTCAAACTGGCCAAACTCTTGGTTACCGTTTAGAGACTTGCGATTTCGGGAAACGCCTTCACTGTCCCATCACGGAAGGAGCAAATGTAAAATAGAGGTGTTGATTGAGTTATCACCACTATTATAATTAAGAGAATTTAAATTGAGATGTTTATGTAAGAACAGGTTTTTGATGTATCCATGAACCATTATCAAAAATTAAACAAGAGTGTTTTTTAATTTAAACGTCCTGGGTTTTCAACTATCCCGTAAAATAAAAAATATGTATGTATGTATATATATATATATATATATATATATATATATATATATATATATATATAGATTATCGTTAGTTTATTGTTGTGAACTACTCGTCTTAATCAAAATTAATTTTGACGGGCACAGTTATTATTATATATCAATAAAACGTCAAATGGTATAAAGTTTTAGCAGACAAGGGATATTGTGTTATGCGATGCGTTGCATCATTGCACCTATCCACCGGGACGCTGCGGTCTTCCGCGCCGCAGTATTGCGCAACCCGTAACACTTGTAATCTGACAGGGCGAACAACAAAAACACAAATTACCTTATCTCGCCTGGGCGCGAGTCGGTGGTGTGTGCTGTCGACTTGTACTGAGTCGTGGAATTTGACGATTATTGACGATGAGTCGGGTTTGACTGGCGCCTACAATTATCAATGTTAGCAGATAACGAGTCCAGTCTTTCCAATAATATAAACACTCGACACTTTAGCTGTTTATCGTGGTACGAAGACTTGATTTAGGGCGTTTAAAGTAGCATTGTAAATATATTAAAAAATATCGTTACGATCTTTGACGCTTGATACAGAATCCTTATCAATTTGAAAGATAGGTTGTAAATATTTGGAATGATAGTATTGTAGAACAGCATTCAAAACCTTAAACAATTTGATATCTATATACCATAAAACGTCTAATTGATTTTAATGCAGATGACTTTTTAAAATGTGACGTACTCACAATGTATAGTTAATACAAAAACGTCTAGCTGAGAGCAAGTAGAATGAAAATTATTTATCAGAATACGTCTACGCGATAAATGTTCTTCCCGTAAAACTTTCAAATAAAAGAATTACCCACACTTATTGTAGTTATTACATATATTATATGATACACTAAGTGACCTGAGTTGATAAAGTATCAATTATGTAAAAGCTAAAAACGATATTAAATCCATTGTTGACATAATTTTCCAATTTTAGCATCGTATCGGTCTAAAAATGCGACACGTAGTAGATATTTGACTACGTCGGTATTGCCTACAAATTTAAACAAATATTATCTAGAAATTTACAATACCCCTAGTCGCTGAATACTGCTACTAGGTGAATTGCGATTTATTTTCATAGTATTATAACTCTGAAATGGCTCACCTAGAAAGCTATTTCACATAACTTTTCTATACTATATATCCGTGAGGAAACGGTAAAACTAAAAAAAATCTTTAAATTCCGTAATATTAAGTTTCAGAAAAAAGTGTCGAAAAATTTCTACATGTACCTTTACAATGTTACGACGTTTATAACTCTTACAAAGCGCAAAATACCGAAGTTTTGTTGAAATATGGTCAGGAAAACTTTGTATCAATTGTATTAATTATTTTTATTAACCATATTCGGAAGGAGCAAAAAGACCAAACGAGTTTCATTTAATAAAACAATATCATAGAAGTAAAAAAAAATAACACAAACAAATTCTGAATACATAAACTCGAAAGATCCTGGTTAAATAAACAATATTATCCATAAAAAATATTTGAGTAATGTATTTCGTTAAAAAGCAAAAAAACGTAAACAATGGGTTTGCGATGATGTGTTGTAAATTTTTTTATTATTATTAACAATAGTTCTGTTACGATAGATATATTAATTCTTGAAAACTTTGATAGAATTTATTATTGTCACAGAGCGATGCATGTCGGCATTAATGCGCTACCAGATTTAGAATCAGTATCAATATAGCTGAAAATAGAAGCGTGATATCATTTTACATAAAAAATTGTGACCTCCATAATATTTTCCTTACTATGATTATTCTGAAACGTTTTGAAATTCGCCTTTAATTTTGTAATACCAATTTTCTACAATATAAACCTGCAACGCGTCTTACAATATTTATTTTATATAAATACATTTGAAAATATACGCCTAAAAGTAAGTAATTTCATCAGGTTGCCTGTAGAGCGTCGAGCAAAAATGGACAATATCGGAATATATTGCGTTATATTGTATTTGAAATAAATATAATTTGTGTCCTATAAGTTATACAATTACACAGAGTTGCAGAATAAAAAGATAAACCCCTCTCATGAAACACATGATGATTACACGTCAATCTAAAATTCAACATATGAAAGAAGCGCTGTACATAAATATATATATATATATATATATATATATATATATATATAAAACGTGCGAGTTACTCATTCAACACATTTAAATCTTATATCTTTATCGCCGAGCACAGACGAAACATAACGAGCTAGACAGGTAGTGCTGTGTGCTTAGACAGAACACGAAGTGAGATAAAAACACGATTACCAACCGAAAGAACAAAGAAAATTACATGTACATATAGTAAAATTAAAGCAACGATGTTCAGATAACCTGCAGTCGAACGTCCTTTGACGCTTCACTGAGCTCTATCAATAGTCTAGAAGAGCGATGTCCAAGTTTTATTCTTTATCTGAGCCACGTCAAAAGTTGAACACGATTGCAATTACTTTAAAATATTCTGATTAAAGTAACTGATGACGAATGTCGAAAAAATTCAAGCACCCCCATTTCAAAAGGAAGTCAAGAGAAAAGGTTTTTTTAGTAATAAGAGACAACAATTGAATGTACAATATCGCAGAGATTTTAATTGTAGAAATAAATATGGCAGATTGAGAACCGTCGACTTATGATAAAACTGTTAAATTAAATTTAGTTCAAATTATCCACCGCTTTAAATACGTAACTTTTATATTCCTTGTTACATATCCATGGGGATACATTTATATTATCACTTTAGAAAAGTTACATATTTTTATAACATTACGACTTTAACCAATGTTAGTTGGAATCACTGCATTTGACATAGTTTTTAATTTTTATACAAGTGAAAGAACTGATGTAAATGTATTTATTTTAAAGTGATGTATGTTTTTTTTGGATTAGTAAAAACAAGATTATTAAAAAATAGTCGCTCACGACCATTGAAATTCGCATAATAAAAGAATAATTGCCGAAAATATTTAAAACATACATCACATCATACAAACATAATCCGAGCACTTTGCGCACTGAAATATCGCCGCGGCGAAATTTGTAAACTAGTAGCCGTATAACTCATACAAATATAATTATTATTTCCATAATGTAAACATACCAAATTACTAAATAAACATCAAACGATCCGATTATAAGTTGGAAGTGTTTGTAACATTTTACAAATCAGTCGTCTCAATTAGCTTTAATGCCTTTATTGACTTTATATATTTTGCTCTTTCGTGTGTAGGACGAAAAGTTCCAAAATGTTTTCTTGAAAGTTTGAAAATTTATGTATTTATCAATGTATACATCAAACATGTACGTCCAATTATGTCTAGATAAATACTGGAATCTATTGAAATCGATACTCCGAGCAAAAAAGCTCGGACTTAGCATGAAGTGGCAACAAATGTGAAGTTGTCGCTTCTTTTGCGACAAATAAAAATAATGAAATTTTGTACGAAAGTATCGATTAAAGTTTATATGTGTAATACGAGCTTTTACATTGTCGTTATTGAAAATGAATTCGGAAGGCGACGTTATAACTTATATAGAGGTCAGAACAAATGTATAGAAGAATTAATTTGGGCGAGAAGCATATTTTTTAGCCAAAAATATAATTTCGCTTCAAATTACTGCCCATTTTAAAATAGCATAAACTCCTAACCTACATTACAAATATTTTTATATTTTGCATTAATATAAAAGTATGTGTATTGCGATTTACAAAAATACGCGTTATTACAAAATGGATAGAAGCTTTACATTTAAATAAACTATTTTGTTGACCGATTCCTGTGAATCATACAATTTGTCCGAAAAACAAATAAATGCTCAAACGGAAACGACGGAAAACGGGGTAAATTTCATAGACAAGAAACCCCTTTATGAGGTCGAATAAGCTTATTTTTTTCAGCTTTTTTAAAATTTTATTTTCGCTAAAATTATTCTGCTTCAGAAAATCGCCTAAAGCTCCTAAACTAACACGGTAAGTAACCAAATTTAAACGGTAAAAGAAAATGTATTAATTCCTTTTTAAACAAACATTATGGAATTATAATCAAAGATATTCGTAAAATTACCAAAAAATAATTGTTTTAAATTTTTTCAATAATTTCTCCTAAACTATCCCTATTATAAGGAATTTTTAGTTCCACACTTCGAAAATATGTTATACCGATAGGTATCGGTAAAAAAACAAATTTATCCATAGTTATTTAATTATCTAGCCTTAGGAAAAAGGAAGCCTAAAATAATATAATAAAATACAATGAAATCATTATTTAAATAATTGAAATGATAACCCCGAACTTTAAGCTAGCGACAGCTCGCAAACTGCCGTTAGCTTAAGGTACGGGGCTTAAAAAGATATACCTCATTTTTCGAGTAGCTCTTTCAATTATAAGAGGATTATTTTTCATTTCTTCTGAGCACTGCATAATTTTTGTTTCCAACCCTTTTCTCATATTCGTAAGGTATTATAAACTTTTTTCTTCATGGTGAAGAAAATAGTCCATTGGTGTTATAGGTTCGGAGATATAGCGGACCAAGTTATTGTATCACCACTCATTATTGTTAATTACTGCGCAGAAAAATTTCGTCTCATCAGTCTACATAATAAATTGCGAAAACCGCATATCATCTTATTTGACGCAAAATCTATGCCGCAAATACATAGCGTGAACAACCTCTTTCGTCAATTTTAATCGATAGTAGTAAAGTTGCAGACTATTTTTTTGTCTCCCATATAATGGATTTGGGGATCCCATAATTTAACGCCAAATACCGCACACTTAAGCTCAGGTCGGCGAAAAGGTCTGTCTGTAGTTTTGTAAATTATTGGCCTTCTTTGAGATTTTCTAATTCCCATAATTCCTTTTTCAATATGAACGCGGTGTATGTATTAAAAAAAGCAATACTTCGGCAAAGGTTTTCGTTCGGAAACGTAGATATGTGGGGACGACAAGCAAGTGTCTAGCTTTACCACGGTGTAAATCGTAATAATAATGCTTATCCACAATGTAGCGATTTTTGAAGCTCACAAGGCGAATATTTGATAGCACCAATACAGTTGCAGAATGACGAATGATGCGAAGTAACTGACTGTATAGATTAAGCTAAATTACTAGTGATTACATTCCACTATACATCCAGGGCTATCATGCTGCTCGTAAGCCGTTTACAATGTTAAAACGGTTTACGATCTTAGTAACTTAAATGAAGTATAATACTTGTATAATTTTATTGTAGAAGTTAATTTTACTTATTGATCGATTTCTATTATTTTCCTTAGTAGTTTTATATAGGTATAATTCAACAACAACAAATAAGTATTTTTGTAATAGGTATAATAATATAGTTTCGTAATATAAAACAAAATTACCGTTTAATGGACATGGATAGTTTTAGAGCAATTACGGATAGATAAAAAATATAATTAAATGTTTTACGAAATTTTTTACGTAAAATTTTACGAAATGAAAAAATTATTTCTATTTCTTATAGTATTTGTATAATGTTAATTTGACTGATTTGTTATTCAGTTGTCTTTTGATGTTTATTTTTTTTAATTACACAAATAGTTTGAGCGCTGTAGGCAATATTCTAATAGGGAAATATTTTAGCAGAAATAAGCTTAAGAAATTTTTTATACGATTTGTATAAAAAATAAGTTTACCGAAACTTTAAGGGGTTTACTTATCAATGAAATTGATCCTAGTTTCTAATATTTTGAAAATTCTAGGCACACTATTATTATTATACTTAAAATTTTTATTTATAAAATAGCGAAAATGAACGTGCCTCTATAATTTAAATTACATTTTGAAAGGAGTTTTAACAAAATATTGACTAACATTTAAAAAAAGAAATATGGGACTATTAAAGCTTATAAACAAATTCATATTACCTTTACATAATATTTGGAGCTAAAACAAAAATTAAATAAAAAACTTAATATCATTATGGTTCCGCGTTTTTTATTTTGGTCTTGAAAAAATATCAAATAAAAATGTGTTCCTTAGATATATCGTAATCTAATATTTGCTCTTAACTTTTACATTCGTAGGCGTTCGTTGTTATTAGAATGTAACATATCTTTAACGCACAACACGAATTTCATAAATTAGCGTAGCTAAAAATGATAAAATTTAGGTTCCACTAGTTAACAGTCACAGCAATTATTATCTATTGCTGTTCGAATAACAATAATGCAACGACTAGCTACTCGGTTACAATTTAGACTAACTCAAACGCATTCCGCTGGCTAAGTTAATAAGCGCTGTAATGGAATATTTCAGTTATTGAATTAGACATGGAAATTCGTAACATAAATAAATAATTTGCCACTCAATAAAGTTAGGTACTCATTATGGAACAGAATTGAAATTTGTCTGAGCTTTACCCTATTTCGTCTCGCGCTTATCTATTTCTGCCCTTACTATATTTCAAAATGATCTAAACTTGATCTGTTGATTTATTGGTCATTTCGCTTTCATATCGTACTTTAAATTTTCCAAAGAAGCGAATCATATTAACACCCTTTTCTTAATATACAATGTCGATCGAAAAAAATAAACGCTACCAAATATTTAGTTAATTATTTTAGTGAAAACTTAATCATTTTCAGTTTACAAGAGATTTTAGAAACGCTATATATAACTATAGTAAATGTTACCATTTTCGATCTACACATTCGCACACAACGGAAACTGGAAAACAGTCCTGTAAAATTTGTCAGTGATATTCGAGCTCGCACTTTGTCTTCATTAGTAAAATGTAGGTTATATATAAGCTACGAGATAAAATACACGTAAGCGATAATGGATTTGCACAGATAAGTTTACTATGTACAGCGATGTCTGAACGATATCAACGTGTCAGTGACCCTTTATAATGGATTAACGCACGCAAACCCCAGGCATAGCCTGCGTAACTAGGCTAGGTTTATATATCGCGAAACATGACAGGTATTGGCGCTGCTTTCGCCAAAAATGGTTTCAAAAAATAGTCGTTACAATGTAATAAATTATGGAACTCGTGTTCCATATTGAAAATAACAAATTATTTTAATCAAAACGGCAAATTGAAGTTAGTAAAATAAGTCGTGGAACTTTGCAGATACAGTGCGGCTTTTTGACACAATTTCGACGAATTTAACAATAACGTCAACATTTTCCACCGCTGGTTTTTATTATTTTCAGACTGACAATGACAACAAACAACGTTGTATAATAAGATTGTGTGTAACTTCTCAAGCATGCAAGGGAACGGAAAGTTGCTTTATTTTAGACGCATCTAGAACGCAAGAACACGACTGGGGCACGAGTCGGATACTTTCCTACACATTCTCCGGTAAAAGTATATTTTCTATGCGTATTAATAGGGTCTTACCGATGTCATGTATCTGCAAACGGACAACTTCACACCACTCTTTAACGACGGGTTAACAACGGACCGATTCGTTTTGCGCTTTTCAATGTCCGTCGTGATATCTGGTTGCCACGTAGTCTAGAATTTATCACGCCCGCCGACCACACACCAAGAAAATTTATTTATTTGGGCGAGGTTTTATGATGTCTACAAATACGTAATTGAACATAAAAGTAATGTATTTGACCGTCGTCACTGGGCCTCGGAGAAGAATACTGCATATTTTTTCGCTTTAGTGACATAAATTTTACGTTATCTTAAATAAATATGCGCTAAAAATATCATCATCCATTTCGATTTTCGTTACTAATACTCAAAATATGCCAAACTCAATTAGATAAGGCAGGGTAGCACTGTGCTATTGTGGATTATTTTTGAAAATCTGGTTGATAAATTTTCCATTTATAAATCATATCATATAATTTACGTAAAAATGAAATACCTTTGTCAGTATTGTAGGATCAAAATAACATAAAACAGAGTAAAGGTTGCGAACACTACCAAAGTATATTTTACAATGTGTAACTGATGGCAAAGAGATAATTAATTTTTACATCTATCGAGCGACGCACAAATTTATGTATTATACATATAATACTTTGCAAATAAAATAGTCAAGGATGAAGTGAGGTAAAACAATAACGAAAAAAATGTAAAAAACTTTTATGTTGTCTAATTCATTATTAATTATGAAATGCACCCTAGAATTCTCCGGCCTTCTAAACATATTTTGCTTTACGCTGTTACAATAAAAGACGACACATTATTGACGGCCAGTTCTACAGCTGTTACTATTCTTAAAATACCTTCAAATTAAATTTGCAGTAAGACGACATTGAAAGAAAGTAACGAACGGCGCCGACAGATGGAATTAGGTTAATAGAAATACTAACGTACAGTCTGTGTACAAATATACGTTCGTTCAAGTGCGCAAAGCAAGGACTGAGGCCGTCTGGCAATGAACGGAAGTAACAGTGAAATTTTAGCGGATATTTGTGCATTAAGCAGAATTATCCGCTAAAATTTCACGAACAAAACACGTTTTACCAATATGAAACCACCAAACTATTACAACAAATCCAGTTAAATTATTCAACGAGAACTAATTATGAAATAATAACAAAGGTTACACATACTTTCATTAATTAATTCTACGAGTTTAACATATTGAAGCAGGTTTAAGAAGACATTTATGAACGGTTTTTAAAATGTTCTATCTAGACCACCAAAGGCTATAATCGTAAGGTTTCGTTAATCGTCAATACAAATAAAGGATATTGTCCTAATTATATGAAACCACCAAATTATTACAACAAATGCAGTTTAGAGGTTAAATTATTCAACGAGAATTAATTATGAAATAATAACAAAGGTTATACATATTTTCATTAATTAATTCTACGAATTTAACTGATTGAAGCAAGTTTAAGTAGACATTTATGAAAGGAATTCAAAATGTTCTATCTAGACCACCAAAAGTTATAATCATAAGATTTCGTTAATCGTCAATATAAATAGAGGATATTGTCCTAATTAATTTATAATCAGAAAATGCCGGATTTCTACTATTGTATACGACTTAAGAATTACAAATCACTATTTAAGAATTACATAATACATAGTAGAAATCCGGCACAACACACTAAATGAAAAGGGAGAAACGATTGAACAGCGCCGCGCCGTACGTTATTGGTTCGCGTTTATGATGCATAAAACATAATATGTCATTTAAACGTGTATAGATACACGAATTACGTTTGAGCCTTTCCTAATTATTTGAAACTGGTGGACTTTTTCAAGTGAACTTTTTGGTTTAAGAAATAGTACTGTATTAGTAATGCGTGAAGTGTATTATAAAATTGGCTTGTAGTGTAATTGTTTTATTTGGATATTCGATAGACAATTCATTCAACACCCCGCTCAACGGTTTATTGGATAAATTTATTCTTGAATTACCAAAGTTTAACTCATATTTATAGTATATGAAGACGGAAGATATAGATCTTTTGAAGGAAAGTTATGTTTACGTTATAGTTAAAAAACACATTAAGGGTGATTAAAATAAAACATAATGTAATTAATAAAGCAAAAATAAACAACAAAACTAACAAATGAAATATACGCTTCCTGAATAGAAACGTAGTTTCAAATATATTAAGCACTCAACGACACTAAACATAGAAATTTATACACTCGCTCATCTAAAAGACATTCAATAAAGACTTCATATTCACTCACCGCAGTATATTTACTTGTACGTGTACTGGGAATGACCATTGATGTGACGTTTTTTTAGACTCATTGTTTCGCTGCAATATTTCTTTAAATTATTTATATAGAATATTGTCTATAAACAGCAGGCTTCTATGGGTTCCCGAGTACAAAATAAGACGATTATAATCAATATCTTTTTCGTATCTCATCGCTTTCTCTAGATACACTATATAAACGCCAACTAAGGCGTTAGACGTCGAACGTCACTACGCGGCCTAATGGCAACGCATATACAGCACACGGTCATTCCGCCGCTTGGCGTCGTATTCACGGCGTGCTATTTACAAACAGTAATATAATATAAACAAATTAAATATTTCATAAATTTGATATTAACGTTTTGGAAAATACACACTGCTTCTATAATAACTATTCTATGAGAGATCAATTCATTTCTAATATATAATTCCTTTAATCACAGACATTTGGAGTGGTTATAGTTAACTAGTGCTTTTTGTGATCAAATAACAAAGACGAATCGCACTACAAACGTACTGCACCACATAACTGACAATAGCATTGCACATTCGTAGACAAAAAGAGCATGTTGTAATGTTTATTGTTTCTATGATTTGTTGACATTTTTAAAGAATAACCACGAAAATTGAAGATAAGAACGCAATAAAACAAACGTAATGACCGATAAACTACGAAAACACTAATAAAATGGGAAGAACAACAAAACACACCCATAGTAAACTTAATAAGTTTACTATGGGTGTGAGCATTGAGTCTAACTGAATAAATCATATTCCGAATTATAAAAAAAAAACCAATAAAAAAACGAAAAACCAAAAAAAATTTGAGTCAATATTTGAGAATATTCTGGAAAAAGATAATTTATAATTTGTCGATACGTGAGCATGAATCACGCCAGGTGCAGGTGTAATTTACGCACTCGATTTACAAATGGATGGTATTATGCAAAAAAGCGTAATCTATCGAATATAATTTTGAGAAACTTGCTGGTCTAAATCATAGTGTTTGATTTATTTTCACAAAAAATATAAACGTATTTATTGCAGGAGTTTTGATTTTACATTTCTGTCGCAAAATGTTCGTAAATTTATTCGTTATAATAGCTTTAAATTTAAAATAAAAAAACACTTATTGCTACTATTTCATCCGAAAAGACGTAACCAGTAATTTTCGCGCATGCGCAAAGCACGAAAAAACTCAGGATGCTATGACGTACGTTCGAAACTACGGGAGACACAATTTATTTGTGACGTTTATTTGCAGTTCGGAATGGCCAGAGATTAAAGAAGAGCTATATTACCTGGCCAACGATCATTTGATCGTCATGATGTAATTTCAAGGTGTTCCATTGAAAGATGAAGAAAATTATCAAGTTATTCACCAAAAACGAGATATTCGGTAAAATCAAATGCAATATTCTCAGTGTCGAGTGGTGAAAACGCGGATTACCACACTGTTATACGTTATTTTCGTTGGAAAGAAAAATACAGATGAAATTGACAGTGTAATAGTTGCTGAATTACCGGATAAAGATGATGATCCAGTATTATTCGATATTGTGACCAAAAAATGGTGCATGGACCCTGCGGAGATCAATGTATAACATCACTATGTACGAAACACGGTATTTGTTCAAATAAATACCCTCGGAGAAACCCTCTAAGAAATTTAAGCCCTCCGAATATGTGTACTGGTACAAGGCTACTAATTAAAGCCTTTAATTAGGAGCCTTGTACAACGTGACAACTAATTGTGGCGACCGTCCTCACTAGCCCTGTAGCCGGTCAGCTGGCAAACATCCCGAGGTTTCTAATGATTCCCACGGACTTACCGATAACTTTCAAACGGCTGCAATTTTGCAGTGAAACATCGTTTGCGATGACTATTACTAAGTCCCAAAGACAAACCTTCTCTTTCGAATTTGTCGATTGGAATCGCAAGTTTTTTTCCATGGCCACATATATGTAGGTTTATGGCGAGTTGGAACCCAGAGAAACAGTACATTCTGCTACCAAAAAAATAAAACGACGCTAAACAATGTGTACAGCGAAACTCTAAGCCACTAATAAATTTAAATACGTCAACTACAGATAACAAGATAAATTACAAAATCCAAGAGTGCAATATAAAATCGCAAAAAAACTATTAAAAAACGGGTAATAAACTACAAAAAATATAAAATGAAAAATAAACAAAAATACAAAAAAGAACCTTAAAAAAATACTCGCGGCTTTCATGTACATGTTAAAAAAAACCTGTCACTATTTTCGTTCAGGAGAGTGATAACAATTTGTATATTGATTTTTTAAAGACACTTTTACAGCCAAAAACAGAATTCCAGCACTCCATGCACTAGTCTTCTATAAAGTGCAAGGTCATTGGGCAATATTTCTATACAGGATTTCATGAGTATTTAGCAAACTAACTTCTTTTCTGGGTATCTTGTCTGTCGATTGCTGCTGATAAAATCTTTCAACAGAAAAAAGTCCTTGTTCTTAAGTTTTACTTATATTGAAACTTTTGCCCCTTGTGGAATTGATTGAGAATGCTTGAAATCTGGAGATAAATAAATTCGATGTTGCTTTTAGAGTATACTCCACATCATCATCAATACTGGATATTATTTATACACGATCACTTCTCGTTTAAATCCTGTTTGCAAAATAACGGAATGAGAGCTCGGTTTGTGCAGGATAAGACAGAGGTTGAGACATTATTGTGAGGTGATGTACTTATACAATGCTTTAGTATTATGGCTATTTTTTCAAAATATTATAGCTTCTCTTTCGTATATGGACATCAAGGCGTAGGCTAATTCTATAAGAAAACAACATCACTTAATGCATTATCCTAAAATAAGAAATTAGATTTGAAAGTATAAGAAGATTAACTATTTTATTACATTTTATAATGTTTTGCGGCTTCATGCACATTTTATTTAAAACTGCTCAACACAAAAGCAAAAAAAATGTCGAACTAAGTCATTATTTTATTTGTTTACACTCTTGCATAACACCATCCAAATAATCCGTTATTAACATTCGAGTGTTGAGCGACCGAGCATAAATTCATCGAAAAAATATCGACTATACGGATAATTTAGTGTTTTCTATTTTTTTTAACATAGGTGCTATTTATTATAGTGAAGCATTTAAATGTAATTATTGAAGGGAGGAATATTGAAGGTAAAAAATATATTTTTATTGAAAAATAAAGTATTTCTCTGTGATAAGATCACAAATAAAAAAAATACAGAATATTTTCAGCTAATATCTTCTAGAGGAATCCGAGAATCCCGAAAAAAATCTTGCTTCACCAATTAATCATCACCTAGATATAAAAGGTAACTAGTTTTTGCCCACAGCTTCGTTCGCGTGGAAGTTAGATGACTTTATTGTAGTATGATGAGGATTGTAATTTTGTTAATTATAAAATTGCAGTTATTGTTCCAAGTTTTTACCACATACTTTAAAACGTTATATTATTCATCGCCCGCACATTTTTCGGCGTAGGTAATTTTCGATGTCTACGAACAGCTCGTTAAAGAAATTATTGAAACAGAACACTACAAGAGATTTAATTTATGAACATTTTTGATAACTTCACTTTCTATAGTCCAAAAATATTCATTGAAGCATCTTTCCATTTCCTTCCTTAATTGTTTGCATTTGAAAAGAAACATTTTCTGTGGTTTAATTATTACAAAATGTCAACGACAGGCCAGTTTTATCAAGTTTTTTATAGGAATATTAAGAACTATAACTCTTATCACACATAATTTTTATATATTTCCAACGGTTTATGTAGCATCCGTCAAGATAGGTCACAGATACAGACCTTTCTCAGAATTACCTCATAAAACTCAATAATGTTGTTACAATACTCATTAACGTTAATATATTAAAAGCTTCTAGAATAAATAGCCTAATTAAAACGGCGAATCGTATCGATATAGCAGAATTTCAGTTGAAGTGAAAAAAAACAAAGCGACAAACAGACAAACGTTGCATGTAACAAATGCAGTAAACGTCAAAATTAGGTATATTGTAGTACACCATCCACACACTACCATTAAACCTAAACATCAAAAGACACCATTTATTTTTCCACCTTTGTTCTTTTCTTGATCAAAGACGAAAAATAAAAAAGCTGAATACGAAAGAAACATAAAATTAATAATCCATAAAATCGCAGTTAATTTGTTCGCGACAATATCTAAACAAGAAGTTAAGTAAGGTAACCAATAATTAAATGTTTTTTCTAGTTCTCTTTCTTCTTCAATACTTGCTGAACGTTAATAATCCAAACTTACACTGGCAAAGGAATAGATTTTTAAAAGAAAATTATTGTGGTAACACAATATCCAGTTCAGATGAATATAGCAAAACTATCAACTTCTATTTTTCAGCAGAACACAAAACGACAATAAATTTTGTTATTGAAAGAAAAAACAAATATGTGTACGAAATATCTCAAGGTTCGTAATTACGGTTTCAGCGATGCGAAACGCTCCGCAATGCTTTTCCGATGTGCAATACCTTGACACACTATTTCTCCAACTAATTGACAATCTCTATTTAACCAACAGTGCAATGTGAATGTCATCTGGCCGAGCAGTCGTTAATGAGCCGACTCGGTGCGCGCAACACAATGCAAGAGATCTAGCCGGCGAGTGGGACGCGTATAACAGACGGGACCGGAATTGCCTATTACAAGTACAAGCCGCAAATGCGGTAGAAAGTACACGCCGACAGACGGTGAGCGAGCGCACAATTCGGCCAGTCGATGATAGGCGCGGACAATGAACCGGCACAGATTTCGCACACGTTAATTCCTTCGTCGAAACGCTACTTCAAAACGGTCGAATCGGAAACGCTCGACATTGAAGTTAGCCGGTAAGAGAAACGTATGTCTACGCATGTGGTCACTGCCATTTTCGCAATTCACAAAACTTTCAACTATTTAATTTTGTTTTACATCTGTAAATATTTTTGTTACACATGTTGTTAGACGTGGGAGGTTGTGCAGGGTGAAATATAAACAGGAATTATTCTTTTTAAAGTTATTAGCGTGAAATTATGATACAAATTCAGTCCGATATTACTTTATGTTTAACATAAATGTTACGGAATTATTAGTCTTTAAGCAAAATTCCGCATAATGAATCATTGTGAAACCTTTATTTTGTGCCATGGTTTTTTTAGTCATATATACTAAAAAATGCCAAAGAAATCTTTTGTTTTTGATGTCATTTACCCTTGTTTCGAAAAAAAAAACTGTATCTCTTCCAAAATTATCCAATTTTAATAATTTTTCTGTGTTTTCTTAATAAAAACTTGTACAAGGATAATAAAATACAAAGAAAATTATAGAAATATATAATGTGAACTAAAATTATAACAAAAACTGAAATCAAGGTCACATCGTATTTTCCCAGTCCGGTACATCCTCCGTATCAGCAAAATAATTGTCATCGTCACTATTATCACTAACACTCAAAATTTGCATTACGCCAAATTGTGAGCGCACCACAATGTCACTCCCACTATCACTTTCTTCACGACTTGAAGAACCATCATTTTCACTCGAATTATTTTCATATTCCGACATTATGGGTTAAAAATGTTCTTTTCGTGGATCCTTTTTATTTTATAATTACTCATAATATTATAATTTGAACTTTATGTAACACGTAGAAAGATACAAAATTAGCGATGCGTGCGAACGACCTCCCCTACCGCGCGCTACTGATTTCGCGAGCGCCACCGCGCTCGTGGCAAATTTAGTTAGTACGCGCACGAGGCGATGGCGCTCGTCGGCACTCTATCGGTTAAAATGGAAACCTTTTTCACTTTATGGAAAGGTAGCGAAAACAGTTGACATTACGGCTGACTTTATAGATTATTTAAATATGTCTTTTGGTAATTTAGTAAATTTAGCCTTACTAGTCTAATTAATTGAGCAAACTGGAAGGTAAAATTACTAATTTTTATAGTTACTTTATAAAAATTATGTATTATATTAGATACCAATAAATGTCATTATATACTTCATCTCATAAACAATATTTTGCATTTGCAGAAATACTACCGCACTAGAAAATTAAGGGATGTCTCGGATCCATTACTTTACCAAAAAGTACGTTCATAAAATACTTTCGACTTTCTAAAGAAATTACAAAATTTCGACAATTTGCCACCGATGTTGAAAGGAACACGAATAAACCTTACTTGTGGCGCAACAAAAAAAAAACGAGTGTGCTTTAGACCACACGACAAATTTTCAGAATGAAAAATGTATTTCCGAACCAGTAGAATACGTAAAGAAATGTTTGTACTATCAGCCCTATGTTGTAGCATTTACTTAACGTATACGTTTAGCTAACTTCAAATTCGCAAAATATGAACTTTAAAATGAATATACAATTGTATTCATTTGAACGTAGAATATTTAATGTATTGAACAAAATAATATTTTATAAAATTGTTCAAGAACGAAATGAAATTACAAAATAAAAAGGAAGTCATGAGGACTGCCGACAGAAGTGAAAACTTAAAACTGTATTCCCCTTCCCCTTCCTTTTCCTTTACATTGCTACAAAAGATTTTCACTAACTTATATCTCCCTCTCAACTTCCGTTCGCCTCGCCCAATCACACTTTTCGTAACGCTCTCGTCACGCATTCACCGGCTTACTCCCCAAGTCAAACGTGCGTAAAGAAGTTTTACTTCAAAAACCTATAAAATTTCCTGTCTTACATGGATAAAATACAGAATTGTTATCGTCGACAAAATATAGACTCTTTCTTCTGCTCATAAAATTATGATGCTATTCATTTCTCTCAAACCACAAAATGTAACGACAAATAAAAGACAAGGACAACGCCAGTGTGATACAACATGCGATTTTTAAAAGCAAATATTAAGGAAACATTTATAATCGTGCGTTAGCTAAACGTATACGTTAAGTAAATGCTACAACATAGGGCTGATAGTACAAACATTTCTTTACATATTCTACTGGTTTGGAAATATATTTTTCATTCTGAAAATTTCCTGAACATCTTGTTAGAAAGTGAAGACCTGTCCAGCGGTTTTCCTGCAAATTGTGTCTTGTAAAACCTATCCAGTAGTTTTCCTGCAAATTCAATCGTATAACGTTTGACGTTCTCGCGAATTTATTTCATACTTCATGTAAGAATAGAACATTTCTAATTTATTGGCTAAAGTGTTTTGTTCCGTAACTTACCTAATATTTTCTTGAAGTTGATGATAATATGTAAAATTCACTGTTCGTTTTTCATAAAGAGAATCAATTAGAACAATTCCTTTAACACTCGAGAAAAGTTTTTACTTCCAGTATCACTGACCTAGTATCAGGTAAAAATACTATAATTAAAACCTTCCTCTTCAGACCAGTAAAGAACCAGAAACATTTGATATATTTCCAATAAAGTATTAATAAACTGCTATTCAGTAAGATGACATGGAATTAATCTTATGGAGATTTTCAGAAATAGATTCCACATTTACGCCCTAACTACTAAACTACTATAAGTTTTGACAATTAACGAAGAAATTATCCTTATATGTCGTTCGCTATTAATGAGTTTCTTAACAACTTGAATTGTATTTTTGTTTGTCGTCGAAGAATTCATAGAATATATGAGTGAATATTGGGTGAGTTGAGTTTTCACATCATTAATCTTCATAAACTTATATTTTGATACCGCGATTGAATAGCTGTTTAAAAAATTCTAGTTTACATTTCTCTTATAAAATCCTAAAGCTATATGATTTAAATTAATAAATTTCTTCATTCACAATTCATTAGAACTTCGGTAACAATCTAAAGAACTTCATAAATAAAAAAATAATTCCATTCATTCGTTTTACGTGTATGTTGAGCGTATATGTAAGTGTATAAGCAAATACGCGTAAACTCAAATAAATAACTAATATTCCTTAATAGAAAACAATACCGTCTAATATCTACTTAACTCATATTGAAGAGTAAAAGTTGATACCATTTTGTCTGCAGAATATCTTCAAGAATACTTCCAATTTTGTTTATCTATACAATAGTTTCATTTGTTTGACGGTTACCATGAGAGAGACAGATATAAAGAAATTGATAAAATAAACAATACATATCTGACGTTAATTCTTTAAAAACGGGGAGAAACATTAATAAAATCTTCGTTTCGAGTTACGTCTATTTTTCATGTAAAGCAAGTGCACTACGGGACATTCTAAGAAGAAACATTAGTCATATGTTACACATATTACCAATATATTTTTATCACTTATACTTAAGAAAAAATGTATGTTACGAGTAGGTGTTCACAATGTTATTGACACCGCCTAGGGGTCATTAAAACAAGTTCGTTCACAATTCATGTAAAGATTGTGCATGAGCTAATGTATAAAGCAGAATAATTTGTCTTTTTTAGATTTTATTAATCGTTTTATTTAATTCTGTACTGTAGTATTTACAGTATTAGAGCACGCAAAATCTAAGCCGGGAATTGTTCATGATTCACGTTCACTAACATGCCACGAGGGAGGTTAAACGTGTACAGAATGACGAGAGAGGCCATATATAAAAATACGAATTTCTTTTCCTTAATTAAAATCCACATTCATCCTAATAGATTTTTCAGACCATTTAGTATGTTTATTTATACTTCTATAAAATATTATGCACGCGCTTTCAAAATATGTCGAAATAGCCAATTTAGTCTCCTTAATAATATCTATATATTTCCCCTAAAGATTGTTCATTGTTAGAAATAAATAATAGTCTAATGGGGCCAGGATATTGCGTAGTAAAGAGAATTGTTCATAACTTGAAATCTACGCTTGTGCCGGGCAGCCGAAAACATTGCTCCTATGTATTGGTAGATTTCGTGCAAAAGCACACGCCTTCGGACCACTTTCCCCTTTCTCGACATGATCACGTTTAATAACGCGATAAAGGGGGGCGGGGGGGGGTTCAGTCATGTGTAGAAAAATTACATGGGTGTTACACGCTGCACAGTCGACGGGACGAAAAATCATTATAGTGGCATTCAATTAGTTTAAGGCCACATAATGTACTTCGTCAGAATCGCGCTACGCCGAGCGCCTGAACCGGGGGATAGGAGATTCGAATCATGTTTTCGAGCGCGCCTCCATTCACTGTTGCTAGTCGTGTAATTACAGTGAGGTGAACGAAATAAACACCAAACGACGGCATTGATGTATCGAAAATCGACTATTTTAAAACTATAAAGTTCCAATGTCGTTAGTGTTTACTGAGAGAAATGTAGATTAAAAAGATAGAGCATTGGGAGAAATGCAAAAATGAAAAAAGTTCAAAAATCTGACAGAGGAGTACAGTTAAAATTGTTAAACTTAAAATTTCATGCTAAAATGGTCAAGTTTCGAATTTGGACACGCATAACATATATAAACTCTTATCCAATGTCATTGTCTGGTGTTAATTTTTTGTTTCCTTACCCTTGTAACCAATCAACAGGATACTTTTGTGCACCAAATAAGGGTAGTCATCAGCTTTCTCATCAGTTTCAACCTCTTGAATATTTTAAGAAGCGGTGTAATTGTGTCTAGAACATTAGCTTACGGCGATCACTACTCAAAAATTCGCTTTAGCTCAACAAAGACACCGCCGCAAGGTACAACATTATCTACAATCCTCAAGTTGGTTTTAAAACAATTCTTTTTAAACAATTCTTGCAAAATAACTATAACTTGGTGAAATCACTGCGAGCAAAAGCTAGTTCTACTTCAAACGTCCATGTTATCATTACCCATTCCAGAACTGCCCTACTTGCGTCGCCCGTCGTTAGGCTATCTTGATACTTACGCGATAAATCGAATATAATACGCAGAAATGTTTCAGTCGGGGCGCGTCTAAAAAACGAACGTCCTATCATTCGTCGACAGCGTTCTTTGCATTTTAATCGCTAATTTAGCTGTGTTTCTGCGCTGAGTGAATCAATGATATATAATGACTGCTGAATACTCTATAGTGGCGTTTGTAATTTAGCCCTCTTAAAAGTGGTAATTACAGCAATATTTTGCAAAAAAGATCGCGGGTCGGAGTCCCGTATAATATGTTTTAGTGTTAGCGTCCGCGTTGAAATTGGGTAGTACCCAATAAACCTACCAACCAGTGTTTCCTTTTAGCTACCTTAATTAAGCTTTTAAATATTGTAATTTGGCCTTAATTAATTTATTATCTCCCAATATAAGTACTTAACGTTAAAAGTAAATAATTAATGAATATATTCGAAAGTAATTATTTTAATTTTTACTCCTATAATCTGACTAAAAACAAATAATTCCCACGAATTTGTGTAAAAAAAGTACTTCAAACGTACAAATAATAATGAAAGACTAACAAAAGGTGGACGTAGGAGAAATATGCAGAAAACAAAACCAACAAAGAAAAATAAAGATCACGAACCAAGTGCAAACTTTAATTGGCCAGATATCGATTGAAACGAAATATAGTTATGACATATGTTCATGTAACGGGATGAAAGATGTAAATTAAATTAACATATGGGTTACTCTGCTAAAATAGCAGGCAGAATGATGTATCAGTAACAACTACTCAGTAAGTTAAGTACAAAATATGATATTCAGAATAAACATTCAAATTAACTAAAGACATAGTTTAAATCTATGATTTGAGTACATTACAACAAATATACGAATTTATGTGGTTATCTTCCAAAATGGATCTATCCATGTTCGCATGATACCTATTTGCTGTGCCACATACACGGCTAGCGCATCTGTATGCATGAGCGCACGGTGCCATTTAAACGTTCGGTATGAACGCCTAGAGTGTTTGCGATGTAATGACGCATAATGGCGGCGACACGGCCAGGACCAAAATGGGCGAAGGAAGCCAGAAGGACGTAGTCGTCGCATCGCTCAAGGATAACGTCACGGCGATTCACCAGGACATGCAAAATGTAAAACAAGTGCGACGGGTGGCAACGGCGACAGCGCGTACCGAGCCACGTCCGGTGCATTCGAAATTATAACGCTTTGACCCGTGTTTATTCATAGAGGTTGTTGATCCGTTTCAACTGAATAATTCTAAAAACATCAGAACGTTGCACATAAAGAAACGAGTATCCCTGAAATTTGTATATTTTAGAGTTACGAACCTTATTTAAAGAGGAACTAGGTAAGATCCATAAAATGTTATTTGGCTGTGTATACGAGTACATAATTTCTTAGGCGGTTGTATGAAATCGCAAATATAATAAATCGAAGGAATGGAAGAAAAAATTCTCTTCGGATCACCAAATTTAGTAATCAATGTTGGCTGTGATTAGTATTTGGATCGGTGGCTACGAACGAATATATAATGTCCAGGGATGTAGGTAATTTTTTATCATTAAATCACTTTTAATATTATGGGCAGTTCTATTTTATTCACTACAGGTGTAGTTTTAAGTAAAGTGAGGTATTATTAAATAATTACAAAATATTCGCCAATTTCGTAGTGTTAAGAGGAACTTGTAAGCTGCAAGTTTTTACAATAATGGTAGAGCGTCCTTCACTATAGGTGTAGTTTTAGGTAAAGAGAAGTATTATTGAATCATCACAAAATATTCGCCAATTTCGTAGTGTTAAGAGGAACTTGTAAGCTGCAAGTTTTTACAATAATGGTAGAGCGTCCTTCACTATAGGTGTAGTTTTAGGTAAAGAGAAGTATTATTGAATCATCACAAAATATTCGCCAATTTCGTAGGCTCCACAATAATGGTAGTGACCTTCACTACAGGTGTAGTTTTAGATAAAGATAAGTATTATTGAATCATCACAAAATATTCGCCAATTTCGTAGACTCCACAATAATGGTAGATTGTCCTTCACTACAGGTGTAGTTTTAGATATAGAGAAGTATTATAAAATCATTACAAAATATTCGCCAATTTCGCAGTTTTAAAAGAAACTTGTAAACTGGCTTCACAATAATGGTACAGTGTCCTAAGCCACTAGATGTGCGGTTATACGCATGAGCCTGTATCGAACGCGGCGCAATCGCCAAAGGTCAGCCAGCAGCGATGTTGCAAAAGGATTCAACGGTGCGGAACGTCGCTTCTATAAATACATAGGAAAACAATCAATAACGCGAACAGCCGATATGATGAGCAATGCAACCCTATAGGCTCACGATTATGTCCGACATTAGTTATACCGTATGTAAATAATAAAAGCAATTACTGTCTGCGATAAGGCGCATTGCCCTATGTCTTACATCGCATCGTCGTTCGGTGACGCATTGATTTCAATCAATCGGGCGAGGGCAAGGCAATTACACTGAATACATGTTCGTTACTTTTCTGTCTTATCGCCAGATTGAGTGGTATTATTTATTGTAAACGTCAATGTGCCATATTGCATTCTCTATCAGTTTAATCACCGACTAACAAAGGATTTGATATTACGACATCTTAATGTGTAAATAAATGTGCAATTAGAGAAACTTATCAATCACAAATTAATACAATAAAACTTCACTTTTTATGAAACAAAAACGAGGAAAGAGTTAAAGAAACCATAAATTCTTATTCACATTGGTATCGTTTATTCAGAAGCGGTGCATAGAAAAATGCTCTAATACAATAAAAGTATTTAGGTTAAGCGGAAAAATATTAGTTTTTTTTTCTAAAAGACTACCACAAATGATAGAAAAAAGTGAAAGTAACTGAAATACGAATTTAATGGGGAAATTTATATAATAATAGACGACATTGTAAGAAAAATTTAAACTCCTTCCCTTCAGGGATTAATTTTAAAGTGAACGAACATCAGCGTGGAAAAAGAAAAATATATATTTATATCTTACTTCGAGCGAATTGATATCCTTTTAAGTAGGATTGAATGTGGCTAAGCGATCCAGGCTACAAATACTTTACATAGTACATTCAAACGTTAAATAAGTACACATTAATAAGGATGTTTAAACGTAAAATTAACTTTTTGTTAAAATTTACTACAGAAACATGGTCTCTAATTTACTAATCGTCAATAAGTTTAATACGTAGTTTACTAGTTATTACCCGCGGCTGCGTCCGCATAAAAATTGATTCATGATCGAATTTGAAAGTACGTATTGGTACTTTATAATAATTAGAATTGGTGTAGTGAAAGTAGGAAGATTATAAGTAATTGATCAGCTGAAGAAGTTGCTTCTTTAAGAAAAGCACCAGCACCATCTAGCGGTGTTCCAATCATAGTTTTATGTTATCCCATAAGTTTGTTTGTGTTTGTTTTTGGAACGAAGTTCCTTGTCGCGCGTTGCGAAAGGGGGTTAGACGGAAAAAATTAAGACCAAAAGTTGTAACGACACTTTTTGCTATAGTTGCTAGCGGGCGCGCTGCAAGCCGTGCGGCGTGCGCGTGTTTCTCTGTCTGTCTCTCTCTCTCTCTCATAGAAAGCAAGCCAGTTATTTTCGTTTCGTCTTTCTATTTCGCATTGAACAGTGTGGTGTCGCGACGATTATTTTTGTTGAGTGTATACAGGTTTTTTGTACATAATAAATAATAAAAAATAATAACAATAATTATTATTATAACTTAAAAGAAATAAAATTTTATTACAATTCCTTCACTAATTAATCGAAAGGAACTTCGTTCCATCCGGGTGTCCCTTGACACCTCTCAAGTTTTTTTTTAATGTAATATCCTATATATTGGAAACAAGGTACTACCAATTGACCAAATAAAATCGTGTTCTAGACAAAAGTCGCCATAAATTCATAACATTCCAACAGAAAAGTTAACTCCACCTCGACATTAATGTAATAATTACCATGATCAATGTCAGAAAAATTATTGCTCCAAGATGTCGCGCACGGATGTAAACAATGAATCGATAACCAGTGATGTCCACGCCAAGATACGGCGGCTATACAACATAGAGTAAATATGAAAATGTTTTGGAATCCGTACCACCTGGTGCCTTCGTGAAATAAACATAACACGAAACAATGTGGCCTTGAACATAATGACCGAGATCGATCCCGCGATGCACACGATTCGATGAAAATGTATATTTATTACAACCGTGTATTGTAATAGTTTTAGTAATCTCGTTACTAAGTAACAAGTTGAAACATTTGTGTGCAATTTGCTGTTTTCAATAGAAGGATGAATATCATACTTAATGAAGGGGTGATGATATTCCCGAATATTTTGTATATACGGTTAATCTTCGCAACAATCATACTCCCCTGTGTTATAACTTATAGGCAATCTGTCATACGATGTTTTGTATTGAAGTGATATTTATATTTAACTGGTCTGTACTAAAATAGTTTAAAAGGACCATCTACCCATTTATTATGGTAAAATATTTAGAAATATGAAGCTAAGACGATTATACCAGCACAATTAAAACAAAACAGAAACTGGTGGTTTATAAAGCAAAAGAAATATTATAAATTAAAGAATTCTCCGAACTCCGACTTTCGAGCTAGGTAATTAAAAAACTGGCCAAGTGCGAATCTCTCTCGCGCATCGAGAGTTTAAGCCTCCTTTGAAGTGAAATTACTTTATTTATCATTAAGTCATTATTAATATAGACTTCCTAGCGCAATAAATATTTAATAATACCTAATATAACTAAGAAGGACTTACATATATTATCATGCATATAAAAAAACTATAATATCTAGAACATCATTATAATTTTCCTATAACCTTTACGTAACCTTCTAAATACAATTTTTTTTCATAATTTTAAGTCCATTACCTTCGGAAAGATATGTTCCATCCGAGAAAATATGTTCCTCCCCACTCTACAGTGGGGAAGAACATATTTTTGCATATTTTTTGGATATAAAATATGAAACAAAAAATTAAAAAACTTTGGAACTAGCCATATGCAACGATACACAACACTATTAAAAATTTTATTTAGAGTACTTAATTTGTCCAAAATATATTTCAATATAAATATTTACGAGTTCAGAATTAAACAAAAATATTTTCGCGTACTTAACTTGTACGAAATATATTTTTGAGCTATTTAGTTATGTGTGAGTTAGCTTTATTAAAACGTTCTACTTTCCAGTTGTTCAAATTTCAAGTTTCTACGTCAAGCGGTTTCTGAAAAAAAAACGGCTATGACAGACAGACGGATACGTGAGTGATCTTATCTCTTAATTTCCTTTTGAGCTAAGGAGCCCTAAAATTAAAAAAATTAATAAAATTAGACACTACTCCATTTGGTATTTACTCAAATTTGTCTTAATTAAGCACGTTGACCAAAAAATTGTAAATATGCTTATTTGCAGAACTCAACTGAAAATTCACATAATTTAATTTTGAAACAAAGAAGCGGTAAGATTAGTATTTCCACAAGGAAAATTATACCAAGAAGGGATTAATCAATACGTTCATGCCGCACCCAACTCGAGTACTGTACCGTAAACGATTATGGCAGACCACAATCCATCTTGACGTATGGCTTTCGCTTCACTCAATCTCATCGACGCTGCTAGGCATATTCTATTTTAACAATTCCTCATATTATGGTGATTGTTGCTTTTTCTTTTTCTATTAATTTTTCCATAGATAACTTTCTACTCACTTCTCACATTTTATACTTTTTCTTTTTTCAACTTCCTTGTAAGTTTTTCGCTATTCCTATCTAGTGTCATGGTTATAGAGTTCTGTGAAACCTGTAGTTTTAATTAAATAAAAGGAAAATTAAAAAAATCTTTTCAAATTTCGAATTCTATACACTTTGTAAAGAGCAGTTCCATAGTTCTGGATGGGCCTCTACTAATACAATTTAAATATTTTTTCTTCTCCAAAAAAATTTTCCTTTCTTATCTGCAGGAAGTTCAATTTCATTAAGTTTAAAAACATAATCGTTGTTAAAAACTACTAAAAAAAAACAAATTTTATAATGTAGAATAACTAAAAAAACAATGTACATACTGTAAGAATAAACAAAGCAGATTTTTTTAGATAATTTTTTTTGTCTGACCAAGTTGAACAGTACTAGAGAGATTTACTTAGAGCGTAAAAGATGGTAGAGATGCCGTGTATACTGCACATGACTTATCTAGCTAGACAGTCTATATAGAGGTTAGAGCGAGAGCACTAGCTATAGAGCTCTATTTGCTGTGTACACTATAGACTCAATATAGAAAACTCTATTACCACTCTAGCTAGAGCAACTCCAGATAAAAAATCTACAGTGTATTGGCACCGTAACACCTTTTATTGGAATATATTTTGTATCAGTTTTTAATTAAAAGAATATGATTTTTTTTAAAACAAACGGGAAACACGGCTGATGGTATTAATAATATAACACTATTTGCATAAAGTACGTCACAGTGTTTTTGAAAAACATCTTGCATTTTAATAGTAATTTTACTTGGATCGCTAAATAATTATATAGGTAACACTAAGGAAGAATCGTTGCATTAAACATGGATCATTCTTAATTTTTAATTGCCAATGTATTTTAAAATTATTTAACATCATATAGTATTAATGTTTAACACTATTTGCCTCAAATAAGTCACAGTGTTTTTGAAAAACCTCTTGCATTTTAATGATAACTTTACTTGGATTATATAAATTAAATTAACCGCCAAATAATTATGTAATTAACTAAGGAAGTGTCGTTGTATTAAACAAGCATCGTTCTTCTTAATGTTTCATTGCAAATGTATTTTAAAATTATTTCGTACGAATGAATGCATTCGGATGAAAGAACGACGCCGACAAATTGTTTGGAATAAATTTAATTACCTATACAATATGAATGGTGTTTATTAGGGAGTGAAAGTTGAATAGAACGTATTTTAGAGTGGTCCACTCGATCAGAGTCGTGGGCAAGATACGCACTGAGCGGAATCTTCGTTGCACATAACCACCGACTCTTTATCGTGAGTGCCGTAACTTAAGTGTAGTTTACAACACGATAATTGTATTTAATCTTATCTTTACCTGGGTCATTCACATTTATCCATTCACACTAGCCGTAGGTAATGCGAAGATAAAATGTTATCATTTATTATAATATTATTGTATGGACACAGAGCCTTTCATGATAAAATATAATTCCGATACTGTCCCGGAAATTCGATTCATCTCGATTACATTGTATGATGCTTTCGAAAACATAATCCGTACAAAATTATAGATTAAAGAATGAAAATATTAATGTCACAATAAACATCAAAAAGTCGATTTCTTCGAATAAAACATGCACGGGTGTTGAAAGCAGATCTATCAGACATTTCAAAAAAATATGTTACCAGACTTGAAACATGAGAAACCTCAGCCAACTGGAAATGCGAACTACCCAAAATATATTTTTAATTAACTTTTGTCATGCCTTTTTTATTCACTTATTATATCATTTAAATTTGTCGTACAGCTGTAAGAAATATCTATCTTAGAGATGTATTTATATATAGAACAAACGGAACATTTGCAAGACCGCCGGCCGTAGTTTGAAAGATCGGAATTATTGAAAGTTTTGTATAAAACGCAGTTCGTGATAAAAACGCACATAAAGGCATGATCACAATGTTTGCTTGTATTATTGCTAAAGATAATTAAATTTTAAATAAAAAAAAATTCCAGTGGGTCCTTTTACACTGATATAATAGACCCTAATAGACAGATATTAATGAACTTTTACGTTAAATATTTCGATATTGATAATATATAAAAAACGATTATACCTTTACCGCGATTCACTGCATAACAAAAACTGAAACAGGCTATCTTTACTTTAATGACCGTCTGTTTC
Organism: Druceiella hillmani; assembly: GCA_039881145.1. Classification (NCBI taxonomy): domain Eukaryota; kingdom Metazoa; phylum Arthropoda; class Insecta; order Lepidoptera; family Hepialidae; genus Druceiella; species Druceiella hillmani. The sequence continues at coordinate 76,823,585 of JAYKKI010000001.1, read as the reverse complement.
TTGAAGCGCCAAATAATTGAAAGCGGAGAGAAATTATCCATCACTCGTTTTTATCTATTATCAACGTGCTTCATCACTATTATTTACGATCTCATTCTAAACATACAAACTTATACCATTGGTGGTAAAAGAAGGTTGACCTTAAAATAATAGAAATAACAGGAGGTAATATTTTAAATATTTTTTTTAAATAGGCTAAAACTATGATGAGTGGCAATAAAATAAAGAAATTACTAAATATTTAATGGTGTAGCCACTGTTCTTGAGATAACCGATGTCTTCCGGGAATTGATGCGACGAGGACTGCAAATCCGTCTCGGCATTATTATGTAATGCAGCTAATTTTCTCTGATTTTATAATCGTATACCATTCCACTTTTTTTCTATTGGGCTGAGATTTGAACTATAGGAAAACAACTCTCGAATTTTGTCACAACCACCCTTTAATAAATTTGGTTAAAACCGAACATCTTTAATTTTCTAACCGCCGTGTTTGTTATTATTTCTGTGTATTTCAAATGGAATTTGATAATGACTGTCAGCTTTCATATTGTCTATTGGCAGATTTAACTTCTTGTACTTCGTTTAATTTGTTAGTCTGCATGTAATATGTAAGAAAAATAATTTTAATAACACGGACGCTCAAACTTTTCCTAAGTAATTTCTCTAACTTCAGCTGAACTCAAAGCTACGTTGCTTTTAGAAATCCGGATAATATTAAAACCATGGATTATACAAGGCCCGTTTAGCACTGAACACCACAGTTTTAGCATAATTTTAGATGCTCCACAATACTCGCACGAAAATAATTATTTGTCCAAAGATACAATTTTAGACTCCAGTATCTTCGATCACAAATTTTATTTTTAATCTGATTATTACTCACACGGATAATACCACGTATTATTTTTTGTAAACACAAAAAACACTGCTTGGCCTTTGCTAAACGACTATCATTAAATTATTCCACTTTAATAACGAAACTTAAAAAAAAACAAAATATGATTAATTATATAGAAGTGATTTAAAAATATGACCTGACTACAAACGATTATGAGAAACGGTGATTTTTGACAACACAAACAGTAAACCCCGCTAATACAAACCTGGATATACCAGGGTATTAGTCTAAGGACTATGAGGAACGGGTTAAATTACGCTTTTTACATCCACATTTACGTATTTGAGAAATTTCTTGTGAATTCCATTAATCAAAGATAATCTCGGCGCATTCATTGAATTCGGACATGACAAATAACCTTTATTCCTTTATCGAACTCTAACGAAAACGGCTTTGTAATGAACTCACCAAATTTCTACGTTTCGATTTTTATCTTCTTTCGCTCGACTAGATTTTAACCACGTCAATGTCAATTTTTAACTTTAACTAGTACTGAATCAAATATTGTTTATAGTCTATAATAACATCAGCTTAAAATTGAGACTTTTACGAGAATGAGATATTAAATACTAATTAATTACTTAGAATAAAATATTGTCAATTTTACAGTTAAAACCAATAATATTATACGCAATAGACACGTTATACACTATGTGGCTCCGAATAATACTTCGCGCGAATTACAGACAGAAAATTTGTAGACGAACAGACGCAGAGTCCAGAAAGTCGCCTATATAGAAGACAGATACGTATTGAAATTGAACGCAATTTTACATAACCATATAATATAACACAACGGTTAAAAGCTTCTAACGGACGATATTCAAATGAGCAGCCAGATTAATTTCGGTTGCCACTATGCCTTGTTGCCAAGCAAAAGACGACACGCTACTCGGACCGGTATCGACTATCGACCTTCACAATTAATTAGACTCCACACCCGTGAGCCTGCGATAAGATACGGTCCGAGCGGCGGCGGGGGACAAAGCCTGCGATGTGCATCGGTCGTCGCGACATAAATAAACGAGTCGACGTGTCAAACGGCGCGACCGTGGCGGCCTTGCGCCTCGATGATTGCCCGTCGAAAAAACTGACTGCCGCAAAAATTCGCTCGGCGCAAATATAACCCGAGAGCGATGATGCGCAGGAGACATCGCACCACGGCGACATATCCGCGGGATAGGTTCAATATTTCCTTGCAACCGGTATCTCTATTTTTTAAGTCAAAAATAAACAGAAACTTCTTAAAATAAATTCGCTTGATTTTTCTCAGAATTTATTTTTTATATGAATTTTAAACTGTCATGTACGTGGTATTATAATTCACAGATATTGAGCAGTCGGTTTTTTCCACGCGTATCGGATAGATCTTATCCCTGGCTGGATTCGAGAAGAATTAATGAAATACTTTTGAATTTTTTATAACAAGTAAGCAACTTACATCAAATCATCAACTTTTATAAGTAGATAATGGTTAGAATTTCTGTTCACGTCAACGGATCGCCAAAAAACTATATATCGTGGAAACTGTACATGATTTCTTTGATCATTCTGCATTAATGGGAAAAATTCAATACAGACATACATCTCATTTTTCAATTTCATTCCACCTCATTTTTTCGTCCGATGTTTACAGAACAGCATGTTTGAAAATTCAGCCTAAACAATAGTTGACAAACAGAATTTCGTACATGACTGTTACGAAATTTGCCTTGTATTGATAGTAAGTATTAAAAAAAAGATAAAGAAGTTTTCATTCGTATTAACGAGATAACAAATTCATTCGGGCTGTAATTTGGGGAAAATAAATAAATAAATTATTATTCAAATTAATTATTCTGGATACTTTTTAAATATTTTTTTTATTTTGATTTACACGTTCTGAACACGAAACATCCCTAGCGATCCTCCGGTTCAGATGCACCGCGAGTCAAAGCGATGAGCGGCGGATGTGCGAGGTCGGCGGTGGCGACGAACGGTGCCAATGAACTTGCGCGATCGGCGCGATGCTGCGCCCGCGACATAATTATTTATCGCTGCGCCCGCTGCAGATCTAATGGCCGCCGCAATTGCACTTGGTGCATCCGTCAATACTAACGACCGCGCCGATGTGCTTGCTTCCATCCGTCGGCGAATGCAGCATAAAAAACGGTGAAATCTATGCGCGGCATATATTAAACGCGAGACGACCATTGTAATGTTACAATACATATCGACAATATTTTATATCTCTATTATATATATTTTACACGAAAAGAAAAATATTATTGCTCGCTTAATAATGATTTTAAGAAACGATGATTTTTCATCACACACATGTTTTTGGAATAACACGGTAAAATCAGCATCTAGACTAGTAAAAAAGGGAAAACAAGGAAAATGAAGTTTCTAAAACCATGGATCAAATATATTGACGATCTGGGGGTGACTATAATTAAAAGTATCGTCCACCTTCGTTAAAAGTTAACCAAACTTTACTCCGCCAGTATCCGTTATGTTAGGGGTAGTAATTTGTTTGTCATTAAATTGATTAGCATCAATTATTTATATGGACTAATGAAACAGCTTAACTTTAACAATTTTTTGGTTTGTGCGAGATTATAATCAGGGCCTTTATTATTATACGACGTTAAAACATCAAGACACAACCACCACTTAAAAAACGTATTAAATAACAATGACGGAAAAGAAATAACCAAAGATGCAATCGCTTACCAAGTTAATTTATTTTTAATTTACATTAATTAATTATAAATTTAATACTGATAGATTGACAGAATTGCATATTAATATGGTTGAGGCAATAACGAGATATTCATGGAAGTGAATATTCTTAAAAAGAACAACAATCTTGTCTCTTCTTGCCATATAATAAATAAATTTAATATTTGCATTTACTTCAAGAGAAGTACGCACTTAATTAATAACTTGTAAACAATTACTATGACTATTTGAAACGTATAACGCTGCAAAAACGAGGCTCGATGGAGTAAACAAAGCCAGTAGTAGATCGCATTCGTTGGCATCCGCACAAATGAAAATCGTAAAGTTGCGTTTCGTTTAACGAGTATGGTAAGCGGCCAAAACCGCGCCCACCTCGCACGCGTAATGAGCTAGCAGACTGCTACGTCGTCTTCATTCGAACAAACCTATACTGAACAAAACATTTATAAATAAACAAAGCATTAATTTTAGACTATCTTCAAATGCATAAAACACTCAGATTCTACTTACTTTTTGTTACACTGTTACAAAAAAAAATTAATAGTAAATAAGCAAACATTTTAAGATTTTGGCTTTAAATTACTTTGGGAAGATTCACTATATTTTATAGAGTTGTTGATTAATTGATACAGCCGAGAATTTTTTTTGGATTTCCCTAGATAATATAGGATGAAAACGTCTATAATTTCTTTGACTTGGACTTTTATTACTGAGAAATACTTAACTTTTTAAGAAATAAATATTTTTTGTTTTCTATATTTTCTGAGTCATTATAACATTTATTCGTTTCATTATCAAAAAATAACCTCCATGGAAAAGTTAAAAAAAATACTAAACTACCAGCATAATAAAATTTTCTTTCTGCGAAATAATTCGCGTATTTCATGCATTCGCGTATTTCGAGGGCCTAAAAGACTATAGTGCACCACAATATTACGAATTACGCAATGTTTTTGTCCGCTTAGGCTTAGTATTAAAATTTGCTCAGTGATTTAACAAAAGTTTGAGTGAGTTTATAGACATTTTTTCATTGCACCGTATAGGATTAATATTGCGCAATATATTTAGTCTACGTTTAGCCTTCGAAGGACGGGTGATATCCCGTGCGTACGCATCGAAAAAAATACGAAGAAACTGACAAGACTTGAAGAAAGGGAGTTCATCGTCGTTCATAGAGAAAGCCTCTGTGGAATGCCAAGAGCAAGGATTGTCATGATCGTGATAAAAAGACCGTCTATGAATCACTGTTATTAAAGAGCCAAAAGCAACGAAAAAGGGCTTAGAAAAAAATCACAGATTTCCATAATTATTAAGTAAAGACTATGTGAGGAAATAGCATTGTGAAACTTCAAATCTTCGAGAGTGTTTTCAGTCTCTAGATATCGTAATATAATTGATAACCGTTGAAAAGGTGGTATAACTTCCCTCATATTTGTATTTTTTTTCTCAATCAATAATGTAACCAAGTCTAGTAACCCTTGTAACTTTGCCAAATCCAATTTTATGAAATTCTTACTTTACAATAAAGGTTAAAGCGTATTTCTGCAGGATGCTTTAACTGTGATTGAAAATGGAATAAGAAACAAAAAAAAATTGATTGTAATCGACTTATTTAGTACTTAAGAACCCGCAGAAGCTGGCTGGCTATATCAATTTAACAAGACCTGTGTACTAACTTTTGTCTGGGATTTCGCCCGCGTGAATAGTCGATGAAGGTTTTTATGCAAGTCTTCAAATTTCAAATTGCGTAGTAATTTATTCAATACTCTCGTTGCGCCATCTATTAATATTTTTAAAAAATATCTATTATTGAGTGAAAAAAAACCGACTGCCTATATATATTTTAATACCAATCATGAATTATGCCTATACCAAGTTTTATGAAAACCTAGGCATGATCCTATAACAAACATACAAAAGTATTTTTCGTATATATTATTATGCTATGTGTACTTACTACGTGTAGTCTACCCGTTACTCCGTCACACTACATTATGCATGCCAAATTTGATAACGACTTGTTGCTCAGTTGCATCGTTATTAGGTAAAACAACAGTTTAAAAAACTTTCACATTCATAATATTAACTAGGATTAGGTACAACTTGTATTAACACGTTGACCATGGCTACTTTTCAGAATTCCAGTTTAAAAATACAATTCAGTTCGTACAAATTATCTCATAGTTTCCTTGTGTACAGAAAGCTCTTCGCGGAAGCCGATAGCGAGTTTATTCGTACACAGACACATTCACGTGTCGCTTCGCTACAGTAAAATCAAAGATATGCGTCAAAATTAGTTATAAATAAACCAGATATAGAGAAGAATCCATCACATTTATGTCATTCGTGAGTGTTTCGTTTTATAATTATTTTTTATAACCAAATTATAAATACCCCAATATGGATAAGAAAAGACTACTGACTGAAAAACAACTTGTGTTTCGTATAATCTAGGTTTTCAGAATTCAGAATCTAACGAGATTTTTGGCGAGGACGATAAAGACAGTAGCGATTGTGTACCTTCTGAGAATTTAAGTACGGATAGTGATAATGAGGTCGTCTCCAAAACTGAAGATGAGACTATTCTCAAACCTGAAGGTAATCACGATGCTTTTCAAGCAACCCCGCATTAAATATGAACGAAAATTTGTGAGCAGAAAATCATAAAAATTTCGAACTATTTATTTTCCAAGAAAATATTGGTTCGAAATTGGATACGACATATCTTACAGTGTAAACTGTGGTGGACGTATTTTTTTCGGAAGAATTTCTTGCATTACTGGTCGAGCAAACGAATTTATAATGCTGCGCAAGAAATTGCAATACATAAACAAATAAAAAAAAATCAAGGGTATCGATGACAAAAAAATCAAGGTATCGAAGTGGAAAAATTTTATTGCTGTAGAAATTAAAAAAATATTGGACTTTTATTAAAAAATGGCCCTTGTTCTTTTTCTTCAATAGAACATTATTGGAGTACAAACAAAATGTGTAATGTAATGTTTTAACAATCACGTTTGAGTTAAAATAAATTCCACTTGTTGATGTGCTATTTTCATTTAGTTGATAACCAAATACCATCTTCTGACAGATTACAGAAGTGTGACCTATAAGCAAATCATTTCAATAATATTATGCGCCAAAACTATGAGCCGAATAAAAATATTTGTATCGAAGAATCAATGATGTTGTGGCATGGAAGATTGTATTTCCGCTATTAGATAAAAAATAAAACCAAATACAGTGTCAAACTGTACGAACTATGTAAATCCGTTGTTATGAAAATAAAAAATTACAGCGGAAAATTTCAGGAAACTGACAATTATTTTGGTCATACTACTGATGTTCTCTTACACTTACTTGAGGACTATCTCGATAAGGGATGGATAATTTTTATAATTCTGTTACTCTTACGAAAAACTCATGTGTGTTGTACCCTACGAAATAACAGCTAGGAATCCCAAAGATACGGTAAATCTAAAACAAAAAAGGGGAGTTTATTTAGTAATGAAGTGGTCCTTTTACTGTATGTAAAGACAAACAAGATGTCCTTACCGACTCAAACATGCAAGTTGTTGAAATGATAGAGGTGTCCAATCGCAATGGACAATCGAATTACGAAGCTACACAAATATGGCAAGTAAACAAATTACGAGTTATCTTGTAGTTGGTGTCACAGGCAATAGCACCAACTACGAGGTAACTCGTCAACTGTCTTGGCAGTCAACGTGTTAATGCTTTAATCATTGCCTACATTTTAATTCATATTGTTGCCTACATTTGAAAAATATACACGTGGAAAATTTTGAGGTAACAAAAAAACGATTAGATAATTAATTGTATCACCAACCATTTTATTGTCAGACAATTGAAAAATATTCTCCAAAGGATGCTGATTTAATTTACGCGTTGGTAATTTTGACACTTGGTACTGAGTTGAAAGGTCATTGAATAGATGAATCAAATATTTTATGGATATGATCGAGCCATTGACACATGCAGATTTCTATGCATTAAAAAAATCTACATCCGTGAACATTTTAATCATATCTTCAAGAAAACATAAATGAGGACTATTTACAGAAAGGGCATATCGTATATTATAATTATGTTTACCTAACTCAATGCTATTAAAAGTATTGAAAAATTTATTAACATCTGAAATAACATTTACAGTGTTGTATACAGATGGGCCTCAATTTTTTGAAGAGCAAGAAAACTACACACAGAATCACTGAAAATTTGTACTGCATACTTTACTTTCATATACATAAAATTAGTTGGACATATACAGGGTTACTGGTTATATGTCACGATCCCTTTAAGGGATTTTAGGAGAGGTTATTAGCAACCAAATGACCCTAGATTACATTATTCCAAAGCGGACCGTTATCGAGATATTTGTTTTTTTATACATTTTTGGGAAAGCTGGATAGACATTTTTAAAATTAATAAAAAAAATAATGGAAATTTATGGTATTTCCTTTCATTTCCTGGTTTGAACACATTCTGATACGTAATAAACAGTAATTACACTTAAATAATCTGAACAAATTTTTTAATAAGAGCTTCGGAAGTTAACAAATTGTTTAATTTTCATCAAATACTCCAACAAAAATGATTTATGTCTGCAAAAAATCAGTGACGTACATAATCGGCGGAACATTTTAAAAACATTTACGTATTTATTATTAGCTATCCAATATGGTATAAAAATCGTCATTACTATCACAATATCGAGAAATAATATTATTACAAAGAATCAAATTCGGAGATTTCTTAGAACTCTTTGGAATTTTGTTAAACAATTACTTGCATTTAGACAAAATAAATGCCATTGGTTAAGCTATAAATGAACATAGACTTTTAAATAGCAAGTACGTGTCATAAAACTCATCAGAAAAGTTCCGAGAGTGCAGTGCTATTTCATTTGTAGTAATGTTTGTTTTCAGCTATTGTTTGTTTGATAATAAGAAGAAAGGTTTCGGATATTATGGCATTATTCATCATGAGATAAGACGAGAAGCTTTCCTTCTCAAATTGAGACTACAAGTAGTTAGTCTGCTTGTACCACTTTTATCTTGCGGATGCATCCTAAATGCACATTGAATCTTAATTCAGAATTATTAAACTTGCATTTACTAATTGGACTGTGAGTGATTGCTTTCCCGACGATTTGGCGCTAGTACTGTCATGGGTGCAGAAGGAAATTTTTCAACTTCGAAAATCTTTTCGACATCCGTACTGAAACGAGGAATACGCTGATATCATGTATTGTTACGAATATTGTGATGGCAACGCTGCAGCTGCTCGTCGTGAGTATCTTCGTCGATTCCCTGACATACGGACGTCTGACAATACTGTATACATTGGCATTTATCGACGAATTAGAGAGACTGGACGTATGCAAATGCGACTGACAGTATGATATTGGTAAGAAACTCGCCGTCTTTTTCAAGAAGACCCCACAACATCTACAAATGTTGTGGAGAACCAACTAGGTATGTCGCAATGGAAAGTGTTGGTTCACTGGTCACACTGCAGGATTGTATCCATATCATTATACGCCCGTACACGTAATCGAAGAAGGAGATCCTGTCAGACGGTTAAACTTCTGCAGAATCATGCTAAATGCAGATGCAAAGAATCTCATGTTCTTCAGAAAAGTATTGTGGACAGACTAGTCGAAGTTTCACCATGACGGCATTACGAATTACCATAACGTTCATTTTAGGCCACAAAAGAATAAGGAAACTCAAAGAAAAAGAGACCGACAGTGTCACAGCGACGTTTTTCGTTGAACGTATGGATGGAAATAATTAGCGACAATTTAATCGGTCCATATTTTCTTCCCAATAATTTAAATCCTGAACAAATAGTTTTTTAAGGGAAGATATATCTGGGCTACTTGGATTACCCCTGGGAACAAGACGAAGAATGTTTTATCAACATGACGAATATCCTGCACATTTTATAATTACCGTGAGACAGTAGTTATATCATGAATTTAAGGATCGGTGGATGGACAGAGGAGGACAAGATGCCCAGACCTGACGCCGATGCACTACTACGTCTGGCGATACATGAAACGTTTGGTTTACGACGTATCGCCTGTATCGATAAATGATCTTACGTATCAGAATGTGTAAAAACCAGAAAAGTAAATGCCATGAAATTCCACTGTTTTCTATTTAATTAATGTTTAAAAATGTCTACCCAGATTTTCTGAAAAATTTATAAAAATACAAATATCTCGATTATGGTCCATTTTGGTATAATGTACTTAGGGTTCATTCGGTTGACCTATCCTAGAACCCCTTAAAGGGATTGTGACATATAACCAGTAACCCTACATAATGATGGCTATTTTTGGCAATAATGTTAACTTTAATAATGTTAACATGATGATGGCTTATTTTTTGGCAATATTGTTAACTTTTAATAATGCCAACATTAATATTTTATCTAGTGCCACGTCTTTAATATACGATCATTTTACAAGATTACCTTTATAAATTAAATTACCTTTATTTAAATTATTTCTAAGAAATTTTAATAAATTGGGCGGACCATAAAATTTTTTTTAGTAAATCTTAAGATTAGATCATAACATTATTATATACAAAATATAAACTACTTTTATCAATGTTTAATTTTTTGGCCAAACCCTGATTTCTTGGTCTCTAATCACAAATTATTATTCCAATATTATCGCCAACTATTAATCTTGCAACTCTCTGACTATTAATCTTATTCTTTTCTCAAGTTATTTCATGATTTGTTTTGGGTATCATTTGAAAGAGCAAGCTCTAAAGCTATAGCTTCTTTTCAGAATTTAATTTTAGTACTAGAGAAATTGTTGGAAATGTCCAGTACGGGTTTTTATATAAGTTGTGGAAAAATGATTAGAAATGCCTACAAAAATTAGGTAGGGGGTAGGTTCCTACCCCTTCATTTCCGAAACCGCTAAAGTGAAAATTATCTTAGAAAGCGTATTAGAAATTTACCGAATTTTAAAAATTAAGCGGCAAAATATAGCGACGATTCTAAATATCATAATTTTCGAGGAATGCACTACATATATATTTGTGCCTGTGAAAGGTTACTAACTTATAAGTAAGGGAACATCTGTAACTGAACAGTTACAAGGAAAAATCAGTTCTGAAAAATTATAGATATTTTATGGAAAAAGTTGTTTTATCCTGTATAATTAAATTAAACGTCACCATGAGTTTTCATGACAAACAATTTACAAAGCTTTGATTTCCTCCATAATATTATATACAGACCTCTAACAGTATTAGCGCGTAAATAAAAGCGACATAAAATCCATTTTTTACGAAATGCAACAACATAAACATTTTATTATAATAAAAATGACAGCTGATAGTTTTACATAGAACATGTGAAATTGTGAAAATAACGTCCATTATAGATAAATATTGTACAAAGTATGAACGTCAAACCAATAATTGCGAAGCTGTGTGTTAATTGAAATATCTTGTCTGAAACCGTGCATTTGTATTACTACGAGCAGAAAATGGCTTAAAGTAATGGCTTGTAGTAAAGCTGAGAAGTAGTATATTTTAAGTGCAACGACATAATAGTTTACAAGCACAATAACAATGCAGCACAATCGTGTTATTATTGCACGTCGAGTATGGCAGTGCGACAAACCAAGTCGCGGCACGCCCCAAGTACAGACGATAAATCGAAAAACAGAGTTCACGCATCGTTTAAACGTGTGAAAATTACCAATGCGTTTCTGCTATACGCATTTGCTTCGTGTATGATGGGCGAGTCGCATTACAAGGAAATCGATCGGTTCACCGTGGTTCTGTATCCGTTTTCTATACTCTTCCCTTTCTCTTGTATACATTATATATGTGTTACGGACCGTAGTTATGCGTCTCAAATATACCATTTGAATGGTTCTGAAATATGTTGAAACTAACATATACTGACAAGGATTAAGCCAAAGGAGAAAAATATTTTTGAATTATATTCATATTTACTTAAATAAACCACATATCCGATGATTTAAGCAAATTAATAAAGTAATAAATTCATTTAAAACTACATAACAATTTAAAAGATGTATTGTAACTGACCGAGCCTATTGAAGATATAATAAAAAAAATCCTATCAAACACAAGTGGAACTCGCACTACGAAGGGTTTTGTACAAGTTTAGGCATTTATAAACATTTAACAGTACATAATATTCCAATTAAAATATTTAAAAAATTTAAATTTTATTAGAAAATATATTGCCCAATATATCTTTGCTAGGCGCATATTTTAAAAAATATTTATGTGATACTACAAATTAATGATTTTCAAATTTTTCCTTTACTTGTGCTGTAAGACGTTTTACTTGTTGCCAAAATTCATGATTCTAGGTCAACGGGACGTACCTTACAGGTTTTGATCTATTTGCGGGTGTCAAAATATGCCGCATAGATGGCCGCATTTTGAGGGTTCTTCTTGATTGCGTTGACTCAGAAGCTTGATTTTTAATTCCAATAGACCGACACCATAGACCTAAGTATTCGATATTAATTTCATCCTTTTTTCCTTTTGAAGCACGGAACCTTAAAAATAGTCATAAATAAATTATACACTTTCACTGGGAAACTGTGTACTCGCTGAGAAACAACGTAACAATGACACGAAGTCGACGATAGTCACGAAAAGTCAGGCCATTCCAAATCAAAAGAAAATATGACAAGGCGACAAAGCTATTAATGAAGCATTCCACATTAAAACAAAATCATTTTATTTGCATGCGAAGACATATTCATAAATTTTCAAATAAGTTCATTAACTCTACGCTGATGACATAGTCATATCAAAATATGAAGATACAGGCTAGAACCGTTACATAAAAAAAATTAACAAAAACTATGTGACTCACTTGGCCAAGTTTATGATACTATTAGTCACAGTCCCAATAAACTCATTTAAGAAACGCGTGTTGTGAAATCGCCCGTCGTATCGATGCATTGAATGTTGACTTATAAAGCAATCATATATTTTATTTTTGTCGGATCTTTCATAACGGTTATATACCACAGAAGATAAACAAATTATTCTTCACTTTTGTAGTTAGTACTTGATCGAGTAATCCTAAGTAATGTTATTGTATTTGTAACTAACTGACTTTGTTTATTTGTTTTACATTCACGCCTCAACTTTTCAGCCGATCTCCATGAAATATTTTGCATACATATCGCCTGTTTCATGGAGATGAAAATAGGACACATTTATCCCAAAATAGAATTAGTTTAACCCAAAATAGAATACGTGTTGTTTTTGTAATTAAAAATAATCCCATTTAAAGAGCGAGACTATAAATATGCAACATCGCGTAACATGACAGGAGATTTTGCATACATGTAACCTGTTTCATGGAGGTAAAAATAGGATGATTTATGCCAAAATAGAATTAATTCACCCCAGAACACAATACTTGTTGTTTGGTAATTAAAATATTAGCCCATTTAAAGATAAGAGCGTGGACATAATAAGTTTGTAACCTCACGGTAACATGACAAAGCGTCGCCTATTTACCGCAGGGCCCGGTCCTTTTTCTTTTCACGTCATTCGATCCCATGCATCTCAACCTACTTAGTAATTTCCAATGCTAAGAACCAATGTTTCACCAGAATATTTTTTTTTTATTTCACAACCTTTTTTTAATCTTTTTTACGCGAGCGAAGCCACGTGTCAACGCTAATCAGCTATACACGACTTGCTTAGCACGGAAAGACGGGCTTATTAAATATAGTCCATTTCAAAATAATATATATGTCAACCAGTTAATAAGTTCCAAATTGCAATTGGGTTTTGTTAAATAAAAACGCCACAGTCAAATTGAAATAAAATCAACAACTTAGATTTTTTAAATTTTTAATATGATTTTCTTTGTCCCAGTTTCATTGTGAAATGAATGAGTCTTAAAGAAAAGCTATATGTACTTATATATAATTAGATTCAATCGTTCGAGATGAATGAATGAGATTGTTAAATTCAGCGCATTGAGTTAGTTATCCATGTTTAAGTGATGTAGGTGGGTATTTCTTACTCATGCCGCCCCGAGATCTCTCTGTCTACCGTAATTCTATTAACCTTCGTTCACGCCGTGCTGCTGAGAAAGCCTACTCATAAGCGACGTCCGACGAGTCGTTCTCCCGAGACGCGGAATTAATAAAGTAGATAATAGACGAGGCAAATTGTACTCGAGTTCGTTAATAAAAATAATAATACAGTAACAATACCCTAAACAGGTCTAGCAAGTTTTTCAGAAACACTTCAACGGACAATGGAAAATGTGTATATCCGGGGAACTGAAGCGTCCCTTCGCATGTGCTCTGACACCAATTATACTAATTCTTAATGGTTTCCTTTGTTATGCGGTGAGTCAAGTTGTTTACAGGATGCCGACAGAATATACTAGTATGAATATAACTTCGATTACATTTTGGTGCGGGAGTTAATTTTGTTCTTTGCGATCGTAGGACTAAAATATCAACTTTAAATATGTAAAAGTGATTGTTTTGTTTATAAATAACCAATGATACAGGAGAAGTTAAATCTTAAGTTCAATAATAGCTCTTTGTCGAAAACTCTTCTCCACTTATAATAAAGCATACATTATGTGCTTATCTATAAAGAACCTTAAGACTTATCAAGGCTTTAGGGTTTGATTCAATCATGCCTTATTATAGGTCACCAGTGGATTATTCATTTAGTTCATTTTCTTAAACGTGATATATTCTTTAAATATTTACAAGCCGAATGATTATAATTTTTTAACATATTTACGCAAACCATTTATATATATATATATATATATATATATATATATATATATATATATATATCTATGTACTTAAAAAGCTTCATAAAAACGAAACTAAAACTGTGGAAATTGTAAGGTTGAAACACGAGCAGCAAATATGGATAATGATATCCGTCCTTAATGTGTCAAATTGTAATTTATAAACTTTACCCCGTGACATGGATTAAAAAAGGCGGTCGCGGTTCAAGAGCACGTATGTGAATGACGCATCGTTCTTTCGGAATGATCTGCGTTCAAATGCGACAAACCACGATCCATCAGTTTCGTGACCTCGACTGGTACGCGATAACTGCAATTTACGACGAGTAACAAACAATTTCTATTTTTACTTCAGTGCGTACATTGATTTGCGATCTTGGCATGTGAGGCATTTAATTTATTACATTTATTTGTTAAATACATCATTTTCACAAATAACACTTCGGTAATGTTGTTAGTTACTTCCATTGTTAGTTAGTCTTTATTATATAGCTTATTATATATTATCCTTAATTTAATAATATAATGAAATCTTTAATAACTTCAAATCCGTAATTGATGTTTAATGGTCATTTTATTTTCACAAAAACTGATAAGAAAATTTGGTTACTGCCGCAGATTCTAACTTTTATTATTATTAGTTTTAGTATTTTGTAATAATACATGATGATCCGGTTTCATCTGGACCCGCAAAAAATATGGTCAGTCTTAAACAATATTATTGAAAAATCATTTTGAAATATAAAGACTCGTTTGGAACGAAAGGCGACTGAGAAAGTTTAGGTACGTAATAGTTAGCTGGTAAAGAAATCGTCGAAGATTGTTTGATTTGGACATAATTTTGGAGTTTTAATACAAAACAACCTGCATTAGACAATATATCTTCCATGTCAGATAATAATTAAAAAATAGACCCGAATTTTTCAACTTTTAATAATATTGCTAAGAAAATTTTTAGTTAGCTATTCTATCGTATATTTTTTAATAAGTCGTTATGTGTTATGTAATATACCATAAACGTAGTCATTCCATACCTGGACATTTAAATGTCTGATTCATAGTGATGACGAAACCGATGTCATCATCTGATAACGGACAAAAAACGAGTAGGCAACGTAGCCGAATTTATAATCTACGAGATGTACCTGTCTAATCTTTTAATCATCCACCTAAGTAGAAAAGGTGAGATCTACGAGAAACAAAAGAAGAATAGAAGATGCATGAAGTTTTTATGTCTAACGATCGGTTCGCTAATATTGAATTCCAATAATACTTTAGAAATCATTTACTTTTGCCGTCTAGACACCCGTAGGTAGGTCCAACGACCTAGAAGACGCGAATTACTTCCCATTATATTAAATCCGCGGAGTAGGCTACTCGGCTAAAATCGTGTTTCGCGAGAGGCACGCCCCGTCTCGGTCGTTGACGATAAACAACTTTCTGCTTGTCCGATCGTCTGCGGATATACCTTGCTTGGGGCAAGGTTCTAAGATTTTACCTCTACACATGTATTAATAAATAATATCACTTTCTTCGCAATAAGTCGGATGAAGAAAAAAACTCGTACCGCAGTACTCACGAACCGACAAGTATCAATCAAGCTGATTTCTTTAGAATTCTATTTAAAACTCGCAGCGTAAGCTTTACCGTGTCCGTTCGGCCGTCATTGTGAATGAATGATGATAAAAGGCTCAACGATATATTCATATGTGCGGCATTTATTTTGGCCGCAACTTAATTAAGACTTCGAATTCAGCGATCTGACCTGTCTACCTCTTACATTAAGATGACATGTAAAATATTAAGATAAAATCAATCAAAGCCAAATCAATACGCCATCTTAAACACGTACATCAATTTGATATCATTGCCTGTATTAATTAATATATATTACTTTAAGAGAAAGTTTGTTTATTTTGACAGTATTAGATACCTAATAGTAAATTTCAATAAGAATCTAATGTAATTGAAGATTGTACGCAGGTACAGACTTTTGTGGTTAATTAATAAACTTGAATAAAAATATTTGAATGAGAATGTGTAGCCAATTTAATTTTGGTATGAATTAAAATTGTATGCAATATTAAATGTCATATAAAAGATAAAATTGGTTAATAGGTTAAGGAAAAACAACGCAACGTACACAACGTGTACAACGTACAATGTAAATGTAATGGACGAAAGTACAATTCCAGTTTTTCATTATGAATTAAAATGCATTGTAAAACATTAGTCAAAATTACTTTGCGAAAATATACCGCTTTTAAATACAATTTGCGATTTTTTAAATTATACTACACTTAAATCGAAATATGTGTGGTTCGTTATCAAAAACTATCCACACACTATCTTTTCAATGTTACAAAACACAGGTGAACGACGCAAAATAATGCAAATTAACAACCTTCGCTTTATAAATCAATTATTGGTAGGTATTAGATGCGGTAGCAAGACGATATATCCTTACAGAGTTTCATATTCCACTGATCAACCTTCAGCGGCCATATCGGCTTCCCTGCAGTGCCACATTGACGGACGTTTGCGGCTACGCGTCTTACGTTTGCTCCGAGACTTACGATGCCAGAACAAAACTTATACAGCAACCGTCGCAGAGAGAAAGAAAAACTGTCATTCATGTCCACGCCAGTGAGCTTGGCGCGCATATTGGAATGTAAATAAAACTATTCCCGTCACCAAAGTGTTTGAAGTAAGTGAATTTTGATAGACAGAGACGACATGGCGTTGTGGTTAGTTTGGCCTGTGAAAATGTCTCAAACCTTATTATAGTAACAGTTTTAAATTCGATTTAACTTTGTAACCCGTACTGCAAAACACGGCTGGAGAATAGTTTGTCATTTTTTAAGTCCAATGAAGACACTTTTCTAAGAAACTAAACGGCAAAGGTATGACGGTAAAACCTCCTACCTATACTTCACGTCATTTAGGTTGGAAGACATTTTTCATTTAATAGTGTGTACGAATTGTAAGGTTTAATTTATTATTTCGTAATTAATCCCAAAAACATTGTGATTTTCAAAATATGATACTCTAATTTCATTTTCAACTTAATGATTATAAGCTGTTTAATTTTATATAATTAGATAATTACTCAATATCGATATTATACACAATTAAATGAAACTACGTGATGTAGTATTATTTCTACTTTCTTTAAGTTCTTTACCACGACCTAGGTTTCGTTGTATTACAACATCTTCAGGTGGGATATTAGCAAAGAATGCCATTCTTTGGAAATCTAGGTCGTGGTTAAAGGAAGTAGAAATAATACTACATCACGTAGTTTCATTTAATTGCGAATAATGAATTTCTACAAAATTAATGCCAAATATATTCAATATTATAGTTAAAAACTTTGCATTTGAAAAAACACTTACTGAATTTTAGCCTGGAAATTAAGAACACACCGCAAACGTAATTGCAGTGGCTGCATGTAACCACAGAACATAAAACAAGATGGAAGGAGTATGTACGCGGAACTGTATGAAAGCACACAATTTGAAAAAAAAAATTTTTCTTTAAACGCGCTAATTATATTGCGGCGCACACCCCTACCTCTACTCAAAATCATCATGGCTCAGTGCGTTCTCGTTTCTGGACGCTTGAAACCCTTTGAATATACTTACTCCTCTCGCAACAAATCGTCGAAAATGTTAGTGTTGTCCGTACATTTATCGACCACTCACCGCTATGTCGAGCTAAACTAGCGTAATAATATTAATTAGATAGTCTAGTCGATATTTTTAAATTTAATTATAAATAAGAAAAAATAAATTTGAAATTTTTATGTTTACGAATATAAAAATATTGATTATCTGCATTTAACACAACAAAGTGATAATATGTACATATGGTTATAAGTCCTAAATTAGAAATAAATAATTGAAGATGAAGGAGAAAAGTTTATAATATAATAATAGAATTTAATTAAATATAATACCTAAGGGTTTAATATCTTATTTAATATCTTAAAATATCTTTACCGATTAAAATTATTTAAAGCCTTGATTATATTTTTTTCTTGTCGAACTTAGAGCTTGAGTTGTAAATTGAGTTAACGGTCATAACTAGAAGTAAAAGAGCCTCTTCAGCTTCTGTCAGATAGTCACCTCTAAAACTGATTCTTACGTCTGCATGGCCATGCTGTTTACCGTTCCACTCGACGCGAAGACATATTGACTTTTTAGCGATGACAAGGCAGACTGAAATTCAGTAATGTTTTTGAGTATAAATTGGAACTGGTTTTGGGTGCAGATATCTTCTACCAGACTACGTTACAAAAAATCATGTACTAAAAAGTATGCTGAGCAAACTGTGCCTACCTTTATAAGAAACCAGTTCATTTATCCAGTGGCTTCAATCCATTTCTTCTTTATAAAGGGGCCTTTAGGGATATCAAATAGGACGTAGTTATATGTGACAACCCGTTCAGTTAAACTATGTAAGGGCCAAAATATTAACAAAACATTAACAATTTAAAAGTTCAGCCCTTTCTCGAATTGAGTCGTAAAATAAACGTTGCTGACCAATGTGCATATTCATTTACTTTTTTCTCAAACTTCTTCATTAGTCGTAAACTATTCTATTTTTATAGATGCAAATAGCTATTTTATCTTTAATAAATTTATTCATTTTTTAATATTTCATATGAAATTAATATTTCTTATGAAATTATTATGTAAACTGAATCGTTTTAAAGTGTGAAACGTATCTCATTAAGATAACAGTCTGAAAACATTTTCACGTTATCGATACTTATTATGATAATGACATCAAGTCTCTGCACTACTGGCGCGTACCAGTACAATGAAGTCGCCAATATGGTTCTTAATGAAAATCCCACAAAATACATTCAATATATCGATTAAAGAAGATTCCGCAATTGGTTAAGTTCTTCACAAAAGTGATTTTTTGGGCCCTAATGGACAATGAATTAGGACAGCTCCTCTTAATTCTAAAGATAACACACACAGATTTTCAGCCTTTTATTTACTTAAGTATATATTTAGAAAACAAAGGAAAACGGCGAATTAATTTTTTTTAACGAAACAAAAGGTAAAAATCTATCCGAATTTTTTAAAAAATCCGCAATATTGTATCCGTTATGTAGAGTATATCAATAAATCATGAATAATTAGTACTATAACCTTCTGTAATGATATGAGGATTTTCCTGGAACTTGCGGTTGCAGAGATAAACGGATTTTTCATACCAGATCCATTTTTCGTAAAAAAAATTATAAGTCAACCGTTTCCATGCTAAATTAACTTGCGTGACATACTTGAACAAAGTAATGATAAAGAAAACTGTATCCAGCAAAAGAAACGACCCTTAGAATTCCTAAGTCTATGAAAGTCAATTTTCAGTCCATATGAAAGTCGATTTTCAGAAGGGCGGCGCTTCTGAAATTGATACGTTAAAAGTAAATTGCACATCTACCTTAAAAATGAACAGTGTGGCTCTTGTATTGAAGACAAATTTATTTAATATATTATAGTAATACCGACTAAGTGTTCGTTTAAATTACACGTTTGCTTTTAGATTATGTAAGCTCGAGTTAGGGTAACACACGTAATAAGAATTAAAAACTACGGCACACATTTTAATAAACAGCTCAAATGTCTATTTTTTATTGAGCATGAAAATAATATCCGCAAAGCATTTAGGAATTGGACTGTACATATTTTTTATTGAACGTTTGAATGTTCTATGGTTTTACGACGATATCATTTCTTCAAGATACAAACAAATACACAGATTTTAAGATCGTGCTTTCTTTAAACAAATCAAACTTATTTTTATGGCTTTAGGCATAAGTAAAGCATGTTTTTCAAGTATATTTTACTAGCCGCCGGTTCAGGTTTTTCCCGAGTAAAAAAAGGATCACGCAGGACCTTCTGTTTGCCACAATAATAAAACTAGGGTAATTCATTAACGGTTTTCCCAACGGTTTAATTTTTTATTCTTGTAACAAAAAAATGTTATAACAAATAATTTATAATAATTAGCGACAAGTCATGACTTTGTTGACATCACTGTCGGGAATCCTAGCTTAACTTTCAAACGAAAATTGTATATACCTATAACGATTTAAAAACTTATTTGAAAATGCATCCAGCACACTTCAACTCCATTCCTTAAATCGTTAAGGCTCAATATCCTCATGTTCTAAAAATATATTATATACCCTATATCCAGCTGAATACTCTAAGATATACTTTAGAGAAAGTTATATGTCAGTCGCATAAGTCGTTTTATGCCAAGTCCTACACAACAAACAAAAAAACTTTTGATAAAAATTTGTATGGTAAAAATAAATGTACCATTTATATTCCTGTAAACAAATGACACTTATTTTTATATTTGGTGGTATAAGTGATATAAGTTCTAGAGCGCGACATTGTCTAGTTTTGATGCAACCCGTCTGTTTTTTTTAATGATATAATGGTAGTCATATATGTTCTTTGTAGTAGTCACACTATTAATATTGTTCTAAGTACATTTATAACGGGTCTAAATAAAATACAATTGGCAAAATCTTTTTTGAGCCATCGATGAAAATGTAGCATAACAAAAGCTGCTTAAAATGACATTTAGCTGAAAAGTTATTTGAAACAAAATATCACTGACTGATAGCGTCACAAAATTAACGTAACTTTCGCTATTTTGGCGCACCGGCTTCAAGATCAACATTTAAATTTTTTTATTCAAATAGTTTTTAGTACAAATTATCTCATTGATATTTGGCCGCAATTCAAGTAACAGTATTTAGATAATCTTGTTTTATTACGACACAAGTGTGCGATGGCTAGACGTTTAAACATTTCTAAATCACTTGCATATCTTAGATTCATACAAGTTTTATGCGAACGCCTGCTGAAACCACTAAGTAAATATTCTTAATATATAAATTTGTGTGTTTATAATTAATTCTGTGTCTACGAATTCAAACGCGCAATAATGAAATTACATACATGCTTGCACAGAATTATTTACGAGATTCCCGCAGATTTCAAAATAATTTAACTAAATACATGTTACCTGCTGAATAAGTATTTAGTTAAATTAATTTGAACTAACAGTTTAATTTACGAATCATACAAAACATTCCGGTCAAGTATACGCCGCTGTATGCAGTAATAAAATTATATACCCTTCAAAAATATTTGTAATTTATAAAGTATTTCACATTTCCCTAAATTGTAAGCACTCATTAATTGTTTACAAATTGTTATAAAAGCGTTAACGTATTATTTAGAACCTGTTATATTTTAAATCTCTCTTTCATATTAAATATGTACTTTCGTCTTTCGACTTTTTTCATATTTTTCACTTAGTACATTTTGAGATAAACTATTTCAAGTTCCCACAAGCATTTAGAGCAAAAACTCTGTTAATAGCTCCTCTTCACATATCCTAATTGCGGAAGTAAAGATTTAATTTTTAGAGCAAGGTCAAATTATCGTATCGATATTTATTTGCACATTTGGAATGGATAATTTTATTTAAGCTTTCACATTACCTGTTCGTATTTAGGAAATTTGTTTCTCCAATATATACGATTAAATTAGAACTTTAATTATTGAATAAGTATTCATATATAAATAATCTGCATTATACTTGCGTTAATTATACTAGCTACTAAACTGTGTTGAATTGGCGGGAACTGGTACATACAATTAAAATAGCAATTCCTAGATTATATTATGTCAATAAAATGAGGAAATTTCATACGTGCAAGAAAGACAACTTTTCTTTACAGTCATAATCATGCATGCGCGTATATCTTTCTAGTGTTTCGTACCGAAATCGATAACAGAATGCTTTCAATTCGAAGTTCTGTCCATCTGTCCGACTGTCTATCCATGCGTTCGAAAATCTAAACCATGAAAACTAAAATTTGATAATTATAAAGTTTGACGACCCAAAGAAAATACAAGGAAAGATACAATATTTTATTGTTAAATATAGGAACAATTGAAATATCAAACGAAAGCCAGTAGAATTCATTTATATATGGAAAAATAGAAACAATAGTTTAATTAAATCTTTAAAATAATATGAAACCATATCTCACCCTCTTATCTCCCTCCTAACGTATTATTAACGGGAAAAAACCTTAAAAATAATTTACAAGCAATAATCATATCAACATTAATAGAAAATTAAAAAATTAAAGTCAACCTTTCAAAATTCACCACAAATTTGTTAATACGACTTACCTTGTTATTTAAATCGAATTTAAACTATCGAAATAAGTATCCAAAGATAGCAAAAAAGTAATTACTTTTATTGGGAAAATTCCTCTTATTAAAATTAATAATCAGTGTAATAATCATTTTTTTAATATTTCCATTATATATCACGTTTTTATAATGTTAACATAACGCGATTTCACAATTAAATGAAACTACGTGATGTAGTATTATTTCTACTTTTTTTAAGTTCTTTACCACGGCCTAAATTTCTTTGTATTACAATATCTTCAGGTGGACTATTACCCAAGATCTTTGCTAATAGCCCGCCTGAAGATGTTGTAATACAACGAAACCTAGGTCGTGGTAAAGAACTTAAAGAAAGTAGAAATAATACTACATCACGTAGTTTCATTTAATTGTGAATAATGAATTTCTATACAATTAACGCCAAATATATTCAATAACGCGATTTATAAACGGTGTACACCCAAAGATTGCACCCGCATCACATGCGATTGGTTCGTTCTTCTCCACACGTCTCCACTAGTGATTCGAAAACAATATCGATATCGATAATGTGGAATTTAATTGTAGATCACAACATTAATCGACTTTTATTCGGTAAACTTCATCTTGAAATTGTCTTGTCCTTCATTATTTTCTTTTGTATAATTATGCAGCAGTAACTCACAAAACTACTTGTATTACGTTTTTCTTACACAACAGTGAATTAGCCTGCGATGTAAGAAATAATAAAATCAAACACATGGTCAATTTCTCCGCAACACGTGACCTATGACGACACCTTTCAATATTACGTCAATGAGAGCATTGAGATATATGAATGAAAGAAACATTAAATAGCGTACAGAGACCGCATGACGCAAGAGATTAGAACGTTAAAACGCTTTTTTTAAAGTATAAAGCAACGATTTTTCATTGACGTAATCAGAATATTGAGCCTAAGAAAATTGCATCACGAGGAATTTTCGCAACGTTATAGACCTTTAAGAATTAATTTAAGTATATTGACGACAAATTCAGGAATTTTATTTTCAAGTCTGCTTATTAGATGACTCTGTGCAGTGAAGAAAAGCAGTCAGTCACGTTTACGATATTTTATTCAGACATTTTTTTTGTAATAGACACGGTTATAAGATGTTATTTATACATGGATCGGTTTTGATTACTTTGAAAACAGACAGACTTTGTGTTTACAAATATCACATTTATGAATATACTTTCCGTGTTATTAATATAATTAAAATATGAAATTTGATACGGGTTCGATAAGGTAGAATTTAATTGTAGATCACAACATTAATTTAGAAAAGTCAAATTCACCGTCATGTCGCTAAGACTGTTTATGGAAAATTGTCGCTTTTCTTATAATTACTTTTTCACATTAATTTGTTTGATCGACAGATGTTTTATAAAGTGCCAAGACCGAAAAGTATGATGCGTTATAATCAAAGTAGCCTAATTTCAATCATTGAAACTAAGATATGTAATTATTTATAAGACACGCTATAAACACTGCCCAAAACAAACTTCTTCGTTGATTGGGAATATCGACCAAATATGTTATTAGTAACATACATCCATACCATGGAAACTTTCCCTTTTGTTATTCTATATATTTATTGCACTAGTTCTAATCTTATCATGACAGCTATGAAAATTGTAAGTGCCATTAGCTGAACAGTTCACAACTTCCTTCAACGCGTTGATCAGGATTAAGTGAGATTACTTACATTCTACATTTTGACAAAATACAGACGGTACACTAAGTAGAATTTGGATGTAACTCCCATCAATTTAATAGACTAATATTTAGAATAATATTTAATAGCTACGCATATTTTGTTCTTTCCCTCTCGGATGCACATCATTATCCTACAATAACCCGAACATTGCATTCCTATCTGTTTTTTGTCTAGTAGTGTATGAGTTTGGCCAGTGTTTCTTTTCTGTCAAAGTGGGCAACACTTTGAGTTGCATTTTTTATTAAAGCTAAATAAAAAACATTCATGACCGCTTTTTAATCGATTTTTTTATTATGATTGTTTCAAATCGGTCAAACATATATATTGGCGCTATAATGGCTAGGTGAAATTAAGCGAATAATCCATTTATTAACTTAATTTAAAAGGCATTAAAAATACATGATAATCAACGCGCTTTTTAGAAAATGATAATATAATATAAAGATTTTTCCCATTTATCCCATTTCAGCTCCGCTAGCAACAGATTTGTGAAACGAAATAGCGTAACTAACCAAGTACACAGCAAAACTTAACCAATCGAAATATGCATATGCACGTTTTAAAATAACGCAGACGGCTGAAAAGAAGCACTGCGAGCGCAACACCTGTATCCATAAAGTTGTACAACTACCGCGCCATTGTATTGCATTGAACTGCACAGAGAGACGGAAATCGTTTTTATTCATCAAAGCAGGAAGGCTTTTCAGCGCATTCGAGCCGAGAGTTCCTGGTCGTCGGCAATTGCCGTGTACAATAGGCGTTGGTCATATATGTTCTACTCGGAAGAAAGCACTTGATTAAAATCTTACATGTATACGTATAATAAAAACAAGATGCAATTAATCGTTGCGCTGTTGATTAATTAGATAAATAATCTGGAAGAAATTATCACAATTTACTAGTGCATTGGGGTGCACTCTAAAATGTACGAATGATACTTTAAGTGTTAAATAATATGCATAAACGTGTACATCTTCTATACATATAATAAAATTATAACAGAGTGAATTCTGTAGATTGCAAATATTTAAAAAAAATGATTGATTTAGTGTATAGAATGATAAAAACAGAAAAACTTTTTTAGAATTTTTGTCTGTATGTTAATTTGAGCGGGTATCACACAAAATCTACTGCACAGATTATGATGAAATTTCGTATGGTAAAAGTATATATACCCAGGAGCAACATAAGATAGCATAAGCAAAAAAAAATCGCTAATGACATGCGAACGAAGTCGTAGGCACAGCCAGTATATACACATACGAAAAATTTTATTATCCTAGACCTGATAGTTTTAGAGATAGAGTTTTTTAATTTTTGTTACTGCGCATGAAAAAAAAAATTTATTAGGTATTATACTATTTCTGCTTTTTTATTATCCAAGATCTTTAAGAGAACATTCGTCTTCCTAATTAAAATGTTATTCATTCATTATTATTGGCAACATAAAAAGTGATTTTTGAACAAAGTATAAAAAAATGGCTAGTACAAAAAACTAGAATAAAAAAATGTATGGCAACCTTCTGGAACTTTATTTCAAAACAACTACAATTCAGAATTTGAAGAAGCATTCTTTGATATATTAACACGATATCGACATTAGTTGCGTATATTTTGATTACTATTGTCCTTCAGTTTTACTATACCACATTTACTGACAATGGCAGAACGCAATACTCTTCTGTTTACATATATATCACTAATTAGCGTTTTGATTGGGAATGTTCGAGCGAAACTATTCCAGAGGGCGCCAGCGTCGGCTGTGATAAGTAATCTATACAAATCTATATATCTTAGAGTAATTGACTTAGCATATAGAATGAAAATAGAAGCCAGGAAACCTGTTTTTAGAATTATTGTCTGGACGTTAATTTGTTCTTATATCTCATAAAATTTACTGGACGTATTTTGATGAAATTCGGTATCGTAAAAGTTTATACCCTCGAGCAACATATAGAATACTTTTTATCTGGATATTACAGATATAAAAAACATCTTCACTTGGTAAATATTACGATATTGGTACTGCCAACACTATCTATTAGCGTTTTTACTTTAAAATTTACTCGTAGATATATTACGATATGGTACTGGTAACGCCATACATTAGACGTCTTTAGTAAACTTTATATAATAACTTTTCTAATATCGAATTCCATGTGAATTAAGTAACGTCGGCACAGTTAGTGTAAAAATATTTCTCTGCCGAAAAAAAACATTAATTATAAAAAAATTATAACAACACTAATCATACAATTAATTAAAGGAAATGAGACAAGGAAAAAATATCTCGCCGAAAAGAATTATTTTATTTCATTTATAAAATGAACATTAAATCTGGGAAACTTAGTTTTCTACGATGATTTAGATAAAGATTATTTTAGTCAAGTTTGTGGTTAAAGTGAAGATAATAATTGATTTCCACTTAACTTCATTTCTTTGTATAACAGAAATATTAACTTTAATCTGTGTTTGAACAGCAGAAAAAGCTATTTTGGAAAAAAAATTACGATATAAAATTGAGTGCTTAAAAGCTTTAAAATTGCTTCTTCGTATCGTTGGTCTCTGAAGCTTTTTTTTTTAATTTGGAATTTTTACGGAACAAATGAACACTTTGTTCCTTGCAAGTAACGAGGAGGCGTTTATTATTAATAAACTAAAATTTCGAAAAAAAATCTACAATTTTGCACCATATATGCATGCGATTTTATTTGCATGAAAATCTCCATTAAATTTTAATCTCAGCAAAACATCCACGTTTTAAACATCGTTGTAAATGACGTGGTTGTTCACATAATACTGACAAGTCGTTTATGTCAAGTAGGGTAAGTATACGTATCGAGGGTATTATAATCATTAAAATAAGTATAAAGTACAATTGACAAACATCATTCATAGCATTTGTTACATTGAAACTAATATAATAATAATAGCAAATGGCTAATAGTTATTACGTGCTACAAATAATATCAATAAAATATTTATTTTATTAGTATAAAAGACACTCAAAACCTGCCTTAATCCTCTTGCTATAGCTGGATATATTTAATGGTAATATTGTTTAACGTTCGTATCGACACGTGTAAATGATATGGCCGAAACAAATACGTAGAAATTTATAAAGCTTTTTGGAGAAAACACATTTTGCAACAAAGCATTTCAATAAATGAAATGGGCGGCACGAGGCGGCTTTGGCGGTTTAAAAATATTTTTCCCAAAAGCAAGTCGAGAACGACAGTAGAGACGGGTACGAATGCAGTTTGGCGATAGTCAATAAATACCCTTTTTGAATTGTATGAAGACAGTAGGTTTCAATTTTACTACCGGCGAATATGTCCAACGAGTGTCAAATTTCAAACGCAAATTCACAGAAATTCCTTGCAGTGTCGTAGCCAAATCGTAATTCGCATAGTAAAGGTTTTTTAAATCCATTTTTAACGAAATATATCGCAAGCGCTGCTTGTAACTAATCAAATCATAGTTTAGTGTAGGTATTCTGTCAAATAAACAAGGAAAAAACTAAAATGTCATGTCTAAAATGCACTTCTTTTAACAGCGAGCAGTCGGACGTACGATTCTAGACGTTTTTTAACATTTGAAAAGACAATTTATTATCCAACTAGTTTTATATACTGCACAATATAAATATCTTATGTTTTGTGCTATAATATATATTTCTGACTATAATATAATATGTTCGTATTACCTTTCCAAATTAATTGATTTATATATTTAGATTTCTCGCAGCGTTTCTGCACTCAACAATAACAAATAACAGTACAATTACTATTTCGATAAGAACTCCATAATTAACAGCATAAGTGTAGTTTGAGGCCGTGTCTATGGGCGCATAATTTAAAAGCCATTTTTACTGAACTTTTTTGAACTGATTTCAACGAAATTTACAGTTTTATATCTTAGGGGTTTCGTCGACTGCAATTAAAAAAAGAAAGTTTTTATTTACCGAGTAGATGTGTCACTTAAAAAAGTTTCCCATTCCGGGTACTAATAAATACATAAATCGCTTTTTAGTTCCACAAATGTAAACCATTTCTATCTCATAAAGCAGCTTGCAAAGTTTTTTTTTTCAAATTGTACGAAAATCACAAAATCCATCCCAATTTTAAGCAGACATAGTCCAAAAAAACGAGAAACATTTATTAATAAAACGTCGTAGATACCGGCTTCCTGTTGCTAATATTTCCCACCTAGCCTCCCTTCCCTAAACCACAATATTCGTTTTATCTGCAAAAGTCTACGTTGGCCTACGTGAGGGATGGCACCGGAGTCTACGTGGTTTTAGATGCCTTGCATTAAAAAATTAAAATGATTTTCCGAAACGTAATGTAAAATGTAAAACAGAAATGTACCATGTAAAATCGAAAATAATTCAGCCAATGCAAGTGTAGAACATTCAGGCATCTTCACATCTCAAAACCGCCGTTTAATTATTTGCAAACTTTGATTATCACCTTTGAAAGTTATACAACCAAAAAATACTATAAAAGTATAATAACGGTATAACAAGAATAATAATAGAAATAAAAACAATAAGATGTTGAAAAAAACATAGAATGAAGATAGATTATTCATCAGAGATTTGAACATTTTTTAAGAGAATCGTTTATAGGTAAACTTAATGGTCGATAGGAACAACATGAATTTGCCACGAGAAAATAAAGGGTAATACACGTCACACAGATAAAAGCAAAGAAGCTATGAGACGTCGAAATTAGCCTTATTATCTTAGTATCCGTCGCTTTTCCAAAAGGATAAATTAAGAGAAAAATGTCGCATGTTGCCATTATCACCCATATGTTTGCGCGACAATTCCCTCATCGTTCACCGTGACTGGCGTTGATTTCTGCTTTCGGCATTGTTCTTGTTTACATACAAATATTGTCAAATTAAGGTGGGTTAAATATGATGGTTTTATAATTGAATTTCTCTATGTATTTAGATGTCCATTAGAAACAGCAAGTTTTATTTTAAGTTTTAAATATGATTTATTAATATGATTGATAAGTGATTTATGGCAAACTCATGCAAGAATTTACGAGGTTTACAAACTTAACAAGAATCACAAAAAGTGCTTGAATTTATACTTTTAGAAACTCACTACGAGTTTCTTAATGTGAAAATTGAAAATGACGTGAGTGTGTCGTGAAGATCTTTCAAGCAGGTTAAAATGATTTCCTGTCAATATAGAAAGTAAGCTGGTAAAAGTCGCACTACAAGAAAAAGTAAGAAAGATAAAAATATTCTAATTTTTTAACTCGATAAATATTATGTGTTACATTTTAATTACAACGAACACAAATTTAATAATTACTAAACAAATATTAAATTGTCTTCATACGTAAATAACAGTTCAAATCTGTTATAACAAGTAATTGGTTTATTTTTATCAGTTTCTAATGCAAGTTATTTTTTAATTAAAGGGTTATTAATAAGAAGCAAAATAAATAAAAGTACTTTTAAATGGTTAAAAATGAAGGCGTTTATTTCTTTCCAAGGTATCAATGTATTTGTTTTACTTTTCTCGTGGTTGTATTCATTGATTTTAATGCACTACAATTTGAAATGATTTTGATAACATAATGGTCAATATCAGTCAATAGAAAACAGTAATAACACTTTTTAGAAACAAAACGAAAAACTATGTTCCACTCTCTGAGCGGTTGGGGTATCGCGGTTTGGCTAAAAAATAGCCTAAACAAGACCACATAGTTTACGGAAGCCCACTAGTTAATATCAACAGTCCATCCGTTATTTTCAATGACCAAGAGGCCAGTATAATTTTGGGTGCTTTGCAATTCGACGCAATATATTTCTCGAATCTATATTTATGAACTACTAAGATAAAATTGTATTTCTCATGAGAGTATGTGGGAGAAGAAGAAAAATCAACACAGAAATAAACCAATTTATATGTCAACGAATGTCACGTTTGGTAGAGAATTAAAATCAAATTTGGTTTAAGGACTATCCTTTATTTAAAATAAATTGTAGTGCAAAACAATTCCAAATTAATTTTGTATAAATTAATAAAAAAGATGTTACTGAATATTGTCAAAAAATATATCATTACTTCAAGTATAATCGATGTTCTCATTTTATTATGCTAATAAGTGATTGCCAATATGATAAATATAAGTTACCGACGATGATCAAATATTTTAGGGTCATTATAAGGGGATATGGTTCTGTCCGATATCAGAAAAGAAAAATAAAGTTTTTTCATGGGCAATTTACCTATTTGCTGGTAAAATGCTTCCATAAATACGTAAAACGCTATTGGTGAAAGGAACGAGGTCATGAAATATAAATTTGTAAATGGAAAAATAAATTTACCGTTTTTTTATCTCTTAAAAAAATGGGGTTTATGAAATGAGATAGTATGTGTGATTCATCTATATAACGATTCAATATGAAAACAGTTTTGACGTGCCACAAATAAAATACTGGAAGGTAAACACGTACGAGTTGAAAGACGCTAATTTCAATACTTACGGCACCTTTGGTATGCCCGTTGTATTTTCTTTCCTGCATTCTATTGTTTTTTTTCTTTGCGTTTTAACCTCGAATTCTTTTATTCCAACGTGTCTTATAAAACAACTAATAAAAAACCAAAGGTTAAATTGAAAAAGGTATATAACACTAGCGCATGATGTAAATTATCTATTGAGATAAACGTATGTTCGCAATTTTACTTAATTTTAGATGAAAGCAATTATTATAAAGTGCAGATGTACATATAATACGATTGTAACAGAGTGGATTCTGCACATTGAAAATATTTAAAAAAAATGTGATTGATTTAGCGTATTAAAAAATAATAGAAACCAGAAAAACTTTTCAGAATTTTTGTCTGTCTGTATGTTAATTTGGGCGAGTATTACGCAAAATTTTCTGGGCGGATTTTGATGAAATTTGGTAGGATAATAGTACACATATAAGGAAAAAACAATTGTTTTCCTAATTACACGCGAAGGAAGTCATAGGCACAGCAAATATGTAAATAAATTTATTAAATACGAGTATAAAAGCTATAGAATATTTAAGGATAAGTGAATTATTTAAGGACAAGAAGATAAGTGAATAGTATAAAAATTAAAAATTAATATTGATACTTCCATTAAACTATTTATTACCTAGTACATCTTTCACAGGCGTAAAATATAGTGTCGCAAAAAAATGATCATTCGCAAAAACTATGACCTCTAAAATCACAGCAATCGTTTTTTTTCTACAAAACTTTAAGTGTCACCCTGTTATTTTCATAATTTTTCAGCGTATCTCGCAAGAATGACGCTAAAACTAGCAGATCAAATTACGAAGCGGGCAGAAAATTGTTACGTCGACTGTGTTCCCGGCTCCCGGTAGATATTTTAAAAATGCACCTTGAGAAATTTGGAAAATGCTTTATATTGTATTATAAAAAAATTTATTTATATGTTCGTAACAGATAACGTATAATTATTGATATAATAACATGAAACAATCCGCTGGGTATGGTAGAAGATGATCATTTTTTTCAGTATTAAATAACTGTCGTAAATTTGGCTATTATTATTATATAAAAAACGTCTGAAAAATTACGAGTATCTAGTTTTAAGTGTGTAAGATCAAATTGTAAGACCTCTGCAAGATTTGGGGATGGCAATATTTTTTTTTCAGTATTTAACTGGCCGTCACTCTGAATTTAACTATTACAATCATATGATTACATACTAAGGTATCTGTCTGAATAATTACAAGCATCTACATAGCTACATGTCGTCGCCTTGGTGTGTTGGGTTTATCACAAGACATACAGCCTTTGATTGCGTGGCGCACCATTGGTGCCCGGGTTCGATTCCCGGCCGCTCATCGAGCAAGGCCTGAATGGTGATCTGGTTGGTTGTAAGAGATTGCTCTCGTAGCAACAAGTCCGCCATATGTATCAAATAGATACATTAAAGTACATAAATAAATAAATAACTTCATGCTTGCAAAATTTGTGAGATTTTCATTCAAATCGTGAGGCGTACGTACGTTAAGAATCGCGTTCAACGTAACGCCTCACAAATATTAATATAACTCTGTAACTTGAGCATTTACCAAACTAATGTATTATACAAAAAAAAGGTTTCCTGGATAAACATTTTCTATGACAGCGAAAACCGGATCGAAATCCATAAAGTGGAACTCAAGTTCTAAACGAATAGACAGACAGACAAACATTTACTTTTTTTATAATAGCGACGTTACTGAACCAACCAATTTCCATCATAAATAATCTCTCAAGTCTTACGCACTATTTACTCACTTACGAATTACGCTGACTTGCACGATTACTTATAATTCCTAATTAACTGTTTAGATACCACAATGCTTCACGCTTATTAAACATTATTTATTAAGGGAATTCGTTTTAGCACATCGAACGATGTAATCGGAATTCCAACTAACACGTTATACAAATCAATGGAGATAAATTAAATACTACGACTTACTTTATACATTATGAATCATTCGATGACAACATTGTGCTCACAATGGCGCTACACGTGCTATATATAATCAATTCCCACATTTTAACCAGTCACCTGGCTGTATTAGTAAAACATTGTAACGGGTGATGACTATATTATTCTCAGGAAGGCTTACGAAAAATATAATTGGGCGGATCAAAATTCACATATATTAAACCAATACAATTAAAAATGTATCACCTTATTGAATCTTGTATATCAAAAAACTAGCTCTAATAGTGTTCCTACATACTTAAGTACAAACTATTTATAAATATTTATATAAGCTGTTTTCGTGACGCAGTTTCAAAAAAATATTAGTAAGTATTTTCAATTGGTTTTAAAAAGACCAATTACACCAACACTCGATGACACTCCACTAGCTAAATGGAGTTTGTGAAAAAAAAATCCCTGCCAGTTCAATGTACGGGGAGGAATTTAAAAAATAACAATATTTGTTCTTTAGATGTGTTGCTTAAATTATCAGCTAGCTCTTGTAATAATTCATCACAATTTGACAAAGTGAAAGAGCTACGATGCCATAAAATACGGATGATATTAAAAGGGTTCCGTTTTTGCTATTCGGCTACGGAAAAGAGATATGTTTGGACCATTAATTTGTCCGTCTGCCTTTTATTGAGTTATAACATTCCAACGGTTGCCCTATGCTATTAATAACATATTATTTCCAAACTGTACATTTTTTCTAAAACTGGAAAAATGTTTATGAATTGCCTGAAAAGTTTGTTTTATTTTTTCAAATAACTGTTTTCTCAAAGCTAAACTTCTTATCTTACTGTAGAGTGTAAATAGAGACAGAAGGACGAAAGTGTATGGCGTACTTAACGTGTCCGATGTCAATATGGTACTTTACCTAATAAAACGATAATGCAATATATAAACTAATAAAGCGGTGTCACTAGATATGTATATATAACAAATAATATGTGGACAATTTGCTGTCCTGTAGCAAAGATTAAGTATGAGTACTTAAATTACTTTCACTACGTGACTTTACAACATAACACTAATTCATCTTATCCTAGCTATTCGCACGAGGCCTGTCGCACGATTATAATTATCAGATCTGTTAAGTTTTTCTTTTATTAATAAAGACATTAACTTTTCATTAATAATACCTCTATTTTCGTTCATAATTGTTAATCTAACTATTAATAATTAAACAAACGACTAACAATAAAATAAAGATATTTATTTCTTTCACTTAAAATTATAATTTGGTAACATTCAATATTAATTAACATGTCTTATAGCACTCTTAGTAAGTGCTCTCTGTCTGTATCATTACTTCCTCTCCATCAAATAGCAATCTGCGAATGACGGAGTATCGCGGCGCTCTTCACGTACATATAGTATGTATATGCCGATAGTACATTCAATCATATCGAAGCGACCATGCTTTTACTATATTATGAAAGATGATCAATGTTAATCTTTGTCACCGCTAAGCCACATAATTTAGATATCTGTAGATATATAACGTAATACACTGTAACACTTTTCCAGGACGAGAATGAAGAATTTAACAAATTAGTAAATATAATACTCACGTCACAGCACAGCAAGGCGTATTATTCATTGAAAACCTTGGAAGATTGAAAAAT
This sequence comes from Druceiella hillmani, assembly GCA_039881145.1. Classification (NCBI taxonomy): domain Eukaryota; kingdom Metazoa; phylum Arthropoda; class Insecta; order Lepidoptera; family Hepialidae; genus Druceiella; species Druceiella hillmani. The sequence continues at coordinate 76,788,995 of JAYKKI010000001.1, read as the reverse complement.
GTGTGTAGTATTAAATTTGGTTTAAAAGATTGTCGGTATGTCTGACCGAAACAGATTTAATATTGGAATGCAATCAATAAAATCTTACAGCTTAATCCAAACTAAACCTCGCGCATTAATGTAGTAGGTACAGCGAATAGTCAAATGCTCAAACATTTCCGGCACACGTACGAGGTGAAATCGTCTGGGCAACGCCGACATCTCCTCGAAGGTTAACTAACATAACTCGGAGTTACATATTTGGATTAAATTCCTTCATCCCGTACCGAGTGTTATGCCTCCGTTATTTACGTCGTAGCGCAAATACGTTTCCATTCAAATATTTTTGGAGGTGCCGTCGTCTAAAGACGCAACAAACTTCCAAAAACGACGGTGCCGCTGTCGATTTAATCGATATTATTGATAATGCATCCCATTTTAATAATACATAAAATATATTCCAAACATTTATAATACCCGAGAAAGGTATTTTAAACTAGCTGGTGCCCACGACTTCATTCTCGCTGACTTTAGTTTTGGTTTTATTTTATCAGATTTTCTTGTAGTGAAGTCATGTATTCGTCCATCTACATGCACTCAAATTATAAGAAAATAGAAAGATATAATATATTTACAAACACACAATAATCTATACATATAATAAAATATTTCTATCTTTGTCTATTTATATGCTTGTCATTTATCATTATCATAGTCTATGTTAGTGCAAACCAAGTTGGCGAAGGTTAATTTTAAATTTTTCACGTTACTGATGTATACAAGTCCACCACAATATTTTAAAGATAGTTAAGAGTTCAATTCTGACTGATCAAACAAATAATACTTATTTACATAATACTAATAAAATAGATCAACTTTTATCGTCGAACGCTATAAATTCGGCCGGACCGGTCGTAAACATTTTGGGAAAGGTCTCGTGAGAGCGGCTCGTGACTGCCTGTATAATACAATTGCAAAAATCTCTAGACGTTTCGCGTCTAAATATAACATTTACGTAGTAAACTTCTTATTCGACGTCGCGGTATATTGAGCGCCTCCACCCGTGCGCTGTACGAACGTATACGGTTCCATCCTCGGGAAGGTCCTTCGGGAATTTTATTTAGCCTTATGTAAGTTTTCTTTACTCGTGTTTGCACCAAACCACGTCGATAGAAAACTATTTCCCGTTTTCTAGAATAGAAGGGATCAATATTTGTCGTTTACAGTAGAAAACCCTCTCTTCCATTTATGAAATTGTGAACGAAACTAAAGGAGCACAGTTGCAAATTCGCCAATTAATATAGACATATTTTTATCAATCTCAACCGAACCTACATCATTTTCTTAAAAATACTTTATATTTCTTTTATTTATTTTTTCTTTACTACTGATTCGTAAAAGTTTATAGCAAATAGATTTGCGATCGACAAGAGGTCATAGAACTTTAATCTAATTGTAGAATAATTAATTCGCGAACTGTCCGTTATCCTTATTAATAACGCTCTGTCAATTTAAAATTGGATTTTGTCATTTTTTTCACACTAAAGAAAACTTATTAGATATTAAAAGGTCACTGACTCCGTCGACATTTTAATTCGTATTAAGTGTGGAAATAAAAATTAGGCGATAATAGTTTCGGTTAAACAAAACTTCTCAAAGTTTTATTTATGATATCATCGACTTACACCTGTTTTCAAACGGCTGACCTAAGCATATTACAATGGTCATATAAGGTGTATTTTAAACATTAGACAACTGAGCAAGATAAATTCTGGCACACAATAATCAAGTTGTTTATTATACTTTTTATCTCGATCATGTTAGACTTATTCAATTATTTAGGACAACGAACCACCGGATATTATACCAAGTCAAAAGCAAAGTTAAATACATTAAGCAAAATATTATTTGAATACCGGTACCAAAACAAGTCAGAACAGATTTGATTTTTGTTAACTTCGGCAACCCATCCTGGCCTTAAAGTTCAATATACTATGAGTCTGGTTTAGTTGTATATCAGATCTTACGGTATACACGCTGGATGCTTTGAAACTGACATGCTGTGACATTTTAAATATTAGATTTATATTATTTTGATGGTTATCAACGTGTTTATCAATAGCGATAAGTAAGGTCTTAAATGCAGACTCTTACTCGATAAAATCAATTTATTTGTAATACAAGTCGACTGCGGTAAAGGAAAAGTAAACTTAACAAGTAGGCACTCAAAAAGTTCCTTCCACGCCTTACTTTATAATGACGTAAGAAACTTGCAGGACGTGTTCTAAATATAGGACGAGCGGAGCGAGCCTAGCAACGAGAAATGTGTCGCTCGTACTGGTCGTGTATGGTGGAATGTCGGCTCGGCTGTCTGCGAGCGGGGCGCGCGGTCGCTGACTCAGCGCGCACTCCTGGACCGGCGTGTCAGTAAACCCGGCGCCGAATCGCATTTTTGCATTCGTCCTGTCGCTGCGGCCCCAGTTTAAACATGTCCGCGACGGTTGCTGGGCGGAGAATGTGAATGTGCATGAGTGCTGCATTCTGCGCGAGATGAAGATAAAGTAGAGGTCTGCTATACGTTGCGCTTTTTGACGAGTCGATGATAATCACGAACACATGTTTTAATATGGCGATATAAGAAGTTGTCGGCCTAATAATTTAACATTTACATTTACTTATCTACTATCCTTAGACTTTACCAAATTATAGAGCGAAATAACCTTGTTAAATTTGACAACACCTGTTGGTTGATTTCCTTTTACTCCTTCAGTGTATATTTTTATTTATATTGATAATTCTAACTGAAGATACGTTTTAAAAGACATTCAATGTGAAGTAATGGGACAATCAGTTACTTTTAATATACTTCCCATATCAGTGGTACGTAGTCTACCATATGGTATGTACACAGGTTGCTTTATGCGGCAATCATCACATAAATAATAAAAAAACGTTACTGTAAAAATATATTTAAAAAAATTATATCAAAATAAAAGTCCAAGACTAAAATTGGCAATCGGGTAACAGTTTTCTAAAACTTATCATCTTAAAGTGTGACGTAAAGTGCGAGTACCAATAAGAAACTAAATTGATTTCACGTTGCGCTTGCGGGGACCTACAGTGTCAGACACTATAGGTCCACAAGCGCAACCAAGATTCTTTTATCTGGCGCCGGTAAGTCTCACGCAGACCCTACCGCCTGTCGCCGATGTTTTTGGAAACATTGTAAAAATATGAAATCTCGATTTAAATATATTTTATAATATTTAAATCGAGATTAACAAGGAGTTATTAAATTTGTCTCCCATATGCGGTAGTGTCGCCGATGTTTTTGGAAATATTGTAAAAATATGTAAATATTTCATAATATTTAAATCGAGATTAACAAGGAGTTATTATTAAATTTGTCTCCTATATGCGGTAGTGTCGCCGATGTTTTTTGAAATATTATAAAAATATGAAAAATATTTTGTATTTAAATCGAGATTGACAAGGAGTTATTAAATTTGTATCCCATATGCGGTAGTGTCACCTACGTTTTAGGAAATATTGTAAAAATATGAAAATATTTTATAATATTTAAATCGAGATTAACAAGGAGTTATTAAATTTGTCTCCCATATGCGGTAGTGTCGCCGATGTTTTTGGAAATATTGTAAAAATATGTAAATATTTCATAATATTTAAATCGAGATTAACAAGGAGTTATTATTAAATTTGTCTCCTATATGCGGTAGTGTCGCCGATGTTTTTTGAAATATTATAAAAATATGAAAAATATTTTGTATTTAAATCGAGATTAACTAGGAGTTATTAAACCTGTATCCCATATGCGGTAGTGTCACCTATGTTTTAGGAAATATTGTAAAAATATGAAAATATTTTATAATATTTATATCGAGATAAACAAGGAGTTATTAAATATGTCTCCCATATACGGTAGTGAAGCCGATGTTTTTGGAGATATTGTAAAAATATGAATATATTTTATAATATTTAAATCGAGATTGACAAGTTTTTAAATTTGTCTCTCACATCTACCTTTTGCGTAATTTCGAGATATATTTCTTTTTATTGTTAAATGATGACACCTGCATTTTTACGATAGCTCTATGTGACATCAACGTCGCGTCACCGGCATTTGCACAATAGTTTTCAAGTGACATCAATGTGGTGTCACCGGATGGCATATATGAAATGCTAATACATTTTTGACTCCTAGAGGGTAAAATCCTGCCACTCTGTTTAGTAAAATTGAGGATACGGGATGCAACGCATGGTGCGTTCTATTCTAACGCGCCTATCTACATTGCGAGATAAATATGAGAGTAACAAAAACTATGTGTACAGTAACAACTCCGATTACGAGTTAGAAAATAAGGATGAGTGTCTGATATCCAATCCGTTGATCGCAAAAAGTGCACATCAGTGTACACGTGGATATGGGGATAATGAAAAATCATAATAAGAAAGGGGAAACGCGGCTCTACTTAGTAAACATTTTTTTTTACTTTCCTCTAATAGTATTAGGAACAGTTGCGCTGTAACAACATATTCAACTAAATTGTATTTCCACGCAATCGTTATATTAATTTTGAATCGGATGACGTAGCCACGAATAATTTGTTACACGATTTACATATTGTAAACTTGTATTAAGTATTTCATTAAGTTCGAACGTAAATTAGCATTCACTTAAAGAAACCTGTCAAGTACGAGTATAATTCACTATACGAGATTTCCGTACACATTTATGCGCATAAGCGTTTAAAGATAAATATCTATTAAACTATTTACAAATATTAGTTTTTAAAACGTAAATATATTTATTGCTTACTACTATAAATTTATTGACTATGTCTTTCACAGGCGCAAAAACATAGTACGTATTTCAAAAACTATAATATCTATGATAATACCTAGTTGTTTTTTTAATATTTTTGTTTCAGTAACGAAGGAAATGAGGGGCGAGGTAAGGGGGCTCTATTTTCACATATTTTTTAGAATATCCTTTTAAATATACAATTTAAAATTTTGAAAAAATATTTTTGTCATAACAAGACTTTTCAATTTAAAAAAAAAACTGGTTATTTTATTTTCCTCCCCCCCCCCCCCTTCATTCTTATATGGACATTTTAAAAAAGTTAATGTCAAATTTGTGGGTTAATAAAATGTATTGCTATTCCAAATTTCACATTCCAACGTCGTACAGTTCAGAAGTCACAAAAAGTCAGCTGGAACACATGGACTGAGTGATCTTATAAGGGTTTTGTTTTTCAGTTTTAAGGTATGGAAACCTGAAAACGAATGTGTCAGAAGGACCATACATATGAAAAGCCTGAACGAGTTAAAGGATACTTGAAATAGACTAATAATTTAATATGATAAACTACATGTCAATGAAGAAAGCAATAAAATGTATCATAATCTTTGGAAGTGGCGCTCTGACGTTACTATTCCGCTAATATATTCTCATATTGGAGTGATGGCATAAACGGACATAATTTAATTGCATCTATATAAAAAAAATATTAGAAATTCCAATATTAAGATAAACTCAAGTTCTAATTTCGAAAGTATTATCGAAACCCAGCCAAACTCCATAAATCCTGAATCTAAAAATATTTTGTTTTGCTTATGAACATAACGGAAAGATCTTCATGTAAACCACCGACGTCTAACTGTAACCATATCAGTCCGATTCATGAGTAAACGCAAACTCCCCATATAATCTCACACGCACACAAAGGCCATTAACGTAATGATGACTTTAATCTATCTGCCGAGCAACATTATGAAAACTCAAGTTTCTCCGTCAAACTTAATACGTATTTAACGTTGCGTACACAGGCATTAAGAGAATTAAATTGTTAAACGTACATAAATGCTCTCACTTCTTACGGTAGAAGTATATAGCTCAAATCAAATTATAGCATATTCTTATAAAAAATATTAGGTTACATTTGTCCTTTATGCTGATAAAATAGATACAATTTTGTAAAATAGATACAAAATTGTATCTATTTTATGAAGAGATTTACTTACACATCTGTTCAAACAGTATACAGTATGTTCCATATAAAAATCTAAAAGAATCTATTTAAAAAAAACATATTACGTAGAGAAAAGTAACCTTCGAACTATTATTGGATCCCATAAAGGGGACTTCCAATGACAAATTGCAAACGCAAGACGATACGGACTGCTTGAACATTTGTCAATGTTCAACCCGCAAATAAACGCCAATTTCTAAACCGAATCGTTAATGTCCTTAGGTACTTTATCTTCGTTAGAGGTACTGCGTAACGCGGGCAATAACAATACGTAGCTTTAGCACGAGCATCTACTTTCGTATACGCAAAAATAAACTGACAAGGTTTTAAATTAATATATTGTAAATACAACTGGTTTGCTTACGAACGTTCAAGTATTATTTGTTAAATTATAATATGTTAAATTTAATATTTTTGTCGCCCCAGGATTAAGTACATAATGAAGAAAAATAAAATGAATTTTGCAATTGATATATCTCATTACATAATCTATCCGAATTAAAATATGTCTTTGTGTAAATATTTTTTAAAGACTTATTAAAACTTGTAATGTAAGTTTAATTAATTTACTTAAAATGGTTGCAAGAAAGTGAATATCAAACAATAAAACCTGTCAAGTATGAGTAGAATTCGTAATGCAAAAGTTCTGTATACATTTAGGCATTACAAATATTACACAAATATTCATTTTTCACAACGTAAATGTGTAAAAATATAGCGCACATTTAAAAAAAATATAAGATCTAGGACTATCGCTACAGCTTTCCTATAATCTTTGTGTGTGCTTCTAAAAACGCTATTCTTCATAATTTTAGGTTGAGTAGTTTCGGGAATAAGAACTACCTAAAGTTATGAAAAAAAAATCCTGGGGTCCTTATTGCTAGCCCTTTCAAATAATACTTCTATATAGAATTTTAAAAAAATGGAAAAATATGTTTTATTACAATGTCAAATTTTTAGAAAAATATGTTTTATTACTACGTCAAATTTCAAGTTTGTACGTCAAGTGATTTTTAAACAAAACGGCTGACAGACACGCGAGTAATCTTAAAGGGTTCAGTTTTTCCTTTTGAGGTACGGAACCCTAAAAAATATTAGCAGATATATCACGCACAGTTCACTTAACAAATGAACATGCATTTCATTTAATAAATATTAATTTATGAAAATATTGTACGATTCGTCTTTGTTCTACGTGAAACGGATAACCTTCAACTAGATAAATATTAAAATTCAAGTTAGCAGGATGGTAAAGTAGTATATAACATAGTCACGTTATATGCATATCTAATGTAATATTTAAGCAAATATTCAGACAATATTGCTTATATAACAGTTACCTTCGTTCGCTATGCTCTGTCAGTGTAAATCGGCCTTTAATACTAAGTGGTAATGTAAGAAGTGCGGTGAGAAACGAGGTAATGTCTGACAACGGTACTGATTGCTCGATTGTTACACGGTGACGTTTGATTTTTCAATTTGCTTTCCATTTTTCCACTCGCAAGAAACTTGAGGATTTTAGGATTTTCTTGCACTGAATTTATTGCCTCATAAACGTTAAATGATGCGAATATTAATATTAGTAAACGGAATAATATTAATTTATTAATATTTTTATATATAATATATTAATATTAAATTCATTTGACGTTTATGAGGCATCATAAACGTCAAACGATGCGAATATTAATGTTAGTAAACGGAATAGAAACAAATATTTTTTTTCTATTCCATTTACTAATATTAATATTATTAAGTATTTAGTATATTAATATATTATATATAATAATATTAATATATTAATATTATTCCGTTTACTAATATTAATAGTCGCATCATTTAACGTTTATGAGGCAATAAATTCAGTGCAAAACAATCCGAAAATCCTCAAGCTTCTTGTGAGTGGAAAGATAGAAAGCAAATTGAGAAATCGAACGTCACCGTGTAACAATCGACGTATAAGTTTTGTCAAATATTTTTGAATCAACATAAATATGCATATTAGTCTATATGTATTCCATTCGTACAACCGTCTGACCGTTCATAGTCCATACATATAGTAGCTTTCCTACATGTGAAAATTATGTCCATTGGAACAACTACTTAGAAACTGACACGTACTGTACGCGTCCTTTTATTAATTATAAGCCGGAGGAAATTTGAAAATTAGTAATCGAATTATACATGTCTGGAAACTTATCCAAAACCTTTGTAACGTTAAATATTAACAACCACTTTAGAACTCGATACATCTTTCATTATTAGGAAATATCTAATATGTACACTTCCTTACACTTTTCCGTCTCTGGTCTGGAATTCTAATTAAAGAAAAATAAAACTATGTGATGTAGTATTATTTCTACTTTCTTTAAGTTCTTTACCACGGCCTAGGTTTCGTTATATTACAACATATTCAGTTGGGCTATTAGCAAAGTAAAAATAATACTACATCACGTAGTTTCATTTAATTGTGAATAATGAATTTCTACAAAATTAACGCCAAATATATTCAATAAAGAAAAATAACTAAATAATCGATGACAAAATAAACTTACAAGTATCGTGTGAAAAATGTATTAAAATGTCGCTTAATTTATGTTAATAAGCGTTGTCTTGTCAAAACTTATTGGCAATTTAATCAACTTCTAATAGAGATTAACATTGTAGTTAATATACAATGCATAATTCAAGTCAAAACTATTAACATTTCAAACTTCCGAACTATGCTAAGGCGCTGAAGCTAAAAGCTTTAAATCACTTTTCTGACAGGTTGTATGTATTTATTACGTAAAACATTGTTACGTCGCTTTAATTACAAACACCATTTTTACGTATTTTTTACTTCCTTTTGCTTTGATATAGTTCCAGTTCCAAATTATTAATGAATTAAAGTTAAAAAGACTACTATTGGAAATCACTGTCTATTACGCTATTTAATTGCTTATTAATATCAATAACTTAAGCCCACCATTAAGTATTTTATGTTAATGTTGATTACATTATTTTCATATCAGAAAGTTGGCTTATATTGAGAAAATTTACTGATTCAATTGCAACTGCGATAGATGATCGATTACTTTTAATTCGATTAAACTTATAACAAAAAGGCTCTCATCGAATAAATATTAAATTAATCGAGCTTCAATTTTTCTATTTTTTCCAACGCTGAGGAAGGAGAAATTAGATGTTTTTTCAAGAAATAAAAAGAATATTAGTTTAAACGTGGTGTTCGGTGCTTACTAGCACACTTGCATAACACTTCACAGTTAATAATAATTAAAGTTCTCAAAATCTTAAAAACCGATGTGCATTTCTATACCTATGCACTTTATAATTAAGTGAACAAAATCATTCCACTCAAACAATTGCAGATGACGTAGTCAGAACTTTATAATCACCTAGTTGAAAAAATTCAATCTCTGTTTTAAATAACTAGCACAAATGATAATAAACTATGCAGTCATTTAATGACAACATTCTAAATAGAATGTCTGCTTCAATTGGGGTCAAACACAAACGCACTTTATATTAAATAAAGTCTTGTTTCAAAACGGCATAAATATCCATACAAGTATAGGAAAAATCCCACAAAACGAATGAATTGAATAATTCATGTTTTAGTAAGGAAACATTTACCTTCACTCGATTCTTTAAACCGCGTAACAACCGCGGACTACTCGGGGTCCGATGTAAAGTACAAGTTCGTCCGTACCGCTGTTACAAGTTCAAGAGCAATATTAGCATTGTACTCGGTTCCCTGTGATATTTTTATTTGACACAAGCATGAGAAATATGTATTCGTAGATAAGTGCGTAGTTGGCATTGACTAAGGTCGCTCCGGCGCCTTCATTTCGACTGGCGTCGGCGAACGTTTTTGAAACAACAAATTACTTTATAATTAAAATTCTCTAATTAATATACACGTACGTTCAAAACTATGGCACACAACGCGAATTGATAAGGTGACGCAAACGTCATTTTCTGCGTATCAACTATACACTTAAGTAAATATCGCAATTACGTGATCGTTTGAAGCATTTATATATAAGACATTTTAATGTCTTAAGTGTAAGGACTAAAATAAATAACAAAATATCTCTAAATAGAGAGAAAATATTATGTTTAAACATTTTACAAGGTCTTTCCTTGGCATGAGGTAGGCAGAGATGAGCTAATACTATATCACATACGTCAGTGTGATTGATACGAAGGTATTCGGTTAATAGATATGAATGAGCCTTACTTTCTTAGGATATAGTAAGACCAGGCTGGGAATACTCTTTAAATTGTAGCATTTTATTTCATTTCAATCAAATGCATTACGTAACTCATTGTGGTAGCAAATAATCTGACGGTGGTGTCAGAATTGATGATGGTGTCATAACTTTTTAGAACACATAAATTATTTTACTACTAACGAATTTTAAATCTAGATAGACACTGACTGTAGCTTTCCTCGTGCTGCTTGCTATTCATTCTAAAGGAAAATTTTGAGGTTTAAAAACTTTCGTAGCCTGATAACGTCTTTTTACAATAATCAGAAATAAAGTCGTTTATATCGTTGTAACACTTGCCAAACTTGCTCTCCTCCAGCGCGGCGTATAAAAAACGACTTTACGATGCGAATAAATAGCGAGTGCGAGGGGCAAATAAGATGACAACGTACAAACAAGTATATATGTACATATAAGCCATCTAGACTCAAAACTTCGTATTCATGGAATTAGCATTTTTTATTATTGCTATATGTTTGTAGGCAGCATAGTATAATAAGCGAAAATCCATAATTATTACCATTCCAATTAAGCTTAATGTGGATCTATCTATATCATAATAGGAGTAGTTAGTTTAGAAGTAAATAGAATAGTATCAGAGTAACGAATGAACGATGAATAACGACAGGGAATAGGATAAACGTTATAAGAATGAAGCACATATGAAAATATTCACACGTATTTCATTGCTAAAAATTACGTACGTGGATGAATCCTGAATGTGAGATTCATACAAAAAATGAGCTGATCGATCAAAGATGCAAGATACCCAAATAATAGAATAGGTATAAGGAAATTGAGCTATTTACGAGAAAAAATATTCTAGATATAAGCGGTATGACTCACTTTTATTGCTGTAGGGACCATGAAAAAGGACACAGTAGAAAAGGAACACAAGGTCGGTAAAAAGTGGGCGAAATTACTTTGCCATTTTTAGGGTTTCGTACCCGAAAGGTCAAAACAGAACCCTGTTATCGTGGCAACGTCGTCTCCGTCTGCCTCGTACTTATAACGAAAATGAACTAAAAAGTTGAAATCTATATATAATGCAAAATTCCTTGCCCTAAAACTATAAACAGTATTGCAAATAACCTTTGTAACACTATATTTTGAGGGGATTCCCGAATATCTCAGGGCATCGCCAAACATTTTTTTCTTCATAGGCGTTACATATTAAAGTAATATATTTTCCTTCATACCATTGAAGAGCCCTCTGAATGGAGTACAAAAAAATTTTGTAATCACTAAACTTTCAATTTTAGACCCATTTTATTATCTTGTGAAAAGCTATAAATCGGTTTTAATAGTTGACCAAACAATACTAAAAAAAGTTAAATATAGTTGTAGTATATAACGACTTTCACAGGAGTATAAATATCTTGAATTTCTCGAAAATATTTGTGTTTTATTACTTATAAATTACTATGTATATATATATATATATATATATATATATATATATATATATATTATTGTGTCACTTCGGCCATTTGGCTAATAAAATGGCATTGTTAATTAATAAAATTTTATAGATTTATAGATAATAAAATTATAGCAAGCGTGTGGCGTATACCACTTATATTTTTCTAGTTATACTTAGCAGCTGTTACTTTACAATACTTTTCAAAGATATTAGTGAACCATAAATGTTACTAAGCTAATATTTAATTTTGAGATTAGAATCTCGTCAACACCCGTAACTTTCGATGTTATAGATCCGCTATGAAAACCCTTCTTGTAGTATTTCCACCGTTATTCGTAATAAAGTGAAGTAAAGTAACGATGGAAATGAAGTTTATAAAAACGAAAGACCTATTTCGGTTCAATTAAACAATTCCTTTCGAGTAATGTCTACTTTAACTTATCTTGATAATTAACTCGTAGGTTACATGTAAAACAAATTCTTAAAGTTTTATTAAGCACAAAGTAGTTATTTCATTATAATTTTATGCGGGTAACATTTGTTTTTTCGCCAGTAGGCGTCTCATTGGAAGGATCAATGTCAATATTGTAATATTTTACTTTACCTCCAATACAGGGTAAAGACAGATAGGGTTTTGAGCAAACGCAATCACCAGCATCTCCTGCCGCATAAACTAGTCTACTTGAGGAGATTATGAACTGTATTCTTTTTTACAAACTCGATACTTTCTACAACTTCTGCGTTTGGTCACCCAACTTTTGACATTGACAAATTTAACTGTGGCAAAAGCATCGAAAATTAAATTCTACTCTTCATCCAATCTTTACTTTCCTGTAATAAATTTTTTCTCGTCAACACATTCATCTGAATTTGTCAACACATTAATGAAATTTCCTGTAATAATTTTTTTACATTAACACATTAATGTTGGCTAGGGTTGCCATATATACAGTAGCTTTTTTCGGGACATTTTTAGTACATGGTCCAGACATGGAATTTAAGGCTAGAAATGGAATTTGGCGTGAATTTAATATTATATACCATACTGTAAAAATCAACATAGGTACTTTAACTACTAGCGGTTTAAGAAAAAAATTAGTTTAACCCAACAAAAGTTTTTTTGAACCCAAACAATTCAGATTAATTAAAAGTAAATAAAAAGTTGTCTTCTATTACCAAAATATACAGTAAACTTTTTAACAAAGTATGCTGATTCATTAAATAATAACAATTTAATACAAAAATCAGTCGTTGTTAATCACATTTATCCAATTATTAAAAGCTAATACTAATATTTGGCAAAATAAATTTGTAAAGAATTCACTTCCCTGTCGATAATTAATCTTATTTAATTATTACTATAAACTTAATTTTCATCATTTGACAATGAAAATAATATTTGATTTATTACGTTCATGTTTTAATTTATTTATTTTAATCAATTTATTGCCGTCGGATTTATTTAAAAGCGATTGTTAAATTATGGAGCAATACTCTTCGCAATTTATTCGAATTTGAAATTATGCCTTTATTAGATACGTGATCATCCGATTCTGGTCTTCCCACTGATCAAGCTAGTAAAACTATACCGAAGCAATGCGACCATAGTATATATAAGTTCGCAAAAAAATCGCAATGACAATTTTTAAGAATTACCGCAATTTTTTACATTTCCGGGATAAACTTATTCCATCCCTTACACGGGACAACATCTCAAAGCCCGGGACAATCCCAGAAATCCCGAACACCTGGCAACCCTAGTATGGAGCAAATTTCTACAATTTCTTTCAGTGTTTTTATAATTTTAAATAAGATTATGAAAACTTGAGATTTCATCAAGACGTCTAGAAGTTTATTTCCATTACTTTCATTGAAAACGGCTTATTTTTCTCTGAAATATTTTGCTTGTGCAACCGTATTCTATATAGTTCAATTCGTGAAATTTCATGAGCTGAATAAAAAACAATGTTCTCAAATAGTGTCGATTATTGGCATATCAATGTAACATTAATATATAAACAAAAAGACCAACCAAAACTCTTGCGATTCTAGAAGTATAGAATGATTTAATAAAGTTAAAAGATCAATTATTTTTTTAATACTGATGTCAACCTTCTTCTCTTTTATTTAGCAAAATAATTTAAAGTTTACTTCCCAAATTAGTCGAAACCATTGTTAGAAATTTAAAATTTTAGATGGTAAACCCAAAACAAAGTTTGTAATAATGTGGGGCCATGAGAACACTTACAGCTCCATACCTCAAAGCGGAAAAGAAAACGGGACCCTATAAGATCTCTCATACGTCCGTATATCTGTCAGTCTGTGACAGTAGTTTCTCTGAGAAACCGTTCGACGAAGATGTTACTTGAAATTTTGCTTGAGCATATTATCGCACATTCATCTCATTAGTTACACATATATAGAAACTATAGACGGGTCAAATTAAACAAGTACCCGAAATTTTGTTTAATTTCATATATCGTATGGGATGTTATATGAAAATGATAATTGTAATGATCTTAAAACGTGTATAAATTTTATTTTTATAATTTTAAGGGAAATTTTCAAATACTAAAGAGCGCAGGAAAACTTTAGCTATAATTTTAAATATATGCATGCAAGTAATATATGTTTAATCGGATTTCATTAAAGATGGAATAGAGAATATTTTAATTTACGCATTATATTTTAATTCGGACTTTTTCTTGCAATTTTCCCTTCAGATATTAATTTCCAACCACGGATCAGCGTGACTACAGAAAAGATAGACCATTATTCTATCTCTTGGCAAAGCGGGGTATGTTGCAAATACAGTGGTGTCACATCGAACGCTGTTAGCGTAGTTTGCCTCCTACTTTCACTAATAATTATTCATATAAATGCTTGTTTGTTAATTAAGTAAGTCTGTTAGCATTAGCATGTTTTAACAAACCCTGAATCAGTTCCGGTCATAATTTACGCAATCTTCCCCACATTCTCTTTTCTAACACTGAAATGAAAGTTTAAATTATTTTTTATAAGAAATTAATTTTAAGTGGCCTAGCCATTTCATAATTCCTGTCCAAATTTTTGGAAGCGCTATTTTCTTTCACTCGACATTCTTGTATACATAAATAAAATTTTTTCCGACATATAATTCTGTGTTTGGAATCGTCTCGTTTACGCTATTTCCATTTGTTTTCGTCATTATTATGCGATTCCGATTTAATGGCACAATCATTAGAACTATGACTTATCGATAAAAGCGAATAAATAGTACGCGAATTCTTATCTAGGTATTAGTCGTCACTACGAGTATTTACGATATAGCCGTATTTATCGCCAGGAGAAGTTGTGAATTACGTTTTATAGGTAGACAAAAGAAATACAACCGTGATCACTCCATATACGTATAACTAGCGGCTATATCCCCCTATATTTAACGTTGTTTCTTTCTCTCGATAATAATTGACACTACAATCTATCGTTACTTATTCCGTTACGACTAAATCTTCTAAGAGAAAAAAAATTACATCGATACATATAATAAAATTGTAAAAGAATAAATTCTGTACGTGAAAAATATTTTAAAAAGAGTGATTGATTAAGGGTTTAGAATGACAATAGAAGCCGAAAAACCTTTTTTTTATTTTTGTCTGCGTGTATATTTTTTTGTGCGTCAATCACGCAAAATATACTGGATGGATTTTAATGAAATTTGGTATAATAATAGTTTATAAGCAAGAACAACATATACGAGAAAAAAAATTCTTATTCCGAATTTCACGCGAGTGAAACCGTGGGGCACAACTAGTAAGGTAATAATATTCATTATATACAGTCGTATTTTAAAATTAACAGTCAATTCCAGTCAATAGTTTGCGACTAACAGAAGCAGTATTTTTAATACCAAAATGATTGCGATGACTCGAATATCGTGTTTTGAAAGTGGACCCTTATTTGTTTCTAGCAACGCTTGTACGTTCGAGCGATGTGATCCCATTTAATAACGCGCGACGCAATGCCTAATTTTTCTTCAGTAATGTTAGCTAACTACATCACTTTAATCATTCTGACGCCTACTCTTAAGCACTCGTGTGGAAATTTGGTTTTACGCAAGAAACTAGCCGATGGCGTAATAAACAAGGTAATTATCCGTATACCTAAAAAAGCAAGCTTGCGAAAAATCGAAACGATTTTTTACTGAGAATACAATATCGTTATTGAACTAAGTGAAGTGAGCGTTCCTTTGACATAAAACCCGCATTTCTTTGTAATCGCAACAAAACCGCTAAACGGATTAAAATAATACTTCACACGATGATGAAGTGTGTTGAAGATTATATGAAAAAAAAATACGAGCGAAAAGTTCTTGCACTCGAAATCTTCTTTTTTGTCAAGTCATCATAACAAAATCATCGAACTGATTTGAAATTAAACTTCATGAAATAAAAAAATACCGTGTTTGAAAACAAAAATAGTACCTATTAGTAGGTCACTTTTTTCTCAAATCATCACAATATGATTATATTGTGATGATTTGAGAAAGAAATATAGATTTCCGGTTTAAGGATTTCGGCATTATTTACTATTATATTATAGATTTTCTTTAGTTATCGTGGATTTTGAGATGAAATCCAATCAATATAGAAATATTGTGATGATTTGAGAAAGAAATATAGATTTCCGGTTTAAGGATTTCGGCATTATTTACTATTATATTATAGATTTTCTTTAGTTATCGTGGATTTTGAGATGAAATCCAATCAATATAGTCATATTG
This sequence comes from Druceiella hillmani, assembly GCA_039881145.1. Taxonomy (NCBI): domain Eukaryota; kingdom Metazoa; phylum Arthropoda; class Insecta; order Lepidoptera; family Hepialidae; genus Druceiella; species Druceiella hillmani. The sequence continues at coordinate 76,772,504 of JAYKKI010000001.1, read as the reverse complement.
TGATGATTTGAGAAAGAAATATAAATTTCGGGTTTAAGGATTTCGGCATCATTTACTTATATTATAGACTTTCTTTAGTTACCATGGATTTTGAGATGAAATCCAATCAATATAGTCATATTGTGATGATTTGAGAAAGAAATATAGATTTCCGGTTTAAGGATTTCGGCATTACTTACTATTATATTATAGATTTTCTTTAGTTATCGTGGATTTTGAGATGAAATCCAATCAATGTAGTCATATTGTGATGATTTGAGAAAGAAATATAGATTTCGGGTTTAAGGATTTCGGCGTCATTTACTTATATTATAAATTATCTTTAGTTACCGTGGATTTTGAGATGAAATCCAATCAATATAGTCATATTGTGAGGATCTGAGAAAGAAATATAGATTTCGAGTTTAAGGATTTCGGCATTACTTACTATTATATTATAGATTTTCTTTAGTTACCGTGGATTTTGAGATGAAATCCAATCAATATAGTCATATTGTGATGATTTGAGAAAGAAATATAGATTTCGGGTTTAAGGATTTCGGCATCATTTACTTATATTATAGATTTTCTTTAGTTACCGTGGATTTTGAGATGAAATCCAATCAATATAGTCATATTGTGATGATTTGAGAAAGAAATATAGATTTCGGGTTTAAGGATTTTGGCATCATTTACTATTATATTATAGATTTTCTTTAGTTATCGTGGATTTTGAGATGAAATCCAATCAATATAGTCATATTGTGATGATTTGAGAAAGAAATATAGATTTCGGGTTTAAGGATTTTGGCATCATTTACTATTATATTATAGATTTTCTTTAGTTATCGTGGATTTTGAGATGAAATAAAATTAATCTTATACAGAATTTTTTCAAACAAGTCGAAGTGATTGAATCGATTTACGAATTGTAAATATCGGTTAATTAGTTTTGTATACTGCAAATGCATATATGCTAATACTAATCGAGCAAACGCTTGTTGACTTAGAGGGCTTCATTTGTTTCAGAATTGGACCCTCGATATTGCGGCGTGACGGTTTATAAAGAACAAAGTCGTTATTTCGTCGGGACTCAACTTTCATGCTTAAGACGGCGTGGAATGGTATGTGATGTGCGGCTATTAACTATACTCGAAAACAAATTCTTGCTACTAGGATTATACACAGAACGTTTAGGGCAATATTTCGTAATCTTTATATAGTAAGATATTTAATAAAAAAGAATGGATGCTCCGCTTTATATGTTTAGAATTTACACAAAATGCCTTCAGCGGACGGTAAACACGAATTTATATAAAAAAAACAAATTAAAAAAAATTCTGGAGAATGGCTACCTATTCATACCTGAATTCACCTGGTTACGCGGAAACTAAATACGAGTAAGCAGGCATTACTATCCTTCAAATTGTTGCACATCGAAATTATTGACACGAATTAAATTCTTTATCGCGCGGAACGGTTAAATTGCCATACATATACACATACGTATATATTATACATATCTACTACAGTTAGTGACGTTGGTTTAACAATGTAATCAAGTAAGAAATACAGTCCGAATGGAGACGGGGAATTCAGCAACTATTAAAGCGCCGTATTAGGCTTGAGAGATAATATGTTTAATTATTTACGTTACCGGTTTATTTATAGTATTTGTGAGTCGCGCACAACGTTCGGTTTGAACTAAGTCAAACTGGTCGAGATAATGATCAGCCGGTATGCTCTCCTTTCGTCTATGCGTTATCATATATCCAGCTGCTTGATTAAGCGTATATCTGTCCTAAATTATACTGCACATAAAATCCGTAATATATCCTACTAAGTTATACTGAAACAAAAACAAACAAAAAAGCTTTAGTTTGTTTGAAACGCACATTAAAACTCTACCGCTGCACTTTTGTATTATACTCGCGGCCAATCAAGAGAACACTTGTTTAAACAAGACACAGATCAGAAATTAATTTCGAAGTCCAATTTGACATATATATTATATGTGCGGCAGCGTTCGGAAATGTGGTGTGTTCGGAAGCAGCTTGACAATTTAAGCCAGTGAAATCTGTTTTAAAAAATTGATGCGTACTTAACTATTCGATGATTACTTTAAAAAAAAACGAAATTTCCAATAAAGAACCCAATAATCAACCAATAAGAAGATTGACCCTGCGTTTAGGACACACGGTCACTGAACTCGAATGTAAGTGCTAAGTTGCTAAGTTTATAAATAGCTTCAAGGCGAACTTCCAATGCTCTGGCTATAATGAAATCACAATTTTAATAATATTGTAACATCGCATGAAACACGTATTTGTAAGCTATTACATAAGTTGACATCTTGAAATATATCAAAATATTCACAATCCCATACACAAAGGGTAGTTATACTGCAGAAAACTTTTGTTCTACAACGCTCTTGTAATAGGCGTTGAAGAACAAAAGCATAGCCAATGAAGCATAAGTAGTTAAACACGTTGACGAATTAGTACCATCAATTACATTTGACAGCAAATCTCGAATAATGCAAATAAAGGATGAAAGGCAGGAAGGTTCATTTCGGAATATATATAGAGAAATACACGCAATAATATTAAAGAGTGTGGGTGTATATTTATATATATATAATTTGTATTTACATATATACACGGAAAACCTAGTCACGTTACAATTTTATTATATGTATAGAATATGAAATAAACGAAAGAATGTCGAAAAGTTGGTAAATACGGTGTTCCTTCGTCACTGGTTACACTGCCCAGAGAGAATATAATAGAGAAGAAACACAGACAATAGACCCATATAAAAGAAAAAAACTTATGGCCCCAAGAAGTGCTATGTACAGACGGACGTTGGATTTGCGGGGTTGGGTCGGAGGCGTGCGGATTGGCGTGATGCGTGTGCAAAGATCAATCACGGACTGTAAGGTGAATGATGATTCAAAAAATTGTCTTCATGTTTGAATATAGTAAAACATCAAGGAAAAAAGTTGAGAAGTCTACTCGTTTGCATTCGGACGCCCAAGGGAAGTGCTATGCACGAAGCATGAGGAATAAACTAAATTCAAAAAAAAAAGTATATAAAATGATAATTAAATTAAATATAAAACCAATTTTGGTGGCCATTTTTAGACCTCTCCCTCGACCCTCCCTGTAAAAAAATGTACCAGCAACCAAAAACGCTTCCATTCAGCCGCAAATATACCAATATTTCCAGTACGCCCCTCTGAGTGGTATCCCCCTCCCCCTATTGCTCCATGAAATATAATTGTAAGTTCACTAAATATTTCAATACTGGTTGTTGGAATCTTTTACAGCTGCCTTTAGGTTTATTATCAATCATAGAAATGTCGGTATGCTGTTAGGTAAAAATAAAAACTTACGTATTTAGATGTTAAAGCTACTTTTAGACACTCCCCCCTCGCCCCCGCTTTTCGATTTTTTCCCGACAATTTTGTCCATATTTTTATCGTAAAATGGCCAATCATTTTACTCTGGGATAACCTGGTGTATCATGTCAATCAGCAGTTACTAAAAGCACGTGTGCTGATCGGACTTCAAGTTCTTAAAATATATACTTAGATGTATTTACGTCCAATAAGCAATAGTCGCAAGGCACGAACATCAATCCAAACAAACATTAAGAAACAAATGTAAACAGAAAGCTAACACACGACCGCCGCATCGGCAAGTTCGCAGAATTGGCAATAATATAACAGATATTCGCACATGAAAACGTACGCCGTGCCGTCTACCTATCGCCCACACCCACTACACACACACGTAATGAGGCGTAACCACAATGTATGGCAAAACACGCATAAAGTACACACAGGTCTCCTTTTCAAAGATAACGTTTTGTTTAAAAAGAAGCCGTATAGGATGTTTGTTATGCGCCGCGGCGACGCGGCTCCGACCGCCACCACAGATGCTCGGGTGCATACACTCATTACACTGGAGGTGACTTCCACTCGTTTTAACTTTAATACCGAGTGCATTGTTATGGTCATCCATTAGAGGACCGATTCGAGTAAAACGAAAACTCAAATGTCAGTGTGTCGACATCTATCATAATATCATTCACCGAAGGTCTGATGTGAAACTTAAAATTAATACGACAGAAAAATTATACCATAGGATTAGCTGCACCAACCTGTGGTGCAACCATAATTGTATATAACAATGTCTGTTTTTGTGTGACTATCTTATGTTAAGAAAATTAGTCCCATGCAAAATAAGTGACGATTGAATTTAAACCAACACTGCGAGAAATACAAAGAACAGTGTCATCCCACATCAAAAATAGACAATCCAGTTCACGCCTTGAATCTGTTAAATACACTTTATATACTACACTTTCTTTTATTATAATCATTAAACTATTATTTTGGACACTAAACAACATAAATAGGGTAAACTAAAAAAATAAAAAATCAATTAATCATCACATCTAAGGATACAAATTAAAATCACTATTTACCATTCTAAATTTGTGAATAGGACAAAAATTGAAAAAAATTAATTATTGAAAAACAGCCAGCAAGATCTCATGTACCATATATTAAATGGCATTCCATGAACACTCTTCTCCTCAAATCAATTAGAAATGACATGAAAAAATAAAAAAGCATGTACTTAACAATATTAACAGTGTCGTTCATGTCTTAATATTAGTAACTTCACGTCTTTAGTAAATGCATAATGAGGGTATAAACATTAACATGGTTCTTGTTATAAGCAGCAAAAAAATGTCTGAAGGTCACATTTCAAACGGAAGCAATAAATTCAAATTAGTTATAAAATTATAAATTTTAATTAGCAAAATTGCATACATATCTTCAGAAATGTTAGGTACTTACCTCACTACAAATTTATGCATTTGTGTGACCTTACATAATAAAAAATCAAAATTATTTTATGAAAAACAAAAGTAAAATTGTAACGATATTATCATGTTCCATGCTGACAGCTTTATTCTAACCCACTGAACTTTATTTTTATTATTAAAACAAGTCTCATACCTAATTTCCTGTATTTCGGATACATAGCCTCAATTGAGGCTACCAGCAAAAATCACATACCATATGACATCAATTGCAGCCATCAGCAAGGAATATGTTAAAATAATATTTGAATACATTCCAATTATTTTTTATTATAACATTGTTTCAAAGCCATGTTCCTAATAGATGAACAGTCCTCAATATGCAATATGTTTTCAAATAGATAACTATTGATTATTGTTTGTATCATATTAATAATAAAGTTTCCATTAGTCAATCAATGAAAAAAGAACTTCTCAACAATATTAAGAAAATAAGTATATTTAAAAGTTAACATTTAAAGAAATTGTTAATACACTTTCAATGATCAAACATTGGTTATAACATTGGGAGAAAAAAATAGTAAGCAATATGTCTAAAATTATCACCTACATTATCATCAGTTTTTCATATGTATACTCTGCTCTAGAGCCTAGTAATGTAATTTGTGAATTTATAATGCGCAAGATACTTTGCAGAGGTTTCACGTTTTAAAATGTTGTATGATAATATGTCAAACATAAATACAAAAAATGTGTTCGAATTAAGCGAATATTTAATATGGAAACAAGAAAAGAAAAAGAAAGTTAATTTCTTTTTACATATAAGTAAATTTAATATATGGGGTATAGTTCAGAGATTATGTACATAGTCATTGTCAGTTTGTTACTATGTGGAATATTTAAATTTTATTTTCACTTACACAAAGTAACATTACATTACCTTTAATTTCTGAATATAGTTCAATTTGCCTTCGTCAGAAACTATATTAATTAATATAATCTTATCTAGTTAATATATCTGTAATTGGTTTAATTAAAAAATTAAATAACTAAATATTTAAGCTTATTTTTAGGTCAGTACTGTCGATGTATGTAAAATACTTATTAGAAAGACCTAATAAATAAAAAAAAGGAAAAATAATGGAAGAGCTCGAACTTGTCAAACAAGACTTCATAAATATTTTTTTTAATTATTGATAAGTTAGACCACCTTTCTAGATAAGATGTTACAAAGCAGGTTCAATTGCTTCAGATATAGCTTGTATTGTACCTATTTTAAGAAGATTACAAACTATAATTATTAAGATAAAAAAAAAACTAAGTTAGTATTATAGAACAAAAAAATCCATAATTTTATTTAAAAATTGGGGGTAATATTTGTACATATGTCTAAATATTCATATATTATTCATTTCATCTATAGCACCGACATACTGGCATATCTGTATTCACCTTAACTGTGAGCTATTTTTACTGCTCTCAGAGAACAGACATCTCAGATTTGAAAATTCATAAGTTAGTTGAGTTAATTCATAAGTTTAATTCATAAATTCATGAAAAGACATAATAACAAATTTTGAACACCATCTATTTGAAATGCTCAGTGACACATAGTATAAATAATGTAACACCACTTTATTTGTTTATTAAACAAGTTCCTTTTCAAATTATTTATAAAAAAATAAAAATAGTGTCCAATGAAAAAAGATGGTTAAATTACATTTTGATTGTCCTTTATCAAGAGACATTAATTCTCTTTTTTTATCTATCTTTGAATTTTCCAACAATGTTAAGATAAATTCTTAAAATATCAAAGTTTTTCAAGTGTGGTTATTTATAATTGATAGAATTTTTATATTCAGTGCCAAATATATTGCAATACTTAATGTTCATAAACCACTCAAAAAAATAGTAACATTCTCCTCGTTACCATCGCCATAAAAATTCAAATTATGAAAAATAAAATATAGATTAATGCATGATAAGAACGCTATGCGAATCTGAGAATGTTAACATTATAATAAAAAAAATAATAAGATTGAAAATTTTACCTTTCATCCTCTGCAGATGCTGTATTTTGGCCATCGTCCTTTCCGTCACTGATATCTCCACCATCATTCTGTGAAACTTCATTAGCACCATTATCACCAGATGATAAACCTAAATTACTGTTGACCAAACTATGAGAAACCACTGCACTGACTGGACTTCCAAAGTTCTGATTATCCACTGTATTAGTAGTCACCACTTGGCTTGACGGATAACTCACGGCAGATGTCACAGGAAGAGACACTACAGGCGAATTAGTTCCCGACATTATGGCTTGCGATGGCTGTGCAGTGCTTGTACAAATAGGCTGTTGATTGACGTGATTATCCATTTGCTGATTTTGCAGTCCAATAGGCGCAGTTATATTAGTTTGCGACATTATCGGCATAACATTCTGTGGTATTGAACCAACCGGGGCTTGTGAGCTATAATTTGTCAATCCCATCCCTTGTATATTAGTTTGCGACTGCACTACACTAGATGCAACAGTAGCACCTTGCATTGATACAGGCAAAGTTTGTTGCATCGACATTGGTATATTTTGACCATGCTGTACAATATTTTGCATAATTGGCTGAGTAGGCTGCTGCGCAACATTGGGAATAGAGACTTGCGGCATTTGTTGATTCATGGCTTGAACACTGGCCTGCCCTTGCTGTGCTCCCACATTCTGCATATTCTGAATATTTGGTTGTTGCACAACACCCGATTGGTTAGAGACTGAAGTCTGATTGGAAATATTTTGCTGTTGAGGCATGACATACTGCATTGGCAACTGATTTTGTTGTGTCATATGAGAAGGTGTTTGACCAGAAGGATTCGATACCTGTGGCGGCATCATATTCTGAGTTTGCGGTAAATGCTGCCCAATCGACATTTGCTGATTCACATTCGATACATTCGACTGAATATATATGGGATCAGACACAGGTATCTGCATATTTGCTTGATTATTATCCATCGACATGGGCATATTCTGCTGCTGGGTCATCATTTGAATAGTACCCTGAGGCATGCTTTGAGGCGGTTGGTTTATGGCATGCATTGCATTATTTGGTTGCTGACTGGTCATTCCTTGCAAATTAGAAGGTAAAGTGGAGCCAGGAGCTTGGGAAGCTAAACTTTGTAAGTTAGCTGGTAGAGTTGCGCCTTGCTGCGATGAAGTTATATTAGTCATAACTTCCTGAGTGAGACTTTGACCTGGTTGGCTCATTTGAGATTGCTGAGTATGGTATTGTGGTACATTATGTTGAGAAGGAACCATAGTTTGCTGTGCCGAGGACATGCCCGTATTTATGATACTTTGGGCATTCGTTTGCTGATTACTATACTGCTGCTGCACATTCGACAAATTTTGTTGTGGAATCTGTGTATGTATTCCAGGCACCACTTGACCTTGTTGCCCGGTGTTTTGTTGTGCAGATATTTGGTGCATTTGAGTTTGCATCTGTGGTATCTGAGAATTGGGGTTAGACATTTGAGTAGACATTTGCATTTGTTGCATGTGATTAGGTATTTGCTGGTTCTGTAATGGATGAATTTGAGTTTGATTGGTTATGTGCTGCATAGGAGCCTGTTGAGATGACATCGATTGGCCTTGGCTTTGCATATGATGGGCTTGTTGATTAATATTTGACATCTGTGTTATCTGCTGAATTTGTTGAGTATTAGTTTGACCTTGTATCTGTTGCAACTGTAATTGTTGCATTTGAGTTTGTTGATTAGGCACCTGCTGCATCTGAGGTTGATTTTGTATAGGCTGCTGCATCGATTGGATATTCGGAATTTGCTGTTGCATGGATTGTATATTTTGGATCTGACCTTGTGTGGCAGGAATATGTTGCCCGGGTATTTGTTGCATCTGGGGTTGACCCTGCATTTGTTGCATCTGCTGTGGAATCGGTTGATGAATGGGTATTTGTTGCATTTGAGGCATTCCCTGAGCTTGAGCTATGACTTGTTGGAGCTGATGTTGAGGAAAACTCTGTGGCATTTGTTGCACAGGCTGAGGCTGTGGCTGCGGTGGATGAGTTGGCTGAGGATTCAACGTAATATGGGTCATACTCTGAGCATGAGGTTGCGGCACTTGACTTGACTGCAATTGATTTTGATTTGGAATTTGTTGAGGCATTTCAATAGGAGGCGACTGAACCGATACAGACTGAGTGGCCGGTATGGGTTGTTGAACCAATGTAATCGGTTGTGTTAGCGATTGACCTGGAGAGGCAATCGGAAACGGAATTGGTGCACCAGGTTCAGTTTGCAAATTGACAGACGTGGGTTGTAACTCCTTAACAGTTTTGCTGGAAGCTTCAGATATGCTAACACCATCTTCATGTTGGGCATCGTTCATTACAACTCCGCTATCTGGAGCCGGCAAAGAATTGTTAGTTTCGCTTGCATCTAAATTATTATTGACAATAATCGGTGTATTTTGCTGAGTAGAGGTATGATCCAAATAATCCATGCACATCCAGCGACCTCTCCTGAATGGTTCCGTGCTTTCAATTTTCACAACTTTGAATCTCTCATTTCGTACATGCTCTTGTATTTCTTTCATCCCTTCTGGAGGTTTCGAATTGCCGATAATATTTATAATGCTTCCTGTACCGGAGTTAGTAACACTAACGTGCATATCACTAACGTCAGAATTATTTAAATTTGGCACTACCCCTGCGTGGGGATTTTGAACATCCTGACCTACGAACGCAAGTCCGTATTGCGAACTAGTAGGGATCACTGGTGCACAACCTAACGAAGCACTCGAGGCGTTATAAAACACGTCGTCCTTTGAAAAGGTGTCTTCGGAGAAACTGGGCGTTTCATTTTCCAAGTCTGTGATACGCGAAATATCGTCGGTGTGAGATTCGTCTAAGTCGTCGGCCGAATCTTCTCCGGCATCGGTGCTGATCCGCGAGCCCTCTGTCACACTGGTGATCTGAAATGAAGATATTTTGCGTGGATTATGGCCAGAAGCTTGAAGACTAGTCGGGTGACTCACTCCCTTCTCCGACTCGTTCAGTCGAAGAGATTCACTAGTAGTACGATGGACGACATTGTTGTACTTGTTTTTATCACTATTTTTATGTGACTTTTGAATAAGATTGTCAGCCATTATGCTGTCCAAATCAAATGAACTACCTAAAGAAAATTTCACTGTTTAACACGTCTAACAACATTTGAATAAGTGTTCAAACATATTCTAGGCAAGTATATACGATCATTTTTTGCTCACAATTTCACAAACACTATAATTCTCCAAAAGAATGTTTCAAAATCCATTAGTAAACACACAGAGCCGAGAACATCTTTCAGACTGGAGCAACATGGCGGCCATTTCTGCGCAATGCATTATGGGTGACAATTTGTTATGAGCTACAGCCACTCAATGACCAGTCGGTAATTTCATTCTAAAATTATGCGCCAAAAGATGGCGCTGTAAACGTGTTTCTATATTTAAATAATTTTTTTTAATTAGATATTACATCCATCGAATTACATCACGCTATTCAATCAGTAAGACTTATTCAGATCAAAACAAAGAATTATTTAGAAATCCGAAGGTAAGTTACAATAGGATTAATAAAATATTTGGAAAAAAATTAAATTATGTATTACCTTCTTCAGGAAAATATTTAAATAATTACAACCTCATATTTCTATAATTTATTGCATTCGAGATTCCTTGACATAATAAATACTAATATTTAATTTTATGAAGAAGCGCTATAAGATGCAACATTTTAAATTTGGTTGGTTAAAACACACACTTTTTTCACTAGATGGCAGCATATTAAACGAATTTACGTTAATATGGTTGTAGAATGTATCATTTTTTATTTGTAATTATATTTCATTACAATTCCAATTAAACTTTTACTAAATGTTTGAACTTGATAAATATAATAATATTAAATTTTTATTATACAAATTTTATTATTATGATCAATACTACATTGGTAACTATTTAAGTATGTACCTGTCACAGTTTGAATCTTCTTTAGTAGGTAGAATTTATGTGGATTCAGCAGTTTTATTAATTTGTTGAAAGTTGTTTCCTGCGAGTAAAGATTCTTTCATATACTGATTTTTAATGTTAAAACGACATTAAAATGTGAATAAGGCTATTGAATTAAATTTTGCACTGTTAGCAGAAAAAGTTTTATACAAATTTGAATTCCGTTCCTAAATTTGAATAAATTTAAATTTGAGAAAAGAACACAAAACACGATAAATTCCAAAATTTTTTGAGGTTGGTTGGTTTGTAAAAAACTACTTTTAAATATTTACATCTTAAAGCAAATTACAAAGATGACAGTTTCGTTCTGAAACTTGGTCGCCATATTCTCTTAAAGTGACACTGAAGTTTTAAGCTTTTAATTTTAGTCAGTGGCTGTCACACCGATGTTTCTTCGACTACAATTTTGCATACTAAAATATGTTACATTAATAACTGTTTTCACCAATAACACAAAACATTATGTTAAAACATGGTTAAAACGTTAATACTTTTAGATCGCGGCAATATTTTCAGGCAAACGACTAAATACAACTGAATGAGATATATTATAAAAAGACATACAAATGTATTCATTTTTTGACGAATTACTTATGTATATTTTTATTTGTAGATATACAAGGAACTCATTGGTTTTGCAAACTAAATAGAACCCAGTTTATTTTTATTTGAATACTTAGTACTATTAAAGTGTAATAAAGTTGGATTACTGTAAAATGCATTCGACGCAATGTACAGTTCATTGAGCATTTTACTGCAAACTTCAAATAGCGTTTCATTAATATAATTACATTGAATCATGTAATACAATAATCCATTATTAATGCCAACGATTGTTTCAAAAGTTCTTTTTCATAAAAGTTGGAGCCTATAATTATAACCAGCATGTTTCATTGGTGGTTCCAACATATTATTAATAATTTATTGTTTTAAATATCTTTGAAAGTCTTAGACGGTGTTTTCAAGGTTTTACTCGTTCGTTTTGGATTTTATTAGAATATATTAAGAAGGTAAATTTGGAGTTGAAACTAAAAGCTGCATTGATAAGAATTATTATAGAGCATTGTGATACATGGTATATCAATATAATTTATATCCAAGGGCAGGCGGCTGACTACAACTCATTTTGTGTATTTAGAAAATCACTAGTCCTTCGTTATTATTTTATTAACATTGTCTTTATTATTTATCTGGCTCCAACTTTTACTTCTGCTCACTTTGTAACGAGATTTTTACCAAGAAGAAAATTTAAAAATATATACAATAAATAAGAAAGGAAACAAAAAACAAAGACGATTTTTTGAGATGAAATACAGGCATCCTACGCTTGTTTGTTTCGTGTTTTGGATATACATATATATATGGATTTCGCATAACATCTGGACTTAACAGTTATAATATTAGTTGGGATTGATAGTAATGTTAGTTGGCTGTGATAGTTTAATAAATAATATGTTAATGGTAAAAAAAGCCCAAATTATGTTAATTGTGTCATTTCATGTGCGTGTTAGTATATTCATATCAAATGGAGTCAAAATGTAGTTCGCTTGCATGTGACGAAACGATATAGATCATATTCACACCAGATGCGTCTCCAGCTTCCGATGTACTATTGCAGTTTTTAATGCCTTTATTATATGCTCTTATATCAGATATATATAATCCTGCTCAGGGCGGAAGAGGAAGGAACTCAATCAGCTTAAAAGGACGTCATTATTTCAAAATTATTTTATATGTCATATCTGTAGACGCAATTTACTTATATGTACTTACGTTTTCACTACCTAACTTAATTTATATCGCATCACGTGTCTTGTCATTGGTTCGCTTTTGTATGCGTTTAGTGTAATCACATCTTAATATTTTTTGTCGATTCTATTGCAGTTCTATATTATGTGGGTATTAACAGGAACTGTTTGATTTCGACATCGCGCGATATGGCTCATTTTTATTAATTCATGTGCATGCGAGCGAATACTTTTATGGACGCAATTGTAGATAGATATTCTGGTTAGTTCACTTGCACCTTAATCAAAATAGCTAGTCGCGGAGTCACGTAGACACGGCCCACGGCGTTTATTTATACTAATATGTAGTGATTTCATTAAGACATAGTCTTCTAGGAATTTTATATCACAGCGACGTAAGCAGATAGTAGACTTAATTTTAGATAGTTGTGGAAATGTGTGATTTTTCACACAAGGTTAAATCTTTTCAATAGAGTAATAGGCTATTTGACAACATCGAAAATATATCACAATTTAATTGGAGCCACTTTTTTCGTCTTTTAGAATTAGTTGACACTGAAACGAACACTTTTTATGGATTTTTTTATACACGTATTTGTACACTGTGGCACTACACACCATTTATACACCATTTTCATATGAAAATAAATAACAATTCCCTTCAGCGGCCAGGACTGTTTGTTTCATTGCGTGTGACGTCACGCTAGCCGCCTAACGGAAATTGCGTTTTTAGCGCGAGTTCGAAAATTGAAACTTTAAAAGTGATTTATATAAAAATACGGCATATATCCTGGAAATATAAATGTAGTATACTTATAATGCAAAATAGAACAATTTAAAACAATTTAAAAAATCAAGTTAAATAGCTTATTTAATAAAATAATGGGATAAACAAATAGATAGGAACTATTTTATATTATCTATGGTGAATTTTTCCAATAACAATTTCCATAAACTTTGAGTGAAAGCGTATAGAAGAAACCAATAATTGCAAAAAATTTACATAAAAGGTGAGATTTCGGGAGCAACTTAGCTCATGTGTAGGTACTTTGTTATTTTTGAGGTGGGGCTTTTCTTCAGTATAAGGTTTTCATCTCAATGGTACTCTTAAACGTAATAAAGATAAATGTAAACTATAAAAACTGTATAACTTAAACTTTAGCACTCAACTTTAGTGGGGAAAGTGTGAAGGGAAACAGGAGGAGGCGGAGCTCTTTTCTCTCGTATAAACCGTGTCCCACGGAGATTTATATTTTACTGAAAAAAAAATTGCTTCGAATTCCTACATTGTACTAGAAAAAATACTGTGCTTGATAACCATATAAACCTAATCTAACCCAACCTTACCCAGTCTAAACCGATATAACTTAACCCGACCCAACCTAACCTGTCCTAACACAACCCAATCCAAAATAACCTAACATCTCCCCAACACATACCCAATCAAAATAACCTAACTTAACATCATTAATAGCACGCCCACCTAACCTGCGCCAACTTACGTCCATATGCACCAGGTACAGGTCGAGACTGTCAAGAGGACTTACTGACAGTTACAAAAGTATTTCTGTTTCTCATTAACTGTCAGTCGACTTGGAACAAGAGTCAAATTTACCGACCGTACCATATTGTACCGTCTAATTTCTAAAGTATCCATACAAAATACGTTTTTAACTGACATTAAATCCGACTGAAAGTCCTGACCGTGCGTGGTGCATACGGGCGTTAATTCAATTTAACCCAAACCAATGAGATCTAACCAAACGTAACTTAAACCAACATAACCCAAGATGAGATAATCCGACCTAACCTAACCCATAATAACCTAAATTAATACCTAAAATACTTAACCTAACCTAACACAAACTAACCAAACTAAGTCTTACCTAACATAACCTAACCTAACCCGACCCAATCCAACCTAGCCCATTCTACTTCAATTTAATCCAACCTAACCCATTCTAACTCAACTCTACCTAACTTAATCCAAAGTAACCAAACGTAATTTAACCAAACCCAACCTAACCTCATCTAATAGATATTTTCTTAAAAACACAATTTTTTGCAATGACAATTTCTATACGGCTATTTTAACTCCAAGCGTGCAGGCATGCTCAGTTTTATTCAGTGATAATAACTGGTTATGTAGTTCTTTTGAGAAAATTTTATATAAATTGTATTTCAGATTTTATTCTGTTCTTTATACTTAATCTTTATGATAGTTTAACTTAATTTAGTGTAGTACTTTTTATGTGATGATCAAACAGACAAACTGGTAAATACAATTAACAGACAAAACGGGCATTAGTAAATATTTGAAAGGACAGCTAAAGATTACTTCAATGAAAGTTTAATTGAAATCAGTCTACTAGTTTTTGCGTAATACTCAAAAGACTGACAGATAACAACAATTCTTTTAGAATGAAATATGCGTTTTCGGTTAAGGAAGTGTAAATGGCATATTTCAAATGTCTTCAGTTTAAAAATGTCTTCAGTCTGCAGATACACCTCTGTTAGGGTTTTATAATAGTTTAGATAGAATTATGCTACTAACATTTTATTATTCAAATAGTACTGGAAGAATCTAATAGACTTGAATATTTTTTGCTATCATTTTTATTTATTACAATATACCCATTTGTTTTCATATACGACAAGTATTGATTTATTTATGCACTAGTACGTCAACAAGTCTTACGTTTTTTCTTTACTAGACTTTCAATTAATTTTTTTCCAATTAATTTATTAGACTTTTTAATTTTGTCATGTTGGCATTTGCGATTGATGATTATTCTGATAATAAATAGATATATTTTTTCTATATATTATTATTATTTAAACATTTTTGAACTATGCTTATACATATATTCATTACCGCGTTCAAAAAAGAGCTGATTATTGTTTAGGCTCATCTAGCCTTAGAATTCGTGGTATTTCTAAGGATACCGCTATATTGGTGTGGATGATGTTTGTAGCGATAACGGTAAATAAACGAATGACGTAAATAGACTTCGCATTCAGTGTCAACAAATTTAAAAATTATTTAATTATCACACATTATACTCTTATCAGCCTGTCACTTGATTTACTCGTTCGCACATAAAATATTACATATTAAATTTAGTATCAAATGTTGCGCAAGTTATATCGCAACGTTCATATCTATTCAGTCTCAGTCAGCCTTCTTCAGTTAACTTCGTCATTTACGTACTAACAATAAAACGTATGTGAATTTTTATTTCATATGGTTAGATGTAGATATATGTTATACGTACAGATGAGATTCCAGGGACGACTATGCACCTGAATTTCCTTTATTACGTTCCGAAAAGTATAATTTACGTCTACTAGGTATCCTGAAGAAACTCAATCAGCATAAAATCAAAAGAAAGTCTATGTTTCAGAATTATAGACATTTAAATTTTATTTTATGTTGTTCGTGTAGACGTAACTTATATGTACTTAAGTTTCCACTACCTAACTTTTCGATTATTTATTATAATCGATAAATTGCTCGAAAAATAATATAAGACTGATTACAATATAGATTAATACTAGTTGTAAGTAAATAATAAGGAAAAGTTGAGTTTTAGTTGTGGTGATATGAGATTGAAAATGTATGTATATATATATATATATATATATATATATATATATATATATATATATATATATATGATATATATGTGTATATATATATATATATATATATATATATACTTTCAATCTAAAGCTCGAGGTCACCTTAACCATTCTAGTAAATTCGAAATAAAACTATAACATGTATTTTAAGCCTTATATTATTATTTGAAGTACATTGAGAAACTAAATAAACTAAAATAGCAATATATCTATGTGCAGTTACTACAAAGTTAAATATGCTAAACGTCCTTCCTTTTTCTCTCAATCACTTTTTTATAACTTTGGCTATTCTTGCCTTGAGTTTTTGTATAGTTCCTAGTAAAATATAGTTCTAGTTAGTCTGTCCGAATGATGAAAACGGACTAAGTAAAATAATGTTCTAGTTACTCTGTCCGAAAACGGACTAAAAATATTGTTATAGTTACTCTGTCCGAATGATGAAAACGGACTAAGTAAAATATTGTTCTAGTTACTCTGTCCGAAGGATGAGAACGGACTAAGTAAAATATTGTTCTAGTTACTCTGTCTGAAGACAGACTGCAAAACTGATATTGTCTGTCCAACATCTCATATAAATGTTCAATAGAATTTAAAACCAGTGATTATAGTGGGCATATCATTTATTTTTTTTTAAATTTTTGCCGTTCTCCAAGAAAAATCGGTCCAATTTTAAACTATGTTTCAGTTCGTTAGCGTGCTAAATCAAGAACCCGTCGCCAATTAAACGAAGGTCATATGGCATTTTATTGTAAACTATTTCTGCATATATATCTTTTATTATTCCATAATGTTGTATTATATCATTGGCATTTTTGCTAGAAAAACTTCTCTACGCCATTACGGACTTACCACAATACTTTACTGTTGGTACTATGCAGTGTTTTCTTCCAAATTTCTTTCAGCGGAAAGGCATTGTTTTTAATCAAACTGTTCAAACTTGGGTTCCTCAGCTCTAAGGACGTTATTCAAGTTTTTCTAAGCAATAATGCCCACTCAAGCCACTCCTTCTTATTTCGTGAAAGGTGGTTTTTAGCAATGATTACAAGTAAATTGGCGTACCCTAAATAAAAATTTATTTTTATTATCGCAGTTACAGAAACGGGTTTCATTTAATTCGTCTAATTGGTCAATTAATATTTTTTAGATTGATATTCACTCGTAACTTTAGGTTTACTGAGTACGGGAGATAGTTATGATTGCCGGTATTCTCTAAGCGACCAGCAGTTTTATGTACCCAAGTGACTATAATGGCTCAAATGGTTTGGACCTAATTTCGCTAACTTTGTCCATGAATTAACAGTTTGGTTTAAAGATTCCGAATGGATATTGAAACGAGTGAATCAATCCAAAAAGTATTTATTTAAAAAATGTTTTTTTAAAAATAAACAAAAAGACTTGCTTTAGGTCTAGTTGTAGTGTATCAGTGGTATAATATAAAAGTTAGATATAACGAGAGGCGGTAAATTTTATGGTTTTTAACGTCTTCCATTCAGGATACAGAAAAAACGAGAGAAAGCTCTTCCAAGAAAAAATATACATTCATTTCAATAATCTCTTACAGCCTCTTACATACACTTTACATACTCTTACGGCCACGAATGTCGATATTGAAACCGTAAAGCGGTAAAGTCGTCGCACGGCGAAATCGTCCGAACTGTTCAATTCTTGTCACCTATTGCCTTGATATTAATTTTCACAAAAGAAGTACAATATAAGAATATTTTAATACCATTTAGAATTATTTTCGATAAAAATGGTAAATGGTAACAATTTACTTATTTTTACAGTTTTCGTCACGGGACTTTAATTGCTCGATATGTAATCTAATTACTAAGTAAAGCAAAATCTCCCGACATATAATCTGTCAACTGCATGTGATCGAAATGCATCAAATTAATTTGATATATGTTTTGTGGTCATGTTTCTTCTATATTAATTTTGGATGCGCTTTGGTCGAGAGCGATTTAAAGAGTAAATAGTAAATATATTTAAAAACGTTTGATTTCACCGTTAAACATTTGTAGTAAAGTACAGTTTCATTGTTTGAAATTAATTATGAGGCTTGGCGAGTTAGATTAATCCCAAAAAATCTTTTTAATGTGGTTCCGAAAGGTTAAACATTTTCCTGACCGTGTAATGAATTCTACAGAGTAATACAAAATATCTAATTTTCGTTGAGTATAAGTGAGGTGTTTCAAATATTTATACTATCGCATAAATTAGTAAAACAGGACAATAATATTATCGACAAAATCTCTATAAAATATGAGTAGAATCGCACGACAAGGGTTCCGTACACATTTAGGCTATTTTAAACTTTTAATGGTACGTAGTATACTAGGAACCTTAAACGCCCATTAGATTATTTTAAGCAAATTTAATTGTGCGGAATTAAAACACCCCCACCCCCAAATTTGAGCTCTTTTGGAAAAAGGTATTGCGCGAAAAGAAAGACGTTACAAGAAAGCGTTAACTAAGGATTCGATTTTAATTGTTAGCAGTGTGTGACTGTAGACGTAAAGAAGTAATCTCAGAATCGATATTAAATACTGGGTATGAAATAAAAAGGAGAATTTTGTTTGAAATGGAAAAAGAAATTATTGAAATAATGGACACCAGTTAAGAAATTGCGCTTGGAACGTCGTTTGCGTTTGAGTTCGCATTGGTCGTATCGTACGGCATATCTATGAACCGACATTGTTAGCAATGATTAATAAAAAAGTCGTTCACGGAGAAAAATAAAAAAATATCTAGAATAAAATATTTCACACAGAAGTAAAATTAAACTTGGAAAAAACAAAAAATTGCATTTATATATAACTCACTAGAAGGTAGGTGGCTTATAGCCAGCCCCTCATGTCCTAAAAATTTCGACAAATATAACAAATACCTTTTATGAAGAAGATCATGGATTAATATAATAAGCTGGATTAACTGATTTGCTTAGCATTTTAAATTATTATTATTCGTTTAATTTAAATTTAACCATACTAACAATCAGCATTACTTATCGTCAGGCAAACTTAAAAATCGAGTTTAACTACTTTTTTAATTTGTTAATATAAATTATTTTAGCAAAAGTGTTTTTTTTCAAATTCCTCTAAATTCCATTTTTCGACTTTTTTATTATGCTTTTTAATTTATTTAGTTAGGCAATTAAACACCAATTTCAGGCAGTTAACATTTTACTTTGTTCTTATTTCGGTTCAAAATTTAATATACTTGAATGTATATAAATACAATACTTGAGTGATGAGGTACGATTATGGCTTCCAATCTTGGATACCAGATCTAGTAATACCGAATACGCTTTCTCAGTCCCACTCGGAGCGAAATGCCTCTGGGGATCGGGAGGCAGCTTGGAAACGGCCTGCCATAGAGTACTAACGCGCGCTCGAGTACTGGACTCAGGCCGTGCACTCACGAGAGCGGGTAATAAAAATAACGAAGTTTCATTACTAATTAAGAGCTTTCTCATGATCTGATTAAAAATATATGATGTCCTTCACCATTTGGTAACAATTTGATTGAGTCGATGATTTGAAAAGAAATGGCACTTTATGAATCGGAGATGCGCTTGGGTAAATATATGAAATTTACTTTTATGCTTTTAAGCCTGTATTGACCACGGTCAAATTTGGAAAGGCTTTCTCTGTTGCATTTTATTTACCCTCTCATATTGGTAGTAGTTTGGCAGATGGTACAATGGACATACTGTATTTTTGTTTGAAAATAATTTCAACGGAAGGTGCCCCAGTTTAGTCTTTATTTATTTGTTTCTTTTATTGACCACTTTATAGAAATCATCTAGATTATTCATTCATGTAGATATATGGTACGGTTGCGGTACGAGTTGCGGTTCGGCTGTGATTTTTTATAAATTAAAAAATGTATGTATAATTTGGGCGTTTTAGTATTAAATAATATTAGTATTAAATAAATAATTATAAAATTTCAAAACTAATTCAACTTTCGTTTAAACAAAAAAAATCAAAAAGATCATTTTTGGGGCCTGTAAAGTATGTACCCTCCTTGCTTCGGAAATATTTCTTTATAGTAATTATCTCCCAGTACTGATAATGGTAACGAGATACTTTTAATTAGTTTATAACGATGTATAGCTGGTTATAATAGAATTTAAAAATGATGAAGCAGAAGATACTGGTGGTATATCGTTTGTACTCAAAAATGTATAATAAAGCGATTTTAGAATCTCATTTTCAATTTAGGAAAATAAATAGTGTCTTTACAGTCGCAATCGTGTATCAAACAATAGACAACGGAAGGTGGAAAATCTTTCATACAAAATTTTAATCAAAATACAATTTTCTGCTACGCGATTCATAGGGGTTGAAAGAACGCTCAAATTAAAGTGGAAAGTGTAGTTTATAAAAAAATTAAGCGTAATAAGATGGTCGTATTTACCGAGTTTTCTTCATAAGGTTACATAATTTCCCGCCGTATTGAGTTCTTAAAGTAGATACTATAAATTTTCACAATTCAAAAACAAATTTATTATACTAAATTGTCTTCAAAGTAATAACACCTTTAATATTTAACGTACAAATCGGAATTTTCGAACAACGAAACTGTAGCAATGTAATGATAATATTACCACGCTTATGTCGACTTGTCAGTGACATTCGAGTAACGGAAAATACCAAACTTGTCAGTGACATTCAAGTATAAGGAAAACAATTCGGTTTTGGGCACGCCTCCAAAACTGCTTGACTGATTTTAAGTAGAAATAGGTTGATAATTTGCCAAAATAAGGAACCGGTTTAAGTTTTCCCAAATTTTTCTTTCGGGTTGGGGTTAAGTATTAATTTTAGTGTCATGAGAACGTTACAGTTTTCCAAATGATGGAACGGGATAGTTTCCAATTCCAAAGCTTAGCGGCATGTGTAAATATGTTTAAGCAGATGCCGCCAAGTACTAAGCAGCCAAGCAAAATCCGAAGCCAAAATCGGAACGAAGCAAAATCCAGAGCCAAATAGAAAATACTTTCAAATATTAGACGTCTTTTAAATTTCAAATGCATTTAAGTCTTTAAAAGCTCACGCAGATACCTTCGTACGTGCGCATACACAAACTGTCAAATTGCTTTCATAACACTTTCTACTTTTTGGTATATGAAAGCAAAAAGGTGATGACCGATTTATAAGATTTTTCCAAATGTTCTACAATTTAACTGCTTATTTTCTATCGTAAGTAATACTATTGGAGATTACCATTGGAAACTATGAACTTGGGTCTGTAAAGAATTTTGCTTGACAAGTATCGAAAATGAACTATCGAAATGAAGAAGAAGCATTATTCATCTAATTATGAATTTGTTATTTTTCAGTTGAAAAATTCGTTCAAAATATTTTTAATAAAAAAAGAATTCTTCAACAAAATACTCCATAGATAATTTTAAGGTCAATTCAAAGATATGAAAGAAAAATCTTGCTAAGAGGAAGGAGAATAAATCATGTTTAGAAAAAAAAACGGAGCTCGTGTAATTAAGAAAAAAAAAGACAAGCAAGTTTCTTATTCATGTATTAGCAAGAATTCAAATAATAATAATAACATGAAATGTCAAACCTTTTTAGGGTTATAATTAAAATATTTATTGAAATGTGATGTGTTTAACATACATTAATAAAACTTATGATGCAATATTTTCTAAATATTAATAGGAACTGAAAATAAATTTGAAAGTTATTCCCTGAGAGACATTCCACTCTAGGCCATAGTGCTAATGATTTATAGAGTTTGACGCCCTAAATTTTTTTGTAAACTCTGATTAGAATTAAGTAACACAATATAATTAAAAGCAAATCGTAGACCAACTGTAAACATTTTATTCTGCACATATATTTATTATTCATTATTTTGATATACATATATGTATACCATATTTAAAGAGTGACCTAAATAGTGACATTCGCAGGATAAATCTATAAGCCTTGTATCACCACCTACCATGATTAAGAAAAACGGCAGAGTTTAAGTTAATTACCTTATTGTATTTGTATATTTTGTCTTGCGATTTAATTTTCACAATAAAAAACTGCTCAAAAGAACATAATAAATACATTATGAGTGTCTTAGAATATAATTGAATATGCATTTAAAATTACTTCATTAAAATTTCTTGCAAGAAAGATCAACTAGCATCCGTTTCGATGAGAAACACCAACTTTAATTTAATTAGACTTAAAAGTATTGCGTTTTTTTTTAAATATGGAATTTCACGTTGGCCTATTGAAAGCCCGCTATCTTATTGACTTAGTTTCTAATGTTGTCGATATTACAACAGAGTGTAAAACATGACTACTTAAAGTACATAGTAGTCAGTCAAGTGTGAGTCGATAAAGCAATAAATGAATTACAAATAAAATACTAACAGATAATTGCACCGTGCCGCGCAAATAGTTATAGGTCTTTGTTGCTGTTTTATAAAGGGTCTTATCGCCGATCATTTTTTGTAAGGAAAATTTTTATTTTCCCTGCGGAGAAAAATTATCTCAAATCGATATAGAATTTCACACGTTTTAGTGCCTAGATACATTCAAGACATTATCCGTTAAAAACTGTTTACTCTTTTTTACGCGTGTAGAAACAAAGAAACCTACAATATATTTATATTAATACCTTTTTCGATTTTCATATACATAAAGCATTTGTTTTTGTCGAATGTCGCACAACCCGCCCGTCACGTTCCGCCCGCTTAGTACGAATGCATGAATTTACTTAAGTTTTGTATGAGAGGTGCTGTCATCGTATTTGTCTAGTAATAACGCGTTATGGCATTTCATTGGGTTTATAAAGGATCGAAAATGTGAAAAAACTGGAGAAAATCATTGGAAACATTTTTGGAAAGAAACCGTTGATAAAGCATTTTGAAATGAGAAAAAACCGACCAAGTGCAAGTCGTACTTGCGCAATTAGTATTTCATGCGATCAGTCGTTTTGAAAAATGTCATCGTGGGAAAAATAAACCTAATAATTTTCGTTATATCTATATTTTATCTCCAATGTACTTGATTTTTCCGATTTGTTTGAATGGTATTTTCGGAGATATGGTGGGGTGATAATCATTTTTGAGAGTTTTTTTTGGAAAGCTTTAAAAAAGATTATGAGGAAAAAAAATTATTTATTTTTCATTTTGTACTTTAACAATTTTTCATTTGAACCCATCGTGGGTTTGAAAAGAAGTCTTTTCGTTTATTAAAAAAAATTATTAACAGCTCATCCCCCTTAATCAATTCCCAAAATCAAAATGAAAGTATTTTGATATATTTTTATTCAAGTCACCACTTTCCGCCCCTACCTGCTATTCCAAATTTCAACTTTGGGCGTCAAATATTTTCTGAGAAAAATGTTGGTATGGAATACAAAAATTAAGTTAAAAATAGCTGATAATTACAAGAAATGCTAATTATCAGATTTCATCCAGATCCTATCGATTTAAGCGTTAGGCCACGGAGCAGATACACGGAGACACGCATACATTTTATTTAATATAAGTTCCGCGATCATTGATTGATCAGAACTACCATACATTATTTCGTTTTTTGTTAAGTATCGTAATTGTTGTTTTTATTCCATTGTACCATTTTGTTAAGTATCTATGTAATCAACTCGTTGTCGATTAGGAAGGTAAAATTAAACGTAATGACCTGCGACATGTTGGTACCAAACATCCGACCAACCAGACAGTGCATGACGTGTCATCATTAGCTAATATGCCATTAACGTATCTACATAAACTTTCATTTCGGCCTAACAGTGACATGTCTATTATCTGTGTGGACTTTCTTGTGTTGGAATTATACCTATTTAAATTGTACCAATTCCATCTTTCGCCAAAGTTAGGGAGTTTGAACGGTCTTGAAACGATCGCTAAACTTTGTTTAGATCAGGAGATCCCAACCAGGGGGGCGCGCTTCCCAAGGGTGGCTGAGATGTCAAGGGGGGCGGAAAGAGTGCATTTTAGAAAGAAAAAACAAAAAAATATACAAACAACATTAACAAATAACATTACAATGTAATGTTTAATTTACATGCATAAAATTAATGAAATTAAATATCATATTCATTATTATTACCACAAACTTGCGAAAAATTTGATTTTTTAGTGTACATTTTTTGTTAAAATTTTTTTGTGTAAAATTATTGTGTCTCACTGTTAAAAGGTAAGTTTGTGTATTTACAAACTTCAGTTACCATTTTTATTTAATTTACTTAATCAAAGGGGGGCATGAAAAAGTAAAGGGGGGGCATGAAAATATAATTTGTAGTCCAGGGAGCCTCAACAAAAAAAAGGTTGGGAAACCCTGGTTTAGACGTTTTCTTCTTATTTCATTAAAAGACAAATTATTTAAAAAACGATTGGTAGATACTAAATTACGGATACTAAATTATAGATACTAATACGCAAGCACCACCGTCATTAATAGGAATATTGGTTTGATTTATTTAAAAAAATAATATTTAAAAAAAATGTCTAACTCGTTCTAAATGTAAAGATTAAAAAAATCAATATTATGAGTCCGTCGACCAGAGAAATCCACTCCGCCCTTTATTCGTTTTCCCCAAAATATTTTTCAGCAATTTTCACTGACTTTATTATATTTTCATTAACATTGGATTACGTTATCGCATACTCATCAATAATAGAATTTTTTAATTATTCGTTAATTAATTATTGAAAAGAATACATTTATAACTAATACAAAATAAATTGAACTAAACCCAACAAGTGTATTTGAGTTAGAAGTCATAATTAATATGACCTCTAATTTTCTGTTTTAGTCACAGTCGATTCAAGATCTTGAAATAATAAAGTTGTTATGGTTAATATTTTACAAAGAAACATGAAATTAGTTATTTTTAAAAAATAATTAAAATTACATGGCACATGTAAATTAATACATTCATTACACTCAATAACCGAAAGTCAAAATTCTTCCACATTTCATTTGTAACTAATATTAGTATATTCCAGCGGTTAAGACGCAATAATAAATACTGTAATTCACATTACTCGATAGCGAAACAGTGTCTACATCATTGAACCATTTCCCTTGACATAAAGCGTTATCAGAAACAGTAAGATAAATATGAAAAGCAATCATAAGCAGAGGATGCAGAGAGCTTGTGTAACACGTCATGCGTAACAACAGTGTACCATTTGATATTTGAATCCAGGAGCTCACCTTCCGACAACAGCCTTATCTTGAATTTATGTTTATTTATGGCCTCAGAGACTGAAGTCTCACTTTCGTTTACACGAGCTGTGCGCAGATCAAAATAATATCGATTATTTCACTTAAGGAGCGACCTATCGACGCGGCCTCTGCATATTTGGTTTGCGAACTGATTTCAGGCCCGCAACTCATGTGCACACGCCCAGATAATAACCCTGCATCCCCGCCTCCCACTCTTCACACTCCTTTAACGATGGCTATTTCCTCGGTTATTATCCTTAAATAGGTCCCGTCACATCGGCGCGACGAGCGCCTCCGCCCGGTGGCCAGCGGAACGGCCGAGAGGCGCGCAGAGTCGCCGCACTCAGCGGCTGGACCGTCGCACGTCTCGCGTCCCGCGACCCTCCAAATGTCACTCGAGTAAATATCAGACGTGTGGATAAATTGTTTGCACTTCGAGGAAAGATATATTCGAGCGCTCCCGCGGAAAAATTCTTACTTGTCAGAATAGCCGCAACGGTCGGACGAGGCGCTTAAACTCGTTCCCATCTTGAATGTTAAACAATAAAGTTCGCATCTTTTAGTCACTACGCAACCAGTAGCATGCTCGCAGTTAGTGTACAAGTTATTGTGTAAACTGTGCCAAATCGTGCTACGGCGGTTACATAAATGAAAATGGACGACGACGCGGTAAAAAAGAGCGGGGAGGATATGGCGACCACCATGAATGGCGAGAAGCCAGAACCTCCGACAAGATTCGGTAGTTATTGCGAGAAACTCGGTATAAATCCCAATTTAGTTATGTTGAAAGTTACGTTGTTCGTTATGTACGGCGCTACCGCTTCTCTCCTGCCATACCTCACTATTCACATGCGGAGTATAGGCCTCACTGTCCCCGAAATCTCGTTTGTATATCTCGCTTTACCTTTTACAACTTTTCTCAGTCCACCTATAACAGGTAATAATTTAATCTGATACGTTTATCTCGTTCTGTCACTAAATTTACGAACAGCAAAGTAACACTAACCGTATTTTTTTAGGATTTCTCGTGGATAAATTTGGACAGTATAAGCCAGTTGTAATAATTGCATTAATATTAAATGCCATTTTCCATCACTCTTTGCTGATGATTCCTCATCAAGAGACACCAGGCGTTATACCGTCGGCGTACGTTATGCGACATCCAACTACGGGCACAATCGAGGTAAATAATTGAACCATTACATGTTCTTCATTTGTTTTTAGCAAAATATTTTTAATATATTCCGTAGCAACGTACTCAGTCCTGGAGGAACTTTAGCAAATTGATAACATCCGCCGAGCGGACGAATTAACTAATAGTGTTACAATATGCGTGGATGTCATCACGAATTAGGTATGGAGATGAAGTACAATTGATTGAGATTCATTGGACATGTTGTTATAAGAATAAAGTAGTTGGACAATACAATAATTCTGCAAGTGTTCAATTTGTTTCTTTCACGATTTGAATGCAGATATGGTGGAGTCCTTGCCCGAGCCGAGAATGCCCAGAAGAAGAAGAAATAGATATGGTGCTCGACCGTTGTGTCGATCACTGCTTGATGAGAGACAGTGAGAGACTCGCCCAGTCCACTACACAGACACCCCCGCAAGACCCTGGCGACGAAGATGATCTCAATATCCATTTGAAAAAAACTAAAGTGGTGAATGGAAATGGGATTAACGGAAAGAAAAAACAAATTCATCATAAACGAGAGGATCATTTGATAGATCCTATAACAAATGAAACCATTACATTACCAAGGTAAATATTAATTCTCCTCTAGATTTGCAACATTCATATGATAGTCGGTTGTTTGAAATATTTGCTTAAACAAGAATTGAGATAATATTAATACCTTTCCAGCCTCATAAATATTACCGATTTCAATGTTACTGACGACATAGAGGAGCCTTACAATGATGTAGCTTTCTTTTTAATTAATATGCACGATGACCTAGGCGAGCCTGTGGAACAGCTGGGCATGGAAATGGAGCAAGTAAGGCTTTTTTCTATGTTACATAACTCCATCGCTACTTGGTCATTTTCCCTCAAATATTCTTATTTTGTTATTACTTTGATATTTGACTGATTGGCATCGGCACTCATTTATTACGTAAACTGTAGAACAAGAATTTAGAGTTGATACTACTTTTATGTGTGAGGTAAGAATACTTCAGTATGAAGAGGCTTAAAATCAAATCTCGA
This sequence comes from Druceiella hillmani, assembly GCA_039881145.1. Classification (NCBI taxonomy): domain Eukaryota; kingdom Metazoa; phylum Arthropoda; class Insecta; order Lepidoptera; family Hepialidae; genus Druceiella; species Druceiella hillmani. The sequence goes on along the minus strand of JAYKKI010000001.1, from coordinate 76,744,805 downwards.
TTGTACATTATTTAGCGAAGGTCTAAATTGTAATTCTTGTTTTTTTATATTTATTCACGCATGGTCTTGTCTGAATAAATGGTGCAATTTTTTAAAATGTGTGATGAACATTTCCGTGGTGGTCCCGTGGATTTATTAAAATTAGTTACGGCCATACACCTATTCAAAGGTTTTTCGTCTGTTGTAATGCAATAACTTTTGATTCAATTTTTCTATAACAATGAAATTTAAAATGACCTATCCTGACCCATTTTTGCTTCAAAGCTGTTCTCAGTTTTGTATAAACTGTTGACGAAACTGGGATTCGAATATATGCGTGATCATAGGCCATCTGTATTTATCATAATGGTTGGTTGAACTCATATGACAGAAATACAAATAGAGAAGTACGTATAGTGTTATGTAAAAAATAATATTGATTTTATTGTCAGACGAAAAGAAGGTGTTGTCACAAATTGTATTTTTGTACATTAGTTGTACTTATCATGACGTTACCAGTTAATTCTGTAAACCTAAAATTGACTATGGAAGCAACATTTGTACTTGAAGTTATAGGATAATTAATGTATGCTTTTTAACAGCCTCACTTCTACGGGCAAACTATTTTGTTCTGTCTCTTTACTCCCCTATTATATATTTCTTTCTGTGTGTTTTCATAGATTTTTTTAATGATGATAATCGCAAGATCGAATATTTACGATTTTAGGACGATAACGATACAATCACAGATTTTCGTCAACGTTTTGGTGAGAAGTTATTGTTAGATTCTGGAGTGAACTTGACCGCATTGGACGAAGAAGACTTACGTTGCGGTGGAATGGTGCGGGCGTCTAACTTGACCCTCACCTCCAAGCAGCGTCTCTCCGAGTGGGCCGCCGATTGCATGGTTCAGAAATGTGACTTCAGGTTGACTATTTGACTATTTGCACAATCAGTTTTCTAAATGTGAAATATTAGTAGTAGTAAGATTAGAATAAAATTGGAATAGTTAATATTAGATCTCAAGTTAGAGTTTTTAATATGAAAATGAAACCAACATATACAATAAATAAGTATTTAATAAATATTTAATATTTTAATGAAAAGCTAACACTAAATAGGCGATAATGAAGTTTTACTCAAAAATCGCCTCAACCCAAATTTGGAAAAAATTCTCTTCCTCCGTTAAAATTAATTTGATATTTCTAGCTAGTTGTTTTTGGTATGCAGTGACTTACTTTCATTACACGTAAGATTATTACCTATTTTTCAAACAACAAAAAATACATTTTTGCAAATTAATTTAGGATTCAATGAAATAAAATTTATTAATTTGTGAAAAAAAATTTGTTTGAAGTAACGGCGTCTGTTGAAGGGAACTGCACTACGTAAAAAGATGGAATAATTTTTAACGTAAATTATTTAATAGGACCTTATCCTCTGATAAAATAATAGAAATTCCATAAATATTATTATTCATAATATAATGTTGCACTATTTTTTAATAAAATTACTATCAATAATTCGTCGATTTTTTTTCCAAAGTAGGTAATACATACTAAAATTGGAATAAAAGTTGAGAATGAGATTCTGAGGGTCCTCCAAATGAATTACAGCTTTATTAGTTTCATTTCAGGTACAGAAATAATAACATTCTTTATGTTATTATTTCTGTACCTGAAATGAAACAAACCTTGATTATTTGATAAAAGTTTGAAGTAATTGGTAAAAAAAAATTAGGTATTCATTTTATTTTTGCGCGTTAGTAGAAAAAATAATTTTTAAGTTTTTATTTTTAGAGATTGATTTTAGGGGACAAAAGTAGAATTAAAATTATTTCTTTTATCCATTCCATCAAGTGTAAGTACCAATTGAAAGTTGACTATTTAAACAGCTCAGTAAAAATAATTAGATTCCTTCATAATTTATTGTCAAATTTTAGCTTTCTGGTTTAAATTTTTAAAAGTCACCAGGCACATAATATTATATATTTTTTATTTATGAACACTAAAGAACACTATAAAATCGTTATTAAAATATTATAGATTCTTATGTAAAATTATATATCGGAAAATTCCATAGATCACTTTCATTTGACATATCTAATAAACGCAGAAACATAAACTCGACTGTCTTGTACGTATTGGAGAAATTTATTAAAAAAAAATGAATGAATTTCTTTAAAAAATTGAAAAACTCAGAAATATGTTTTTATCAAATCATCATACATTATATAGTATTCACAGATATTTTAACACGACATTCTATCGTAATGAAAATGGAAAATCTTTGCTCTTTGCAGAAAAGGCGGGCCAGAAATTTGTCCGCCAGATTATAAAGAAAGCGACGACACAACTTTTTGGATTTATTTCCTTCTTCGATTCATGGGAACTATTATGCTGTCATCTGGCGTTACCATAATGGACCCGATAGCTTTAACGATGATTCAGAAATACGGTGGAGATTTTGGTAGAGAGCGGCTGTTTTCAAGCATCGGAATGGCTATTTTCTCACCGATAACTGGAATGCTTATAGACATGCGTAGTAAGCAAGTCGGTGAGTGATTGTAATTCATTTATTAGTGTTTATAATTACCTGTTATTGACGAAGGTCTACATATGATATGAGAACAGCTACTGTGGTAATTTTACACTGATAAGGATTTGAATTTTAATTAAAAATGTCATTCTAAAATGTTTTCTTTATGTTAAGTGCTAATTCCAATACTTGTTCTTATGCAATTAATTTGATCAGAACAGAATTAAATTTATCAAATAATATCGACAAAATTAGACTGACTACACTGGCCAATTTTTATGTTTTTGAATTTGAATATTTCAATGAATATGTCTATGGATTGATGAACATCCAAAGTTTAAGTAAGGATATGATTAATAAAAGTTAATGTAACAAAATATTAATTTATTTTAAGGTAGCCATAATAATTGCTACCTTAAAATAAATTAATATTTCTGCCTACAATTATGTCTTTCAATGTTTTGTCTATGTTAAAAGAAATTTTCATCATAATCCTATATGTTCATTCACACTTTAAAGAGAAAAATATGTTTTTAAATATAATTTTCGATTCATTGTTTTTTTAAAATTTTATTTAAAAGCTTTAGGATCAATCTTTCCGTAAGTTGGCTGAAGTATAATTTTACGTCTTTTTCTAATGGAATAATATGTTTCAAACCCGCTAATTTCTTTTTAATGCGATCACCTTTAGACGGCCGTCTCTACACCTATCCTAAATCCTACTGTTTCTTAAGACAAAGTTTACCTATTATCTGTAAAAAAAATGGTTTCAAACATGTTAGAGAAATTTGCAGACTGTAAGCTCTGAGATGCGTTGTTTGCAAAAAAAACGTCTGACTATTTTCACAAATAGTCATTCCAATAAATTACGAGTAAAGTTAACCTTCGCCTAGAGCCAGCGCCTATTTGAAGGTTAATCGCTGATATTCGTCCTCGACTTTCAGGGTACACGGACTACTCGGCGGCCTTCTACACCTACGACGTCCTACTCATGATATCAGCCGTCACAGTCCTAATGATGCCACTTGGCGCAAAGCTTCCGGCTGACAATTTATTCCGAGACCTCGTCAACCTCATCAAGATGCCACACGTTATAATATTCATATTCTTCTTGTTTGTGCTCGGTAATTTCTGGGGTTTCATCGAGTCATATCTCTTCTTGTACTTGAAGGAGTTGGGCGCGCCCAATTTCTTACTAGGTTTGTATATTTTGATAAACTTGTATATCTGACATGTTTTCACGATTATAAGTGTAAAATTGTTGTTTTCAAGCTAGTATAACACTTAAGATAAAAACACCATGAATGTCGTGCCATGAAAAGAAAACATTCATTTAAACGAAAATATATTCGCGTATTCTTATTGACAAAGTCTTTATGTTAGTGAAAACTTCGTTAATTTCCTTAATTCATTGTTATCATTTTCCTTATATTTTTCTTTATTTTGTCTTATGTTTATGACGATAGCGATTTAGGAGACTTAGTTATCTGTAATTTAGACAAATATAATAAAAATGTTTTTGAATCGTTCCGCAGAATTATAACAATTCTTAATTAAATAGATGATTTCTGAGTTTTATAATATTAAAGGTTTTAAGAATATATTGAGAGAAATGCAAGGATGTTGTATTTATGAATGAGAGAAGATAATGTTGAGTGTTACAAACTGTTATTTAAATCAGTATGTAGTTTACTTTTTATCGACTTATTTCATTTCACTTTTGCCAGTGTTAGTGCACAATGGTAGTTGCTATATGATTCTGATTCACGTTCATGCGTCACGACATTCAACCAACCACACGAACGTTCAGACAAATTGGTCTCATTAAATAATATCAATGCATCCGTACAAAAAACGCTTTTTATCAAATGTGAATGAAATAATTTAATATTATTGTATATTTTTAAAAATTCTTTTTCTCGTTTTTAACATGTTTTGCTGTAAATCTAAAGGACACTCTGAGAAATAGTTTTGTCCACTAAGAGAAAACATAAGAAATTTTTGGAGCCAACACCAGACAGAGCAAAAAAAATATGAATGCTTATTATAATCAATTAATAACTATAGATTTATACTCTTGCCAGTGTTTTAATATAAATTTTTAGGTTTTAACTCGATATATTTTGTACAGGTTCGGTGGGTTTTGGCATAAACTTTGCATCTATTTTAAACATACGGATAACTAATAGATGTGTCGTATTAAAATAAACCATAAAAATAAGGTTATCGATTTAATGAAAAAACGAATTGTTCGCTTAATTTATTTTTTTTTTAAAGTTAATCTTATATTAGGCCTTATCGTCAAACAATGACTCTAATGGGTTCAATATTAAAAAATTTTTTTAAAAAGTACATTTTTTATAAAATTATTGGAAATTATATTCAACATAACATTCAACAATTTATACAGACAGATTAACAATGAAGTGCGATCTATGTTTACGTAACTTTTTCGATTAATACACAAATGTCGAAACGTACACCATCTTATGGCGTATTTCTTAGGAAAATATTAAAACCACCGGATACAAAAGATGTCTAGATCTTAAAAAGAAGCCTGCTTTAATGGCGAAACCGACGAATGTTTTAGGCATCACGGTGACGGTGGGCACGCTGAGCAGCATCCCGTTCCTGTACGGCGCCGAGACGATCACGTCGAAAGTGGGCCACGTCAATGTCATCATTATCGCCTTCTTCTCGCACGCGGCGCGCCTGGTCGGCTACTCCTTCATTGAGTAAGATATCAGCCAATGAATGAACCGATTACCTACCGCCGTGCATACGCACCCAGACCCTACTTCGCTTCGTTCGCATTGCGAGGACGACGCGACCTAATCTTGGATTAAGCAGATTCATTTGGCTTCTGATCCTCAATAAGTTTTTATTACTTAAATATTATATCTAATTTAATTAAATTCTTAACCACGACCTAGGTTTCGTTGTATGACAACATCTTCGGGTGGGCAATTTGAAGAAATTCTCTTTCTGAAGGTGTTGTCATACAACGAAACCTAGGTCGTGGTTAAGAATCTAAATAAAGTAGATATAATACTACATCACGTAGTTTAATTTAATTGTGAATAAAATTAACGCCATATATATTCAATATCTAGTTTTTATTCTTTAAATCTAATCGAACCCGAAGTATTCATAAACCATATTTCAAAACGATATTAACCACCGTACTAGTTACTAAAATCCTAGTTGGGCACGAAATTGTGTACCTACATAATTATAACTAAATATTTAATATATTTGGCGTTAATTTTGTAGAAATTCATTATTCACAATTAAATGAAACTACGTGAAGTAGTATTATTTCTACTTTCTTTAATTTCTTTAAAACAACGAACCCTACCTAGGTCGTAGCAAAGAAATCAAAAAAAGTAAAAATAATATTACATCACTTAGTTTCATTTAATTGTGTATAACTAAATGGTAACACTCTTGATTAGGGCTCGGTAATTATAATTACAAAGTCCATACTTTATCTACGGGTAAATCTAAATACGTTTTTGAGTATGTTTTTAGAGTACGCTTGTTTAAAAGAGTCCAATTCAGTAATTGCTTAACCAATTTAAAAATGATTTCATTTATAAAAAGCTTTTTACACATTAATTGTTTATATATTTATTTCGTTTCCCATTCTGTAATATTTTTAAGTAAAATGGTAACGTAAAACTTGATCAATTTTGAACGTAAGTACAGACTGTCAGTAAGTACTGACTGTCAAAGACAGAGGTATCCGAATACTCAAATAACAACGGCTAAGGCTTGAAGTAAAATAGATATGTTCTACGTTAACGTTTAACGTTAATGGAATACCAATTGCTATCGCTAGCAAACGCTAACTTTTGAACTATTCTGTTACCACATCTAGTCACGTTTTGTCAGATAGAGTAGTACGAATTTAATAAAGATTTTAAGTGGACGTCATCTAGTTAAACGCATTAGTTTATTAAATTTTACAAGTCTCTTAAGCCCGAATGTATGAAATTTAAATTTAAATTCCAAGATCAGTTTCATTTCTAAACTTTAATACATTACATTAATATATTTTTAAAATGAATTACTGCCATGATCTTGGACTACTTTTGGAATCTTGTTCTGATTTTGAAACGATTTACAATTGAAACATCTTAATTAGTGGTGTATGTGTTTTTAGAAACTCGTGGTGGTGCTTCCCATTCGAGGCAATGGAGTCCCTCTCGGTACATCTAATGTGGGTAGCGGCAGCGACCTACTGCGCCATGCTCGCTCCAAAGAATCTTTTGGCTACTCTCATCGGCGTACTTGGAATGGCTCATTTCAGTTTAGGTAAATTATTATGTAGTTCTTTAGATTCGATTGGTTACTCTTATTTGTTTAATGTATCAGAATAATTTTTAAAAGAGAAGAGGCATTTGAGAGCATACAATTAAGAATTTTTATAAACATCTAAAATTAATCAGTATTTTAAAATTTATTAATTTGTCAATTCTTTTCTACAGAAATTTACAGATAATGACTTTTGGGATATGTTATTTTATTTTTATGATGTGGTTTTCTTTACTTTAATAAGTTAACATATTGTAGTGTAATCATGTACGTTACAAGTTTTTACTTTTTACTTTACTTTCGTTACAACTTCGTTATGAAAAAAATCGTAACCATAAAGACTTAAAACTCAAAACTCAAAAATCGTAACCATAAAGACTTTATGAAGTTTTACTGTCCTCTCCTCCGTCCTGGTCTCTGAATTCAGTGACAATCACAAGGATAAAATTATTATGTTGTTGGCAACGACAAATACTAAAGTTAACAATGTGTTTAAAAAAATTAAAACCGATTTATACCCAAATAAACCGAATCCTTGGTTTGAGAGACGCGACAGAAATTTGTTGACAATCATGAATAAACTTAAATGGCTTACGTATCGTAAACGTAAATTAACATTTAACAGTATCGACATATCCTTTTGGTATTTAGAGAACGTTATTATTGAGCACCCCACCCTATATTATAGCCGGTATTTTATAACTATGCTAGTCAAAAAAGGATAGAAAAACGTAAAATATCCCACAGTGAATTTTATTATTTTACTGCTTTATTTGGGGTATACTCTTTAACGTGTGCGTTTTTCAGTCACGAATACTTTTGTATATTTACTCTTTAAAAAGGTGTAAAAAGTAGATTTTTGTGATTTTTTCAAAAACTATATTTTTTTTCTAGAAAAATGCAGGAGTCTAAAATTATATTACTTTAAATTTTCTTCAAAAAACATTTTACATTTTTATAAAAAGTTAAACGTTTCGGAGATACAGTTTTGCGATATATTTAGAATTCTTTCCATAATTTGAAAACCCGAAAATGCAAGAGATCAAAGTTGTCGCTTTCAAAATTTAATACAAAATAGATGTACAGTATTTTTTCATACACCTGCTCGTTTCCGCGATGTTCACATTTAAAAGACAGCGTTCGTCAAAAATTGACGGTTAACTTTTTGGGATTAATTCGCAAGCTACCACTCTTATGGAATATACGCTCATAACAATAATTATAGCACTTTCAAATTTCTTAAATAATATATCTTGAGTTTCTTTCGAAAATTGATTGCTTTAGAATAAAATAGTAAACAAAATTAGGAGTTTGGCAGTCATAAAATTTGCTGCTAGTTCCGGTACAGTCCAATAGCATTTATTAGGGATTTATCTGCAAATACAAAAATGTCTTTATGATCATATGAATTCCGTAGAGTTGAGACGAATGAAAATTAGTAATATTTTACAGCCAATTATCACTTTGGTACTAGATATTTTCTTGAGAGCTATATTTTGTAATTGTAAAAAAGCAGAGGTATTAGATGTAGTTACAGGAAGATTGGTTTCTTCTGCGAAGACAAATAAAATACAATAGTAACTCACTCAGAATTGTAATATAAAAACGTGCGATACCACATTATAAAAACGTGCCTCGTACTCTGTCCTTGCGTCAGTGCGGAAAAGTGTGCATATTTTTATGTCTAACAAACTCCTGATTTTAATGGCCATTTTATTTGAACGCAATTAATTTACGAAAAGAATAAAAAACCTTTTTAGCTTCTTTCAAAAGCTTGCATTTTTTAAAACCATATATGTCATAGGTGTGGTAGTTTACGAGATAATAATAAAAAACGAAACCAGTAATTTCTGTTTAAACGTGAGTATCGCAAATACGGCTACAAGTATATATATATATATATATATATATATGTGCGCGTGTGTGTGTGTGTGTGCGTGTGCGTGCGTGCATGCGTGTGTGCGTGCGTGCGTGCTTGTGTGTGTGTGTGTGTATGTTTAAAACACACATACATATATATACTATACATATTTGTGTGTTTTACAACTTTGGTCCTGCGTTTTCTTCGAAAATTTTATAGTTTCCGATAAAATCATGAAAATTTTTTATACGAGGTCTAATTCACCCTAAAAATTGTACGCAGGAGGATTACATGACGGGAAAACTCGTCCCTTAAAGAGTTTTCATTTTAAGGGCCAATTTTAGTTTAACTAGTCACTTTGTTATTCGACGGGAATTAAACATATTAGATTTGTGCAAATTTTCATAAAATTCAATTGCCACTTGTTAAGATGTAACTTTGATACCACTCGTATTTTTGTAGAGCAATTTATTTATACTAACACTATAACGAAACTTTATTCAAAATAATTATGATAAAACAAGTCTTCAAGGAACCACTCGAATACGTTATCGATTGTTATTTACACGTTAATGATAACGAAGAAAATACGAAGAAATAACGAAGGAATTAACACTTGTTTCGAAAAGATACGTCTGAGTGAAATGATAGAAAATAAGCTTCCGCGCATCGAGTAATATATAATTATCGCTGGCAAATACACGTCATCTCGTTGGATAGAAAAGCGTATAGATTATGTGTAAACATATGTTCAAATGACAATAATTTGCAAAAATATGAAAAACCTCTTATTTTTAATTAAATAAGTTATTAAATATATTATTGAGACGTATAATTACATATTGTAGTTCTTATATATTTGTTATTAAAATGAACTAAGACATTTTTAAAATTTAATTTTTGCAAAATATCTAATCATCTAATTTATTTATTTTACATCAAGCCTTTTGTTTCAACTCGTATGACGCAATAGATTATTGGACTGATGTCGATATTTTTTGTAAAAATATTTTAAAACTGTAGAGTAGGTTTAAAAAAACCTTGGGACGAAAAAATAATGCACATAACAAACAATTAATCGAAACTTCTAAGTAGGAAAAAGTGTCAATTTTTTTTCATCAAACAGAAAAAGTTATTATGAATTTAGTTTTCACACAAAAAATGAGACAATTATAATACGCAATATATAACTTAAACGCAGTATTTAACGAGATACTAAAGATATTTAATAAACTCCCTTATTAATTAATGCTATTAATTAATTTTATTAAGTTAAATGACAATGCTTACACACATTAACAATTTCAATTAGATATCTCATTCATGAGATGATATATACGTAGGCACAAACATACATTGATACAGAAATAGATGAACTTTCAAAACACTATACTGTCAGACAACAGAAAATGTACAATCAGAAAAAGAAGGACAATAAGACGTTGATACATTTTTATAAGGTGGCTAAATAGATAAGTAATTAAACTGGTATTCCTCTTCTCTATAGGTAGAGGCAGTGGAAGCTTTTTCGGCGGTATCCTCATTGCAACATTGGGTACTCGCGTGGCGTTCTTCTTCATGGGAATGATCGCAATTATAGGAGGAATTTGGTACGCCGTTCTTCACTTCTTCTGGTTACGTAAGGTGCAGGTAGCAAACGTGGACCAGGAAGATTCTTATGCAGGTAATTTTGTGTTGCTTCAATCGTTTTGTACATTTGAAGAAATAGGATAAACGCGCATTTTTGTACTAAAATGTATTTTTATCTGCTATTATCTAACTTCTAAATTTAGACTGGATGATTGTACATAACGATGATGAGATTTAAAAATTTTCTTATTGGATCTACCTGTTAAATTTCTATAATTTTTACTAAAACACAAGTTAACGCAATGTAACTACTTCTAGTTAGGTTCGTGTCAACTTATGTGTTAAGTTTCATAGAGTTTGATGGTGTAATTTTGCTGCTTCAATTTTCGTATGAAATTTATCTTGTACTGCCACTTAAAACCACCCCGGTAACTAATCACCTAGAATGTCGTCAGTGACCTTACAGGGTACGCCTCATTGAGGTAACCTCACCCGCGTCGAATTTCGTGTCCAAGTGATATTTCGTAGTCGCATACGCCTTTGAGTTTCTAAAGCAATTTTCTCCATGAAGGGTTCTAGTGAATTTTGTAAAAAAATCAATTACTCGTTTGGAGTTCAAGTTAGTTAGGAATGGAGTTAGATCTTTTTGGAAATTAAAATATTTCAACTGATAGTTAACTAATGTGACATTAATAAACGTGAAATAGACAATTAACTGTTAGTGGAAATTTTTTGATGGGGGTTCCATTCAAATATAAATTGTATTCAATAAAATAAGGTATTAGCTTTTTATTATAAATAGACTTTAATATAAAAAGAATCCGAAATTAATGAGTTCCGAAACTATTGCTACTTTTATCTAAATATTTCATTAACCTAGAAAAGTAGAGATTTTTTCGCACCAATGATAGAGTATACATAGTAAACAAATGAACGTGCAAAGGACTTATTAATTTTTCACGTATAATTCCGTCTACATTGTTCAAAACTTCTTTTTTTCGTTAAATAATTCCAGATTTGAAACCTTAATTAATAACACATTTTGCCAATCTGCTGCGTTATAATATGATTAAATAATCCATTAGATAAAGTTACTTCCAAATTTAATTTAATTCACAGTAAAAATTTTACAAACAAATGCAATGGGAACGTAAACTGTTTAATTTTAAAGAGCACGGCGAGACTGATAAGCTGAACGCTGAGCCGCTGACTAAGGAGCAGGGTACGATGATGTCCACGGAGCGCCTCCACATGATGATCGACTACAATCCCATCGGGTCGCTCACGTCGCTGCCGAGAGGGTCGCGAGTGAGGGTAAGTGAAATAGATTTTGTTAATTACGCTATTATTAAAGTTGAGATTGCCTTCATTTCCGATATTCGGTTATGGGCGTACACTTGGTACATCACATAACTTTTATTATCTATGTTTTCACTTTTCACTATACGCACTTTTCACTATATGAAATGAACATTCCATTTAAGGAAAATAATTCAATTCAAGTTGCTGTTGGTTATTCAGAATTAAACTCTTTTATCCTTAATTTATAAATAATCGTTTAATTATTAGAATTATCAAACTTGCCAAACAGTAGTTGACATTTAAAATTAACCATATTTTGTGACAATTTTAATGAATTTAAAAAAGAAAAATTGATCACATATTCAGTTATAATTATATTTTAAATTAATACATATAGTTTGTCGTTAAAACGAAGTCTTACGATCTAGGTCTTATCAAACAATGTGTTTGCATCAAATAGTATTTTACACAAAATTTTTCTTTTGTACATCTCGGATTGTTCACAACACAGGACAAAATCCGACATGTCGGATTTTGTCCTATTAATAAGTTTAGCTTTATCGATACTGCTATTTGGACAAATAAACATACTAAGGATATTGACCCAATAGTTGTTTTAAATATATATCGGAAGGCAAATTGAGTTACTTTCACAATCAAATTTTTCTCCAAACCATCACTAATACTCTTCCGTAAGTCTAGTCCTAAATCATTAAAATTAAAAATATAATTGTACTATCAACCAAATTTAACAACCCACATTTTTCTAACGATGAAATAAACTATCAAGCAAAACTAAGAAATCTGTAATTATATTTAAGAAACTTCATGTTTTTGACGTATTCTTCTAGAGTGAAGCTTAAATGGTAATATTATTATAAATCATATATGTATTTACACAAACCGTCTTATTTTATTAAATGATTGTTTGTTAACTGTATATACAGATAAATGTAATACAAGACTTAATATACTGCAATGGAGAAGGTTCTTCAGGGTATGCAGATATATTAATTAGGTGCATACATACAACTTATACTGGCACAAAGAAATATGTATACCTCAAATTAAACACCGCTTGTTTTTAAAGTTGGTTAAAAATAACGAAAAGTGCTTCAAATACTAGAGCACAAAACGCTAATAATGATCTATCCAACGTTCAAATAACTGGTCACGCTTCCATGAATAGATCGGCGAGGTCACAAAAAAGTGCACAGACACACCTTTCGAATGCTGTTTATTGCATGTCTGTATGTAAATCAAAAGTAGCTGTGCATTTTACTGCAATGTGCATTCCCGCATACAAGAGTGCATACATTGACAGATGTACTTTAGACTTATTTTTGTCTTTAGATTATAACCAGCTATATATATACCTATAAAAAAGGACGTACAGTAAAATTTGTGAGTTTCATTTTTAATAGTCATTTGTTAAATACATACTTCTTATAAAGAATATTAATTAGCGTCGCATAAGTGCACAAAAGAGACGTAACACAATTAGTATTTAGGCAGTATTGTTCTGCTTCCCGAGTTGAATTTAAATATTGTTTTCGGGATTGTGAAACAGTTTCGTTAGTGAATAGGAATTGTTTATGATGTGTCGAAATTAAGTTAAGGTATTCGCCCATGCAAATCACTGTGACATATACTTCTAAAAGGGCAAGTACAATTGAGGACTGATGAATAAACCATCATTAACTAAATAGTAAATAATATTAATTATTGAAATTTTAGGCCTAAGGAAAAAATAATGCAGTTTCTTTCTTAATTATGAGTAAAGAAAATAGTTATTCCATATATTTTTTAAATCATAAATTTGTTGTGATATATGTTAAGTTAGTTTTTAAAACAATTATTCGTAATAGCCTTCAACGACGGTTGAAAGTAATAAATGAAGGGTACAGAGCGAGTAAATTTTAAAAACAAAATTAGTTATTTCTACAAGTATTTTTTTCTAATTAAAATAGATGGTCACTAGAAACACTCCTACTTGCCATAGAAAATTTGAAAAATATCAATATCCTTTCTTTTCACTACCGAATATCAATTAACCAAAATCTGACATGTCATTTCATAAATATAAAGTAAAAACTTTAAGCTATTTCGGCAATTCGTTATTATCTTTTCATATTTTGAATTTTCTAAATGCTTACAGTATTAGAAATTTAATAACTTTCCCGAAGAAATTATTCTTTCTACTAAACTATAAATGTTTTCCAGCGTTTATTTATTATTTATATCGCTGTGAGAAATCAATTTTAAAGCTGATTTCTAATATGTACCAGAGTATAATGAAAATATAACATGAAATTATGCACTTTATTTAGGCAATGCACAGTCGTAACTTTGAAACTGCTAAAATCTAATAATATGTTACCTGAATGACAGTGTTTCGGAATATACCAATAAGACATGTCGCTTTCACGAATTGCAGCTATCGCAAGGTGATATTAATGAGCTGTACCGAAGTCGAAGTAACAGCACAAGGCGCAGTAGTAACGTGGAGATCTCCAACAAGACCACCCCACGAGGCAGCGCATCGAAGGTCGATCTGCTGAAGTCTGCGCTTGAAATCAATCACCATCAGCAGCATCATAATCACCATAACGCGAGAAATAACACGTCCAACCCGGCTTTGTCCATTGGCAAAAACGGCGATAGGAATAGCAATCATAAGGTAAGATTTGTAGCATATTCTCATGAATACATCATCGGATTTAAACAACTAAATGAAGATTTAAAAGTAGCAATTAAATTTGCACTTTAAACCAGGTTTCGAATTTCGGACCTATTCTGTTTATCATCTCATTAAATAGGCTGATAAGGAAATGCGATGTCTCGCGTACGACGATGATTAGACAAGATTGTTGTCTGTCACCGACAGTCTGTGGCTACAGCGTATTAAGATGCTGAGGTCGTGATGGGTAACGAGAAACGAATACGACTGGTGCCTAATTCAGATAAATGTTCATGGGTGAGTTATAGTCGAGTTCGCGATTCAATCGACCACTATTATTAGATTGGCATTCACTCGTTGCCTTGTTGAATGAAAATCATAGACTCGAGTGTAAAATTCAACAAACATCTAATCTCTTGTGATCATACTGCTGACGTGTTGCGCACAAATATTTCAAATTCGTTTCTTCGCAGTATGTAAGGTTTTATTACGTTACAATCTATCCGTCTGTTGTATGTCTTCTTATTTTTTTATAATACACTGTATTTATTGTAATTATAAGCTTATACCTATTATCATCTCAATCCCCAAGAAGGTAGGTTGTTTTTCATTAAAGTAAATTAAGAAACCTTTTTAAGATCAATTTCATCGTGCATTGACAACTTGCTTTTACTTCGAAATTATTTTACAGAATATCTTTGGTATTAACAAAATAAACAGAATTTAGCCTTGTATCGGGAATATGGAGTAGTCGGTTAATGAGGTGATTAGATTTTAAAAGGTCGGAAACGTCAAAGGTGGAGGAAACTGGAGGGAACTTACGTCCAAAAATGGACAACTAACTAGCAGACATCACATGATGATTATTGTAAAAAATTAGGTCTAATAGACATAGCCCATTTTGTGAAAACAGATTTCATTTTATGTACTTTTATCACAAATATATATATATATATATATATATATATATGTATATATATAATCGTAAAATCAAATTTATAATTTTTGCTCTAGGTAGCAACAAAAAAACATATGCCTAATGGCAGTGTACTCACAATAATAAATATATGTGGTTATTAGGTCCATGTATCGGGCGGATAAAATTAATATTTTTTATTCAAGTCCAATTAAAAACTGTTAAAAATACATAGGCTAATATTTTTTAGAGATATCTAGAGGCGTCTGCGTTCAGTGTAAAACAGGGTTTGTGTTTAGTGCTTCGGGTAATAATTAGTATTGCATTGTAATAAATTTTCGTTCTTTTTCATAAAATGTATTATTAGCATTGTTCTATTTTGTCTTTAACTTTAAGGAAAATCAGTTTAACCTCAATTAAACTGTTTAACACTGAAGAGAGTTTCTCAATCAAAAGCTCTGGTTTGAAAACACTAGTTAACAAACACAAAAATATCTAGGTTTGTCACAAATCGTTCCACGATGTCACCAACAATACACAATGGGATAGTAAAAATATCAAAGTAACCATAAAATGCCATAGCAAAATGGATTTGCAGTTTGATGAGCAAAGGTGTTATTTGTGTACTTCGATAGTCTCTTAATTAGATACTAATGTAATAAACGTAGTATTTTATATAGAACAATTACAGCAAAGCATTTTGGACCGTCAATAACAAGATTGCAAAAAATAAGAAAGTCTCTTAACGAAAACAATAACGAAGTTAATTTACAATTAAAGAAATATAATTTTCCATACATAGCCAAGCGACATATGATAAATTATAAGTACTAACGACAACAATACCATAGTATTTAAAACTTGTAGTAGCATACCATAGTAATTACAGCTTACATACAGTTGTAATCATTCACAAAAAAAATTAATAGCCTTTTCCATGAAAAAAAAATATTTTTGATCGAAAATGCATTTTTAATAAAAGCAGTTTCTTTGTTCGGAATCATTTTCCGCTGGAAAAAATATAAAAAAACTAATTTAATTTTTGCAAATCCTATGTAAATGAAACATGTTTTTCGACCATTGTGCGACATATGTAAAGGAGATTTGACAGATTGAAAATTTGGTTCAATATTCAACACCAGTTCTCTTATGAGTCAAAAAATGCTGTTAATCTAAAATACTAGGTTCAATTAGTACTTGTGATAAAAATCTAAAAATGTCTGTTGCTAAAAATTTATGAATGATAGTTATTTTACATCGAACCTGCATTCACTGCTTTTTTCACTAGGTACCATTATTAGTTTGCAGACTATAAAATAAATGTTTTAACATTAAATGTCATTGTCAATAAACAATATTAAATGGAAATAAACATTTCTTTAAAAGTATAATTTATATATTATTGTTTAAGATAAATAATTTAAAATTAAAAAAAATGAAAATAGAAAAAAAGCTGCATCGGCCGGGAATCGAACCCGGGCCGCCCGCGTGGCAGGCGAGCATTCTACCACTGAACCACCGATGCTCGATTAAGCCGGTCGATTTAATAGTACAAACTTTAAATTTCAAATAATTTTAGGAAATATTATTTTCATTTTATTACATTTATCAAAATAAACGTAATTAAATTTGCAATTGCAAAGTAAGGGGGTGCTTAAAAATATATATTTTTGAAAACTTCTGGTGACCTCTAATGTTTAAATATTACTGTTTAGTAAGGTTAGCACACTAATTAAATTTCACTTTAATTGGGCGGATTACCGTGTCTATGGAACAATTTAATTGTTTTAGTTTATATGTTCTCAATTTTAAAGATGGTTTAATTTCTTAGAGAATTAAAATGTACTCTATTGATATAATTCAAATTTCATAAATTTCAGTTAACTCGGAGCGCACCAAAATTGAATCAAAAGAATATATCTCAACCAACTTTACCAGCACTCTTAGACTTTGAGAGTAGAATGAATACAAGGCGTGATTCAATACCTGAAGAAATAGAGGAAGAAAGGTTAGTCCAAATGACGAATCAACGTAAAATAGGCGAACGTACTAATAGTAGTAATATACCTGCTACGAAAACAGACAAGAAATCGGAACATAGGAAAAGTTGGCATTCGGACGACAACAATCCCACTTAAGTACAATTGCTAGTACTGCACAGTGTGTTAATTTGTTAAATGTATCTTAATTAATAATATATACACTATATTTTTAAGTTATGATTAACATTCCAAATAAAGAAATACTTCTTTTGTCAGGTTTATTTAAATAAAATTAATCAATTCCTTGTTGCTAATATCTGTTAAACAGATTATATCTGAGTAATTGTAGATAAGATTTCTTAACTTACATAGTTTAGACATCATAAAAATGTTTGTAATTATAACAGTAAAATAAAAAGAAATAATTGTACATATATGTAATAAGGTTAATATGAAAGACATGTTCATTTCACAATAATGGCGCTTTTAGGAATAATATTTTAAATATTCTGTTCAAAAAAAAAGTAACTGGAACTTTCCGTCTACAAGGCTTTTAATTTTTATGAAATAAAAAGATTTTAGTTCTAAAAGATGATTATAAAATACTACTATCTCTTGCAAAAGCTGGATACAATTGCCATAATGTCCAGATTTTTCATCTCATAAAGATGTGGTTGTCTTTATTTAAGATATTTCGCAATGTTATACAAGTTTATGTATATTTGTTTGTCCATAATGTAAAATATAATAAGTTTTATAAAAATGTCTGCCATATTTTAGGATATTGGTGAGCAAAACCATACTTATTCGAGCACAACACACAACCTCTTTATGGTGATCATTCCACATGTTAAAGAATAAAAATGTAGATACTTTAATAGAAAGCTTATTAGATAGTTATGATTTGTTTAATAAAATTGCATATTTATAAGTCTGTGTAGAAAAACTTTGGCATATTTAAGAGAAGATTGAAATGGACTTTTGAACATTTTATTAAAAGTGATGTTCGAAATGGGTAACCAATGAAATTGTAAATAATTTTTTAACTAAATATTTGAATACTGGAATATATTGACAATTAATAACATCAGCCTTTTTATTAAAGGCAAATCTTTGTAATTCAGAAGAAAATATTCTATTTGCTCAAATTATTTTGCTATATCTTTTTTCTTACGCATGTATGCTGCATGCAGGGTAAGCATACTAACCTTTAGGAAACTACAGGTAGTGATCTCAAAACCCAGGACATTTTGTTCGTAAAACCAGACAATTATTAAAGTATAAGCATATATTAGATTGAAGTGCAACAGTACAGGTAAATTTTAAATATACATAAATTACTAATCAAAATGATTTTGTTTTAATCAAATTACAAACAATGAATATTACATATGATAATTTATAAAGTAATTATAAGGTTTAGTTTATTGCGATAACATTAAAAAAAGGAAATTCTAATCTACATATCTAATTTAAAATCTAAGATTTTATCAACAGGTAAATTAATAGTAGCCAACTTTAAAAATGAAATTAGTAGTAAAAATAAATTGACTACTATGTTATTATAATGTTATGACTAAATAAACATTTTGAAAATACCTGCTTTTAAAATTACTATCAGGTTTAAAATTGCTGGCAAGTGTTTATAAATTTGTATTTGGTCCTTAATAATTTAAGATACAATTTTTAATTTATGTTTATTTTTTCATTAATTCCTGGGTTATATTAATGTGTTAATAATGGAAACTCACTTTTTTAAAACGTTGGACACATTTAAAAGTAGTGCCCGGAGAGAAGAGAATGAATGGCAACCCTAGCTGCATGTTCCTTAATTTGATGGACATGGAATTAGATATAGCAAGTGCAATAGATAGTATTTCTATATTTGGTTATAGCTACAAATTGTGGAAATGTTGTGATCGTTTTGATTAAGATAAATATGTAATATTATAATCACATCTTTTATATGTCAAAGGAAGAAAAGAACTTAATAAGAGTAAGGAAAATTATTCATTTTGTTATGATTGTAATGTAAATTAAATAAGTTGAAAAGTTAATGTATGAAGTAAATAAATTATTACCAGTTTTCTTAAGCACAGCAACCATTTGATGTTTTATTTCGTTTCAATTAACTATTACACAAAACAAAAACTGAAAAATTATTGCTGCATTACTTGTTCACAAAACAACAACACAAACTTAATTTGAATAAAATAACAAAATTTAATAGTTTGAATTATATTAATGATATAGAATGGATAATGTCTGCTTAACACAAGTAGTCAATTTACAACCTGTTTCAATTGATATATCTACCTATTACTTTCAAAAAGTAATGAGTTTCTATATTAATTGAAATAGATGACGAATTGATTACATATGTACTATGTCATTATAGTATGTACATATACATAATTATGTAATATATTTCAGCTCAATTTTAGTTTTGGAAAATAATTCAATAACATGGTTTCTTTCTGATTTTTCTATTCACACAAAAGTTTATTTTCTATTTAAAAATATGTGACATTTTAAGGAAACAATTATCAAATTGGGGAACTTAACACACTTGGCTAATGGGCATCTTATGGTATCAAGAGAATTTTCGTGAGCAGTTACAACGAGTATCTAGCCTTTCCGTTACCCTTGTGCAGAGTTGTAACAAGTGCAATGCAAGCAGCGTCAGGGCAAAGGACACAGAAATTATTGTTGAAGTGCATAATACTATTTATAATGCCCTAGGCACCAGGTACCAGGTGCTATTAGGTGTAAGGCTATTTATGGCAGTGTTGCTGAGACACATTTAATTTATGTTAAATATTTCTTATACCCAGTAACTATGGTCTGTTGATTGGTTGATTTTAAGCGTAAACTAATTTATTATTATTAAAAACCAATTGACACAGTAAAGTTAAGGTAAAAAAATTCCATTACAAGTTCAATATTTATTATTGATCATAAGTAAAATATTTCATAGTAAATATTGTACACCATAAATACAATATTTACTAATTAGTAAGATTTAAAGAAGCCAACAATATGTCATTGGAATTAAATCTTTTTCATTTTATACTGTTTTCTCATTTACAATATTCTTTCCAACTATAAATTGATGCCTCAATACTACAATATACTATTAAGAGTTTCAAGTTAAGACCACTTAAGAAAATCATTTTTGAAATTAATTCACATGTTAATTTGGTTTCACAATTGTATATATTAAATGTTTCCAACAGTAGATTTGGGTATCTGTATCTGAAGTGTAAGAATGAGACCACCCTCTCGCTTTTTATCTATAAATGATATCTCAAAGCCAGGGTCGAATACAATTTTGGCAGAAAGATATTTTTATGACAAGTATAAGCTGGCAAAATTTTAACTTATAAATACAGTATTACCTGTACTTATATGTTCATTAGAAAGGGCATTTCAAGTCGAGTTGGATAACATATTTAAAATTTTTAAATTTGACCTTATGGTAACTGAAAATAAAGGTAAATTAAGTATATTATCTAAGCATACACTAAAAATCTGCGTAATTATTCGATTTTTAATTTAACATTATACGTATAAATGTAAATACTAATATTTTATTTTAATATTGGTTGGGTGCGTAATATAAGCGCCTCAACTTTAAAGGTCCATTTATTTTATTTGTTCACTTTAAATTAATAGCTCTTATAAATCTTTAAAAGGATATTATAATATACATTACAACATACAATTTTAAAACGATATTATAATCTACTATGAATAAATTCTTCGTTATTGTCAAAGACAAAAATAACAAAGGAAGGAAGCATTTTTAGTGTTTTCGATAAAATCATATTGTCATATTAGATTTTTTGTCTTGTTATTTATTGTAGAATAGAGAAAAATATCGAAATAAATGCTTTTATTAATGAGTAATAAGATTTTAGTTGTCTGTACCCAGAATATCCATTTGTTTTCAGCTCAACTAAAGTACAATAATCAATGTGTTAGAAGGAATGTATTTTATAGCAGCTATCTATTTTTTTTATCTAATTCTAAAAATTAAATCTTTAAAATTTGAATTTCTTATTTCTTGTAGTATTTTTACAATTTGAAAAGTGAGATATTTAGAAAAAATAGGATTCAGTCTCATCATTATTTCATTATAAAAATTTATTTTTAAAAAATTTACTCCGTATGAATATTTTCATATTTTTTTTTTCGGAAGTATCTTTCACTTTAAATTTATAATTATATCCTTACACTCAACAAATATCTAAACAGAAATGTCAATAAAAAGTAAGAATTAACAAAGTATTAAAAAAGTAAATAATTGCGACACTTAAATATTTATTTTGTCATACATACATTTTTTAAATTATAATTTCATCGGTTCCCTTTACTTACTTTAAATTTTATGTTTTTGGATTAATAAACAGCAAAATTTTTTTATTGTTAAAATGCGCTTGTTCTCGATTATTAATTTATAATTTAAAAAAATCGTAAGCTAAAGGTTTAATAATATATTTTTAAGGTTGGTAGAATTGAATGTTTTTGTCAATATTAAATGAGATAAAAGTCATCTTTTTAAACTTCTTTTGGAATTTTTATTAACCTCTTTAATAAATTTAATTTTCCCTTATTATCATATACATTTGTTAAATATGTAGTATCCAATTATAAATTTACGAAAAGTGAAGGTATTATTGTAATTTTTTTATCCAATCAATTTTTCATAACAAAAGAATCGCGATCAAGAGATATTTTTAAGATGTCGTTTTTTAAGTCATTAAAAATCAGTGCAATTCACATTTTTGTTAAACTGCACTGGGTCTGAAAGTAAATATGACATTATACGTAAGTAAATTATATTATCTATGACAATATTTAACAGGCACCTTTAGATATTTTTGTTGCTGTTAAAGAGAGCGCTATGGTCAATTTTGCTACCCCCTCTCTGTAGTTCGGATCCGGCCAATAGTTTAGGTTGTATAGTTAGTAGGCCAATAGTTTAATGGCAAATGTGTATGGTAATTTCATAGGTTTATTTTCGGTTTTTATATTGTTTCTATATTTGTATGTTCTATATTTTCTCTTTTTGGAATCTCATGTCTTTTATCACATTAATTAAAGCTATCTAAACAGATGACATTAAATAAAATTTTCTTATAATCCAATTAGTTTTATGTACAAATCGCCATGTTATATGTTTGTCACAATATTATTGCTAGAAAGCACATATATTTATTAAAAACCATCTCTGTAATTATTTAAAACTACTAATTAAGTTCAAGTCTCAAATTTTTGTATCAGAACCACTAACAATAAATGCGTGATTAATCAATTTTAATTTTTAAATAACACAATAAATGTTCTCATTCAATTGTCATATTATAGGTAAATAATCATATGTATAATAGATAACATATAATACCAGGATATAGTTGACCCGCACTTATTCATTTAGCTGAAAAAATATGAATGGTGGATTGTGGAAAATATAATTCTACAATATAAGTATTCTTACAATATTAATGGTGGATTGTGGAAAATATAATAAAACTTCAATATTTTGTATTGAAAAAAATTTTAATTATCACAATATCACATAACATAAAACTAATGGGAAATAAATAACCAATTTCAGCTCTTAAGAATAAAAAAATAACTTGTAAAAAGCCCATGTTCTATATTTCATAGTAATATTATTAGAAAAATATTATTATACACAAAAAATGCATTGGTTATATAATAATAGTCATAACAGATGTTTGTCACCTTAAATGGCACAAATTAAATATTTCCCAATTATCTAGTAACCTTTGAACACACTGATTCACAATTTGTCTTTCTTAAGTATATGTTTATATTTATATTCAGTTATAGCATTAATATTTTAATTCAAATCTTTTTTGTTACGAACTAATAACTCTTTTTTGTTATGCTATTTGTTACCCAATAAGCATACTGTGACAGTTTGTATAATTTATAACCGTACATAGAATAATGAGTACTCCAGAAGGCGAGAACACGCGCGATAGTGTGTCCAAAAAAACTATACATAAAATGCCTAGTATCAAAACGCAGTTGTCGGTGCAAATTAAGACATAGCTCTGAACAGTTATGTAGTTTATATGTGACAACATAGCTTAAAATGCCGGCTTATGCTATTCTCACCTGCAAAAATATCACTGGACTGCAAAGGAAATAAATGGGGATTACTTTTTATAAGTAAATACTATTACTTAATTTCATTTTCAATTAACTATGCAATTTTAAAGTATCGAAGTAGATTATTATTAACAGAGGCGCGCCATTTTCGTTGGTGTTGTCACCTCTTAAAAAACTGTTTACCCAAATTAAAACATTTTAATTGCTTGATACTGAAAAATGTAAAATTTAATTTGTTAAAAAATAGGGACATGGAAGATGTAGTCAGGGAATTTGTTATAATCTTTGAAATTTCCGTTATCATATTCAATTTTAGAATATTTTACCTATTGCATAAATAATCATTATATTTAGGATTAGAGAGACGCGTGAAAGAAACAAATGTTAAATTCATTCATTTTTGCCGTCCTGAATTTCCTGAAAATGCGAACGGATATTGTATAAAATAAATAGTAATTTCATCACAACATTGAATGCTAATTAATATAAAACAATTTTGCATAGTACAGGATTCATTATTTTCAAATTATTATAGCGGGCTTTTTAATCTCTCTTTTTACTTTAAGACACTATGCTAATTGCTTTCTTTTCATGTTAATAATAAAAACCAAAATATTATTGGCAAAAGTACCAACATAATTTTGTAGATTAATGTGTACACACACTCATACGCACGCAAGCACACACAAACAGGCAAGCGCATGCACCCTCACACATACCCGTGCGCTCACACACACACATACACACACGCGCGTACGCACACACACGTATGCACACACACACACACAAACACACATTTAATGACAATGTATTTTAATACTCATTTTAATTAATAAAATGGTAAAATGTGACAGTCTTTAATAATTTTTAACCTAAATTCTTTGGCTATTGTGGTCGGAAATTTTTAAAATTTAACATGGGTGCCAAAATAATACTTAATATAAGCCAAACAATGCACCACATACACCAGTAGTTGCAAATGTGTATCGTACTGCCGCAAGCAGATATATTTATATGCGTCGATTTCCCGGAGTTGGTGGGTAAATTTATTCTGCCGGTAACACTATGTGCGTAGGGTGGGGCATTAGTAGAAGGAACACGGTGGAGGGGGAGACGATTGTTGGCTTCAGGCGGCTGCCAAGACATGTGCGTATGCGCCTTCTGGATTACTCTTTATTCTAAATAACCGTATTAAATACTCATGTTAGTATATTTATTCTGCAAGCAATAAATATGTATATTAAAAGAAATACTTTGTGATGTCAAACTCAGTGTGTAAACATTTGCATCATAGCAATTATTACAGCATGTATTATTTATAATTTACTCTGTTATGCAAGTTTATTCAGACTCTGACATAAACCAAAGGCAAAACTGATTAATTGACATAAATTATTTTAAAGGTATTGAAAAAAACTGACACTTAATCGGCATGAAATAATTAAGTAATATGACTAGGTATATCCCAAAATGTCACTTTTTTATGGAATAATCAATTTCTTAACAAATATTTTTTGTTAAAATCAGTGATCAAAAAGAACTAAATAAATATATGTTATAAAATGTTCAGTATTAATTTTCTTATTTTGAGATGATCTATATCATTTAATTTTTCGAATTAACGTATTACATCTACTAGTTTTTATGCTTACAACACTAGTACAAATCTTTAATTTCTGAGCAATAACTTATAACTAACAGAAAAATGGTTCTTACTCTAAGAATTGCTGTTATTTTTACTTTCTTCAGCGTACTGATGGCCGTGATGGAAATTAGCACGAACCTCTGGGCCATAAAAGAAAGTCTGAATACCTAAATCATTGTCTTTACACAATATTTGATGTAACTGCAAGTTGTTCTTGAAATGCAAATCTGAATAATTTCTTACATGTGCATCGTGTGGAAGAGCCATGTGATTCTGTGATGTAGAACCGAGAGGGCGATGTAAATTTTTTAATTCGGTCGGCTGTATTGTAGGATCTCCATTGTCTTGAGCGGGCTTTGCTATCTCCCTGTCAGACGAATTTAAGTTTAGAGGTGACATGCTAGATTCGTTTGAATGATGTGGAGGGGAGCACTGTTCTTGCTTTGTTTTGCTCATTTGTGATATTTTTGGTGATTCGCTTCTGGGAATACATAATTTTTCAGTTATCTTATTAATTTTTTTTATATCTATTTCTTTTTCAGTGACATCTAATGGAGTAACAAAGTTTGGTTGTATAATAGAAGGAAGGGGTGCCTTCCGCTTAACCGTAGTGTATATGACAATTGGCTCTGAATTTTCTTGATTCACCTTCTCATCCTTGTTTGATTCTGTAACAGAATGTTATTTTATGTTACAAATTGATTTAAAACAATTTTTAGTACATTTGTGTTTTGTGTCAATGTTACAAAATACATGATGAAGTTTATAAAAAATCTAAATATAATTACACTATAATAAGTTATATTGTAAGTAAAAGAACTATTAAGCAAGATTCAATAAACTCCCAGATTGTACCATATCAAATTCAACCAATCCGATAAGAACTGCTAAATCTATAATCTATGACATCGAAACATTTAAATTTGAAATTTGTTGTTGTTTTATTGAACATTTCTATTGGTGGTTCTTATCCTATAGATGTGTATAAACTGTCAGTTAATAGCTATGTAGGAATCTGTATATATTATGTTCTGTACTGCAATTATTTCAGTAGCAATAAAGAGAATCCTGGATTATTATCAGAAATTAACCAAAACAACTCTTTGATAAATTAAAACAATTTCAAAATATATTTATTTATTTCTTACATACATTCATCAATATAAATACAGGTATCCTATTCATAATGATAGTCAAAGGCTTAAGACAAATGACATAAGAAATATAAAAGATAACGATGACCCATTTCTATAAATTTACTTTCACTCATAATAAAAAACACTTTCATGCGAACTCCATTAGGTGGTTAGGTGGTTGAAACTGGAATCATATGATAGATATGATAGATAGAGGGTGGGATAGCAAAAAAAGTAATAATTATGTGTGCAATGGGAGAAGAATGGGAGTTTATTCAATAATACGAGGCATAGGATTTATCTTTTTAACAGTTGGAATATTCTTAACTTGCCAAATTTCAAGATACTAAGTCAACTTAAAATACTGACTTACTGAGAAGGAAGATATTTTTATTACATCGAGTCGGAAACTTGAATTTTTTACAGGACTGTGAGGTCATATCTTAATATTTAATATAATTTCAAATCGATGCATTTAGCCATTCCTGATAAAAAGAGTCATAATAGACAGATGGACAACAAAGTGATTCTATAAGGGTTCTATTTTTTCTTTCTGGGATTTAGAATTCTTAAAATGGAAATATTTATATGTAGATGTATATGAGAGGTTCAAATATAATGTGTACTAGCAATTCTGCTTGCTCTATTTTCGTGTTGTATATTATGAATATAGAACATGAAAAAAAATAAAATGTTTACATCACCAAACTTATATAGACACTGTATATACAAATAATATTAATAGAGGTATATACACTTTGATGAGTCGACAAAACTAATTTGTTGTCATAAACCTTTAATAATATATACCTTTAAGAATAAGTGCACAAAATTTATGCTGAAATTTGAAAAGTTGGCATGGAGCCTACACTAGTCATGGCCTACACTAGTTATGTCAGTCAGGTGAAGAAATAGAATGTTATGTTGTTCTCTATTATATTAGGAGATTTTTAGTGTCTCTTTTTTCTAACAAATAATTATTCTGTTAAGGATTTATAATGGTAAATATTCTTGATAGATTACACTATGCATGTTTAACTGTAAGAGCATTCAAGTAGACTGAGCATCTTATAATTATTATCCAGATCTGAGGAAAAAAAATTAATATGACAATTCGATTCTCTCTGGGGCATCTTTAATAAACAAATTCACAAAAATCTCTATATTTAAGATTTTATATTTGGAATATTGTAAATATCCTGAATTTAAAGAATAAATTCTAAATTATTTTCATGGCTACAATAGTTTATAAGTCATTAGAAATACAAGATAAGTTTTTTGTTATCACTATCCTCTATTGCATCGTTTTCAATAATACTGTGAATTAGTAAACCTAGATCATGCTCTTTAAATAAAAAAATATATACATATTCTGCCAAGCAGTAGCTACTATTTTGCATGTAAATCTACATGTGTACCTGACTACTTTGATAATGATAATAAGGGAAAATAATTTCCTGGCTAAAATGTGTTCCTGTAGTAAATGTGTCTTTAAAGACAAAATTTCTGCACACAGCATATTGCAATGTATACAATGTGCATGTATATGTATTTATGTAATCATGTATATGTAATGTATTCATGTATACAATTTCATTATATGTAATCACATCATTATATGTAATCATGTATATGTAATGTATTCATGTATACAATTTTTTATTATCGTGTGATTTATCTTTTCTATTTTTGATAAATGATATTTAAATAACAGAGTTTTGCTAAGATACTGTATTTTGGAAACAAAAATACAACTTCTCTTAACGTCATTGGGACAAAGTGAACCGCAGAAAAAGTATTATTACTTGACGTAATTTTACAAAATTTTGCTTTATATATTGTACAATTTATCGCAGGTTACTTCATTTTTATAGCTTGATGTTCGCTCGGTCAGAACGTAAATTCAGGCAAAGTTCATATTAAAACCATGGATGTATCAGATTTGCTTTTTTCGAATCTCATGTCTCACACAAATTGAAGAATAATAAGGAAAATGGAGTATATGTCAAGGATATGATAGAAGTGATGGTAGGAAGACAAAAATATAGGCTGCATTTTAAAAGAGATTTCGGTTTTGAGAACTATCACAAATTGTTTTGCTGGAAATGAAAAAAATCTCAAATTTGAATTGAGATCTGTTCCCAGAGGAATCAGTTCTGTTAGCAAAAATTTTACCATTAAAGCCAGAAAACACCTATTTTTTTAAGAATATCTATTTCTGATGCTGCAACACTTAATTATGATGTTGATATTGACTTTAAAGAAATATTCAACATGATAAAAAAAATAAGACCCTTGTAGACTATTAAGTTACGAAATTAGAGTTGTGATATTTTAAAAATCACAACTTACAAAATTTTAAACTGCATCCTACAATTAATACTTACTACTAAATTAATAGTTTCTTGAAACATGAATTATTTTACGTATAGTTATGAAATTTTGCCTTTATTTTCATTAATTTTTTTAAGCATTGATTTTATTAGACCTAGGGAAAATTATATTATATTCATATTTAAATTATTATTGAGGAAGGATTTTTTCATATACACTTTGTATTTAATTTTTATTAATAAACAATTTTCCAGTTAAATATGTGTTTACTTGTCTTTCCAGGAAGTACTTAATGGCGTACTTATAATTTTAACGATAAATCACTATTTTGTCAAGTTTACTCTAAATTTTTACTCTGATATGAAGATATAGATCAAACCTTCATCTATATTTTGGCATATTAAACATGTTAGTGATGAAAATTTTTTATATCTCAATATTCACCAAAATCTCTAAAAAAGGTAAGAGTTTAGAGGATTGGTTGAACATAAAATTACTTATACTTTAATTTGAAATGCGAAAGGAGTGGAAAAATGCTCATTTCCTCTTCTTTAATTGATAATGGTAAAAGAGAAAAAAATATATTTAATCAAGAAAATATAGTTTAAGATCCCGATTCATTTTTCTACTGAGGGTAGACTGCTTTGGCAAGCACTTATTCGCAAGCGTTGTGATTCAACATTGAGATCCGTGGTACGGCTTTAAGCCTGATGGACAGTCGTCCATAAGGCTTAAAACCGTACCACGGAAAAAATCCCGATCTACATTGCACCGTTAGTATAATTATAGTGGAAGTTTTAACCCGAAGTAAAAAGTAAATTGAAATGTTTAAGTTTTATATTTAACAGTTCAATGATACTTATATAATAAACTCTACACATATAAGCGTCCCAAAAATCAATGTCAAGCAGGGTACTGAATGTAGGCTAGTTTATAACTACCCAGAAAAAACTATTAAAAAAATTGAAAGAATTGTTTTGTGATAAGCATTTTATTAAAAAATATTGAAAATCGACACCTGTACAACATTTTAAGATGCTATAATGACAAATTGTACTGTTCTAATTTTTGGCAAGTTATTATAAAAGTTGGCGCAACTAATTAAGGTTTCAATATGGTACAATATCTTGCCTTAAATTTTTTCTAAACTAGAGCCAATTTAAAATTAATAGCTTTACTCAATGAAAATGGCGTTCAGTGCTTATCAGCAAGGTGTGAAATTTATGTAGTCTAAGTTAGATGTCATCAATGGATATGAATAAGTGTGAGACAGATGCAGTGTTGACTGGTACTAATAAAATGAAATTCAAATTAATAGCGAAGCACGATCAATTCTGAATGCCGTTAGCGAAATATTATCAAAACAGTTTTCATTTAGTATTGGTGGATCCTCGACAATCAAGCTTAATGAAATAAAGAGAACATTCATCATATTCCATTAGCGTTAAGTTTTCATAAGCGGAACATTAAAGACTATCAAAATAAATGCTTATAATTTTAGAACTCTGACACTTTCAATGTTAAGTAATTATACAATTTTCACTCGTTCAGGAGTTGGACACAACATCGCAAATGTGATGGTGTGAAAGAAAAAGAACCAAGAATAAATGTGATATCTTTAGTAAGTAGTATCATTTATAACTTTAATAATAAATAGTCTCATGTTTTTGTTCACATGTGTTTTTTTTTTAATGTACTTCACATATAATTGACGCTTGTTTTTAAGAGGGTCACGAGAAAGCAAGTTTCAATCGTTTGTGGTTTCCTTAGGATTCATGGTATGAAAGGTTTTAATAAGTCTAAAAATATTTCCACTGTGATTATACTATTCATTTGTTTTTATATTGTCGATGGTTGAAGACCATAAATTTGTCACTAGTTCACAAATGAAAAATCAAATCATTGTTTTTCACAGCAATTCTGATTATCTGGCCTGGTTGATGGATAAAATTTGAATTTTCTTACATTTTTTAAAAATGTAAAATAAATATTTTCATTTCGGTTATATTATAAAAGACCGAAGAGAAAGATTTCGCATTTACTCTAACGTAGGGTCCGTAGTGCAGTATTATGTTAGTGTAAATGACTTTAAATAATGTAGCTATGGAACCATCACAGTGAGAAACCAATTTGCACTAGTCTGGTTTTTATACATCCTAGTATTTCTGCCCGTTACATGGGAAAATTTGTCACATTAAAAAAATACAGAGAAATAGATGGATCTAAAAATAATATTGCAGAAAACCTCACCCGTTCTTCCCAAAGCCACATCCTGCTGCATGGCATCAGCAGCAGCCAGTTGCACTGGATGTATACGTCGTTTGTGTGCTCTGCAGTTACTACCATTTGCAAAAGTGCGTGCGCACCACGGACATGAATATGGCCGCACACCCGTATGCAGATTGTTGTGATTCTTCAGATCCTAGATGGGGTAAAGGTTTGTTGTATATTTTCAGTAAAAGTTTGTTACACATTGCATATTTTTGTTTTATCCAAATAAAACTTGACGGTATGTTTAACATTGGTGCCAGATTTCCTTTTATTTTTAATAATTAAATACTTACAGTATATACAATTGATAACCTGCATTATTTAATACTTTAGCTGTATGCTCTAAGTTATTTTAAATGTGTGTAAAACTGAATACCCGCACCTGTCTTAAGTCATTTCAAAATTACCAGCTCTAAAGGATGAGTACAATTTTTAAGTGCCTAATAAATATGTAGCTTTCAATAAGTAAGTAATACTAGGATTATACAAAAATTATAATAATACTGCTAAATATAGGTCATATTATAACCATAATTATAAAACCTCATATTTCCTACAATATTTACTTTTAATCTACATGTGCCTCTGCTAATAAACAAGTGCATAAATTACGACTATACAAGGTTCAGATTGGACATTGTAGAGAAATATCTAGCACAATCAGGCAGTTTGAAAAAAGCTTTCAATGAGTTACAGACAAACAAGGCATGGATCGATTAAATAGCGAAGAAACTACCCTAAACAGTCATCAAGCAGTTAATGGAATTACAACAGAATTTTACAAAACACTTCATAGCGCTCAAGAGTTTGAAAATTAGAATGAAAAATTCGACAATAACAACAATTATCAGACGGCAATAAATTCAATGAGATGTACACCGTTCACTGTAACAGAGGTTGACCAAGCAATAAATAGATTAAAAACAAATAAAAGCCCAGGCTCAGACAGCTTCACCAATGAAGCTATAAAATCGGCCCATTCACTACTGGCTCTACCGCTAACTCACCTTCTTAATCCCATTTTAGAATGCTTTAAACCACTGACATAATGGTTCCAGTCAAATATAATACTAATTTATAAAAAGGGTGACCCATACGATGTTGCAAATTATAGGCCAATAAGCTTATTGCCTTGTATATATAAATTATTCGTCTCTCTCATAAACCAAAGAATAAGTACAACACTGGAAGCAGAATAACCCATGGAACAAGCAGGATTTAGAAAAATTTCTCGACTATAGACCATATCTACACTCTGGAACTACTGATTGAAAAATACCAGGAAAGGCGGAGAGCTCTATACATCGCCTTCATTGACTATAAAAAAGCCTTCGATACCATATTATATTCAAATATCTAGAAGGTGCTAATCGAGCAAGGGGTAGAGAATATTTACAGATAATAAAAAGTATAATACTGGTAGAGTTAAATTGGAAAGAGTCGGGCCCAATATTCATCGAAAGAGGAGTGAGACATGGCGATCCAACCTCCTTGAAGCTGTTCATTACCAAACTAGAGTCGATAATAAGAAAGTTGGGTTGGAAAACTAGTGGCCTAAACATAGACGGAAATTGCCACCTCCAATTTGCGGACGACTTGGTGCTATTATCAGAATCAGCTTGCAATTACAATTCCTGATTCAATCCCTAAATGTAGCTAGTAAAGTGGTAGGCTTAGAGATGAACCTCATATAGACAATGTTAATCACAAACAGCACGGAAAAGACAATTTCTGTGGACAACAAAATACTAAACTTTACAAATAAATATGTACTTGGGGAAACAAATCAGCTTCGACAAAGGAAGCAACTACTCAGAAATCGAGAGGCGTATTCAACTTACTTAGAACAAATACTGGAGACGGAAGAAGTTTTTAAAAGCAATATGCCAGTAAAAATGAAAACTAAGGTCAAATCAAGCTGGTAAAAGACCATGCCTAACTTATGCTTATCAGATCTGGAAATACACAGCCAAAATAAAGAAAAAAATTATCACATGTCAAAGAGGCCTAGAATGAAGCATGCTAAAAAATTCAAAAAATACCACATGCAAAAATAAGAAGTATATCTAAAGCTATCGATGCGCTAAACTATTCCCAGAAACTAAAATAGAAATGGGCGGGGCATGTAGCAAGACTAACAGATGAGCGATGGACCAAAAGGGTGACAATATGAAGAGGCCAAGTGGGAAACGCTACAGAGGAAGACCGCTTATAAGATGGTCAGACGATATTAACAAAACAGCTGGATGCAAATAGCCCAAGATAGAGAAAATTGGGCTTCTT
This sequence comes from Druceiella hillmani, assembly GCA_039881145.1. Taxonomy (NCBI): domain Eukaryota; kingdom Metazoa; phylum Arthropoda; class Insecta; order Lepidoptera; family Hepialidae; genus Druceiella; species Druceiella hillmani. The sequence continues at coordinate 76,711,827 of JAYKKI010000001.1, read as the reverse complement.
TGGAGGAAGCTTTCAGCCGTGGAGGGGTTCTTGTAGATTATTCATTCATTCATTAAATATGATATAACTTACTAAAAAAATTAACTCTTAAATTTAAAAGTAGTGTAATAATAGGATTAAGATTACTTATTTTGTTATTTTCTGACAAGAAATAAAAAGGCTTTTATTATTGTTATATGTGCTTCTATAAGCAAGAATATTCTCTGCCATCCATGGCAAATTTTTAAATTAAAATATTATATCTGCTAGCTCCTAGAAATTCTGGTACGCTTGCAGGTGATATGACTGAAAGTAAGTAGGAATTGAATATTACAATAACTGTGATACCAGGAAATGCAGAATTATATCACATCTATTATTTTACGACCAATGGAGAATATCATAAAACCTATAATCAAAAGTTATTATGAATCATTGATATAAATATCAATATACAGCCAAAGTAACAAAAACCAAATCGAAAATGACAACACCAATTCATTTGCGTCAGCTATTGCAATTAAAGGAAACTACTTCATTGGTGACTGACTGAATGTATGCAACTGTAGATGTAATGTTGTTCGGAAATTATTTTATTATTTTTTAACCAAATTAAAAAAAGAAATGGTTTAATTTTTACGCATATATATTGATGTGACGATGCTTAAATAGCTTGGAATTTATGTAGAGTAATGAATAGTAGATACAACGGCACTATACTATATAGATATATCAGGAATGGTTTAAAATTAAAGCGGATAAATTATCTCAACTTCATTCTGTGCCAATCAGTTTTAATTTATTCCCTGTATCGGAAAATTGCGTACTTATAGTTGTCGGCGTTTGTAAGATACAAAAACCGTTTTATACTTCATCGGCGATGAAGAGGTTAGGATTTAAAAAAATGAAATTTGTCTTAAAGAAATTATAATTTTATAACACTCTCCGTCTACATACAGGTACCTTGACACGTTTTCGATTATCATTTTCCCTGTTCTCGTATTTTATATTATTTTATTTTGAAAATATTTATTCATTACTTTAATGCAAAATTGGAAATGTGCAAGTTATATGTATAGAAAGATTATATTTGACCACATAAGAAAATGTGAATTTTCAAAACCTCTGTCATAATAAAATTTACAATTACATTACATTTTCCTGTTTTGTTTATTTACATTTACAAAATTCTTTTTGTAAAGGTAAATAAAATAGGAAAGTATAACCTTCCTAATTGCTCTTCCCTGCTTTAAGAATAAATGACACATTTGACACAATAAATTTAAATTGGTTATAGAGAGAGACATGCTCTATGTGGAGTTGTTTGCAAAAATTTCAAACTAGCTGTGCCTACGATTTTGTTCGCGTGAAATTCGGAATGAGGAAAGTTAATACAATTTTTTCTCTCTCTCATATGTTGCTCTTGGATATAAACTATTACCTTACCAAATTTCATCAAAATCCGTCCTGTGGATTTTGCATGATTGACGCACAAATTAAGTGACAGAATGACAAAAATTGGAAAAAACATTTTTCTAGCTTCCATTATCATTCTATACACTGAATCAACCACACTTTTTAAAATATTTTCCATGTACAGAATACACTTTGTTACAATTTTATTATATGTACAGATAATTATTATTTAAGGTTAACTATTTAGAAAATTTGTCGATTCTGTTTTCTACATAAAAGCAGCGGTTTTCAAAGTTAGTTATATTAACGCTCTTCGGGAGCGTGTGCACACACACACACACGCAAGTAAATTTTCCACTGATAAAATATTGTTTTTTTCTTTGGTCTGCGAAATCCTTTTTGCACTAGTTAACAAACTGGAAAATTATTTTAATAACCTACAATATAATAAATATTTTTCTCAAAAATTAAAAACACAACGTATACATACGTTTGTGTGTCTTTCATGTATAGGCTTTATAAAAAGTGTATGCGTTGGCTATATTTAATCACTAAATAACTCAGACCTATGAACATTTTATACTTACATTTCCAATTTAAAATTTATCGGTTAAGAAGTTTTTGAATTATTGATGTCTGTCACATCAATAATGATGGACAAATATTAATTTTTTTGCTTCTAAGGTTTCCTGTTTTTCCGGCACCATACTCATCAGACGATTTTCAAAAATCAAAGCAAAGAATGAATATTTAAAAAAATTATCTGTGAAAACACATCCTTACACAGTCACAACGTTGAATCGCGTATAGTTACTGAACACACAAATCTTTTTTCAATAAATAATAAAAAATATCCAATATAAGTAAATTATTGTAATAACATGAAAATTATAGTAAAGAAACATAAAATGAGTACTTCATTAAAAAGTGAACTTTAATAAAATTGAGTTTTTACAGCCTTTGTTTTATTTGAAACAAAACTTTACACTAAATATCAGTAGTTTTTTTAACATGTTAGTTACGACTGAAAATTATTTTATTTAAATATATTATTTGTAATGTATTTCTTTTTACGTAATATACATTATGTAATGAACTCATATTAAAAAAAAATTATACTAATTGCATCTGATTTTTAATTAATAAAATGGGGTTTGCGATGCTGATTGACTTCAAAAACATATTATGATTTCTTTGTCTTTTTTACAAAATATAAACTTATTTTTTCGAAAATGAAAAGGAATATGCTTATTTACGTTATAATCTAATAGGATGACCACGAATTGTGGTATATTTTTGATGTTGTCAAATAGCCTATTATCAAAAACATTGTATATTTTAACTTTTGCTTCAATTAAATAGGGGAAAAAATTCACTCACACTGACCTGCACTCATACCTAACTGATTATTACCTTCCATCAAAGTGGTTTTCACAACATTGAATGATTGTTTCTGGGGAATAATTATTATAGAAACTTTACTGCAGTCTTGAACCGTTTCCTTCAATTTAATTTTGTTTTCTTAGATATACAAGATTCCACATCAACAAAGTATCTGGAAACACCTTGTTGATGTGGATTTGTATATAGGCATCTAACAAGAATTGATACGCTTAATTTTTTTAACATTATATGTTGAAGTTGAAGGAAATTTCATTTTGTCTATTTTCAGGGGATATTCAAAACATTGACATAAGTAGTATAGGGAATGCGCAAGATATTATTAGTGCTATATCTAAAATAGCTGTAATTTTATAGAATAAATGAAAAAATAACTTTTGTGCCTATTATTGTATTTGTCTTGATCAATGCCATAGGCTAATATCAGCTATTATAGAAATTATGTCCTTTTGTGGAGGTTTAGATATTTGTTGTCTCTTAATTTATATTTTTATATTATTTTAATTTATTTTTTATGACTACAGGTATAAAATTCAATATATTTATAATTACGAGAGTATTATTTTATTTATACTCTTGTAATATAGAAATATATTACAATATACGTATAAAAAATAAGGTGTTTTATCTGGATAAAATGTATCTTGTTTTTCTTAAACATTTTATTTAAAAATTGCTTCGTTTTTAAAATTTTTTTGTCACATTTTGTAAAATTAGGTAGAGGTAGATCTACAATTGTTTGAAAAATAAGGAACATATTTTATAATGAAAAATTATTAAAAACAGCATGTAAAGTTTAATGTAAAAGTCCTTGAACTAAAAGAGTTCCCAAACAAAATTTTACGAAACCTTTTCATTTTTGTGATTTTAAAATCATCATCATCATCATCATCATATATATTAATACGCTAAGGTTAAGATGTTACTCTCCCTTTTTAGAAAAAACCTCACAACTAATCCACATAAATTATATATCATTTTATAGATAATTGCTTGCTCTACCGGCATCCACAACTAAAAAATTTATTGTTGCTATTGTTTTTGCAAATTAATTAATTATTAAAATTATATACACAAAACAGCAATGCTGCCATCTAACGGCTCAACGTCAATATGATTGACGGTCGGTAAAATTTTTGTTTAATTTCAAATCCACTCACGTATAAATAAAGTGGCGCTTTAGCTCAATGCTTTTGATACTTGCACCTCTATATGTCAATTTTAGTAAAATATTTGTTTGATCTGTCATCTGAGCTTCATAATGGAATAAAAACGTAATAAGCAGTGTGCAAAATTAGAAATGAATTGAATACCTGCAATCAATTTTGATTTGTTAAATTGAGTTGAATAATTTATAATGCGAAGACTTCGCACGGGTCACGCTAGTTGTGTTTATATTTGTACTGTTTTTGACATCGTTTATTAAACCTTTTCATTTTTGTGATTTTAAAATTGTGTTTATATTTGTACTGTTTTTGACATCGTTTATTAAGTTTTTTGAAAAACCTAGTTAATCAATTATGAGTCATTTTTAATAAGATGAAATACTGATAATTGCTGTTTTTAATTTCTAATTCTTATTTTAAATAATTTAATCTTCTTTTTAAAATAACATTTTCTGACACAGAAAGTATATATTGTCGACAATTCTGAAACCTCATAAACATCACTCATTATCCCTATTCCAAAATTAAATATAAACCATAGTTATATTTAAAATGTCAGCTTTATATTGAAGAAAGCTGATTTTTTTCCAAAGGTCCAAGTTAAGTTCAAACAAACATGAATTTCCTTTTGTTAAAATTAGGTCTGTGAGGATCTTCTATGTGTTAGGACTTCAAAAGTATATAGGGCATTTATAATGAGATTGATTAATACCGTCATTCTTCCCCGTGACTATTACTGAATAAACATATACACTGATTGATAATTACTTAGTGTTTTCTGTTAGTTTGTTTATACCTTTGCTCTTTTGAATGCTTTATCGCAGAAATTACACTTATAACGAGCGATGGAGTCATGGACGAATAAATGCATCCTCAGTGTCCGCCGAGAGTTCAATCTGGTTGGACAGTGTGGGCACTGGTACACCGTGCCTTCGTGTGTATCAGCGTGGATTGTAAGGCGTTGTTTAGTTTTAAAGCTGAAAGAAAATTAAAATAACATTAAATATTGATGTCATTTTGACATTATGAGTCTTTGGTTTTCTATTCTCATCTTTGTCATTTTCATTTCATCAAACACGTCACTACTTATTGTAAATCAATTTGGGTTTACATATTCTAAAAAAGTTTTTTTTTTTTTTTAAACTATATTATATTTCTGTAAAGTCAGATCTTTTTCGCTGGTTTCCGTTGTATTAAAAATATTGGTCACACAGAAGAAAACTTTAGACAAAGTTGTGGAAAATAAAAACTATTTTTCCCAATAAATGAAATGAAACTGACATTTTCCAGAAAAACTTTGTCAGACTCCTAAAAACAAAGTGGACACTTGTCCCAATCCTCTATTTAATATAACTCTTCCAATTCTAAATTAAGAGCACCATATTTAATAAAAAAAAAATTGAAATGCTTTCAATATTTATTTTTTAGATGTTAATTTTTAGTGTGCTATACGGACCAACAACTTCAACCTATTCTCGTCGTAATTTTACTTGCACGTTTTAAAGTGTCAGAATCATCATCATCATATTTGTGAGTTAAGACGTTTTCGCCAAATACCATTTTCCTTGACACCCCTAAAAATTCTCCTCAGAACCCTTCTTTCAAAGGCTATTTTATTCTCTCCAGTTCTAGTCAAAGGCCAGGTTTCTGAACCATATGTTAGAACTGGCCTAATAAGAGTTTTATATACTAATAATTTTGTTTTTCTTGTAAGAAAAGAAGATTTAAGGATGGAGCTTAGTACAAAAAATGCTTTATTGGCCGATGATATGCGATTCTGAATTGCAGAGATAGTGTCATTCTTATTGTTAACACAAGATCCAAAGTAAGTAAAGCAGTCAACCGTTTCAAATGTATGTGAGCCAATCTCCAAACGATTATGTGCATTATTTGGTGGAGGTTTTGTATAGCCATATACCTAGTCTTGGAGTCGTTTATTGCCATTTGATTTGCAGCTATCTCCAAAGACAGAAAGGCCTCTCTCAAGCCTGGTAGGTTTCTAGCAATTATATCAATATCATCAGCATATGCTAGGATCTGAACTGATTTGTAAAAGTACCCCTAGTGTTATATCTGAATCCCGAATAGCTTTTTCTAATGCAATATTAAAAAGCAGACACGAGAGTGAGTCGCCTTGTCGAACACCATTATTGACACTGAGATCTTCAGAGAGGGCACCATTGAATTTTATTTTACATTTTGTCGTCTCCATAGAACACATTACAAGTCTAATTAACTTGCTTGGAATTTTGAATTCATACATTGCATCTTTTAAATACTTTTTACTAACACTGTCAAATGCTGATTTAAAGTCTACAAACAAGTGATGAGTATCAATATCATACTGAATTGATTGTTAAATAATTTGACATAAACAAAAAATTTGATCAATAGTAGATTTTCCACTCCTAAATCCGCAGTGATAGCTGCCAATTTCAGAATCAACGAATGATTTTAGTCTCATAAACAGAATGTTGGATAGAATTTTATAGCTTGTGCATAGTAAGCTAATGCCTCTATAATTGGAGCAAACCATTGGGTCTCTTTTCTTATGAACAGGGCACAAAATACTAATGTTCTATTCTGAAGGAAGCTTTTCAGAGTTCCAAATATTCACAATTAACTTTTGCAGGTGATCATATAGCCGAGGACATACATGTTTTAGCAATTCTGCAGTTATAAGATCATGTCGTGGTGATTTATTATTCTTTAGCTTATTAATTGCTAACTGAATCTCATCTCTCTCTGGGATGGGAATTATTTCATCATTATTTACATTTACTGAGTTGTGTCTATGATTCTCCTGTGAATTTTCTGAGTTTAGAAGATTGTTAAAATGTTCAACTCATATTGAAAGAATTTTTTGTTTGTGTCAGACTATGAAAGTTATAATGTAAATAATAATAGTTAAAAAGATCTTTATATGTTTTGGATTCCGTCTCCATAATTTTATTTATTTAGATCGCAACTGTGGTGCTCTTGAGAAACATTTGAAGTGATCTTGGAATAATTCAGGCATATGATCAGGGGAATAATTAATAATTGATTATTTCTCACAAATTAATATAGTCTACATTACAATAAGTCATTAGCAATTAATTATGGATATAATCAAATCAGAAGTGACAAAAATTCATGATTTATTCACTTTTATATTAATATTCTTTTATTTTTTGCCTCAGTCTTTATTGGTGGGTCTATACAGAATTCTAATTATTTCATGGATATCAAGGAGACTATATAATATGTAATTTAACTGTATGCACTTTGGTATTACTATTGATATTTAATGTATTACTATTGATATTTAATGTATTACTAGTGATATTTAATGTATTACTATTGATATTTAATGTATTACTTTTGATATTTAATGTATTACTATTGATATTTAATGTATTACTATTGATATTTAATGTATTACTTTTGATATTTAATGTATTACTATTGATATTTAATTTATTACTATTGATATTTAATGTATTACTAGTGATATTTAATGTATTACTATTGATATTTAATGTATTACTAGTGATATTTAATGTATTACTAGTGATATTTAATGTATTACTATTGATATTTAATGTATTACTATTGATATTTAATGTATTACTATTGATATTTAATGTATTACTATTGATATTTAATGTATTACTAGTGATATTTAATGTATTACTATTGATATTTAATGTATTACTATTGATATTTAATGTATTACTATTGATATTTAATGTATTACTATTGATATTTAATGTATTACTATTGATATTTAATGTATTACTATTGATATTTAATGTATTACTAGTGATATTTAATGTATTACTATTGATATTTAATGTATTACTTTTGATATTTAATGTATTACTATTGATATTTAATTTATTACTATTGATATTTAATGTATTACTAGTGATATTTAATGTATTACTATTGATATTTAATGTATTACTAGTGATATTTAATGTATTACTAGTGATATTTAATGTATTACTATTGATATTTAATGTATTACTATTGATATTTAATGTATTACTATTGATATTTAATGTATTACTATTGATATTTAATGTATTACTAGTGATATTTAATGTATTACTATTGATATTTAATGTATTACTATTGATATTTAATGTATTACTAGTGATATTTAATGTATTACTATTGATATTTAATGTATTACTATTGATATTTAATGTATTACTAGTGATATTTAATGTATTACTATTGATATTTAATGTATTACTAGTGATATTTAATGTATTACTATTGATATTTAATGTATTACTAGTGATATTTAATGTATTACTATTGATATTTAATGTATTACTAGTGATATTTAATGTATTACTATTGATATTTAATGTATTACTATTGATATTTAATGTATTACTAGTGATATTTAATGTATTACTATTGATATTTAATGTATTACTATTGATATTTAATGTATTACTAGTGATATTTAATGTATTATTATTGATATTTAATGTATTACTAGTGATATTTAATGTATTACTAGTGATATTTAATGTATTACTAGTGATATTTAATGTATTACTAGTGATATTTAATGTATTACTATTGATATTTAATGTATTACTATTGATATTTAATGTATTACTATTGATATTTAATGTATTACTAGCGATATTTAATGTATTACTAGCGATATTTAATGTATTACTATTGATATTTAATGTATTACTATTGATATTTAATGTATTACTATTGATATTTAATGTATTACTATTGATATTTAATGTATTACTATTGATATTTAATGTATTACTATTGATATTTAATGTATTACTATTGATATTTAATGTATTACTATTGATATTTAATGTATTACTATTGATATTTAATGTATTACTAGTGATATTTAATGTATTACTATTGATATTTAATGTATTACTAGTGATATTTAATGTATTACTATTGATATTTAATGTATTACTATTGATATTTAATGTATTACTATTGATATTTAATGTATTACTAGTGATATTTAATGTATTACTATTGATATTTAATGTATTACTATTGATATTTAATGTATTACTAGTGATATTTAATGTATTACTATTGATATTTAATGTATTACTAGTGATATTTAATGTATTACTATTGATATTTAATGTATTACTATTGATATTTAATGTATTACTACTGATATTTAATGTATTACTAGTGATATTTAATGTATTACTATTGATATTTAATGTATTACTATTGATATGTAATGTATTACTAGTGATATCTAATGTATTACTATTGATATTTAATGTATTACTATTGATATTTAATGTATTACTAGTGATATTTAATGTATTACTATTGATATTTAATGTATTACTAGTGATATTTAATGTATTACTAGTGATATTTAATGTATTACTATTGATATTTAATGTATTACTATTGATATTTAATGTATTACTATTGATATTTAATGTATTACTATTGATATTTAATGTATTACTAGTGATATTTAATGTATTACTATTGATATTTAATGTATTACTATTGATATTTAATGTATTACTAGTGATATTTAATGTATTACTAGTGATATTTAATGTATTACTATTGATATTTAATGTATTACTATTGATATTTAATGTATTACTAGTGATATTTAATGTATTACTAGTGATATTTAATAAATATGGTAACGTCTAAAAGCTAAATCTCGGAGCTTTGTATTATCTTATCTGACCAATCTAAATGAATTACTGCTACCATGCTTGGTGAATTTTTTTAGTTTTGGAGAAAATAAGTTTTTAATAATTTTTGCAAAATTTCCGGTTAACTTTGGTTTATATTAAATTTTGTTTTCTGTACGAGATGTCTTTCTGTTATTTTTTGTTTTTTTTTAAATTACTATTTAATGTTTTGGCATCCAAAAATAATAGGTGAACTATTATAGTGCATTTGACCAATTATTATTGGACTGAATGATGCCATGAGACTAAATGACGCCGTATAGGTTAACAATTTTTAAAATAAATTTTGTATGTGACTTATAAAATTCCAGCTGATAAAAAAAAATTTCAAAATAGGTGTAATGAATACATATTCCTTTCAAAAACATCTGGAGGTCCTAGCCTTCTGAAATCACTCAAAAAATCATACTTCCTGGTTTATTTTTTCTGTAGAAAAATAAAAAGAATTAAGTCCGAAGACCACGGGGACCATCGAATTGGTCTCTTCTTCCCAATCCACCTGATTGAATAAACCTTAAAAATTCATATTCTTTTGAATCATAGTTTATTGGTCCAAGATCTAATTTTTTTTTTTAAATCCCTACCTCTCCTTGCTCTCTTGCAGAATATTTTCACAAAATTAAATTTTTTTTGGTAGGCTGCAATGACTGAACATGCTAAATATGGTATGTGCGATATTCTTCATCGTGTGAATTCCAGTTATGGTTTGAGTAATAGAGGAAGGATAGGATCTCTTTGTGCTTCTTCAAATATTTGTTTCGGATCTATCCGTGAAATACCTTCACTAACTATATTTTTGATTATCCTAATTAACAATAACAAGTAGGATAATTTAAGAATAACAGGTAGGATAAAAATTTTATGCAATTCACAATAACTATGGAAGACATAGAAGAAAAAGTAAACAAATAAAATATGTAATTTATTTGAACTCATTCCTTCTCTCACTTTAATCATTAGTTATAAAAAAATAACCCTATTAAGTATTATTGTTTTTGGGATTTCAGAACATTAGGACCTGTAATTTTTAAAATGAGCATCATTTCACCTATTTCTGATTTTTTTTTTATTAGCTGATTTATTGCACACACACACTATTTTTCCAATTTTAGATAAAAACATTACTAACTTGTGTTAGTGTGTAGTTGACGTTAAGTAGCGATTTCAAAAAAGCAAATAGAATAAAAAAAACTAACACAAAAAGTGAATTGAAATAAAAACCAAAACCTAATGGAAATTTGGTAAAAATAATAAAAAAAATTTCTGCAAAACTAACAAAATACACAAAACATAATAGTCATTCGGATAACTTATGGAAACCAGGTTTTAGCATTGAGATTTAGAATCAATTTTTAGCATTAGACGTCTCTATTTGCGCCACATGTGAACTAAGCAAATGAGTTCCATTCTTTGAAATGAGTGAAATTCCATTCTGCATTTATAAAACAGATTATATAAATTAATAATCGTGTTTACTTGTTCATGAAATATTTACTTAAACTACTTCACAGCCCAGCTTTATTTAGACCAAGTATTTTACACCTTGATTTAATTTCATTTGAGTCCATCTCTGGCTTAACAATTTTTATTTAAGTTTATGATTTATACAGATGAAATTTACAAAATGATTACCAATATTCTATGTTAATAATAAAATTAACAAATTACAAAATTATACCATTTATTACAAATCTCGCACACGTGAGGACGTGCATCGCTGTGCCTCACTTTGTGCTCCTCCAATATTCCCTTTGTCGAGAATGTTTTTCCGCATTGATCACAAACAAAGGGCCTCAGTCTTTCATGAACTGCACGTATATGCATTGCCAAACCCGATTTTGTGGCAAATCTGAAACATTGGTTTAATTCATGTTAAATAAAAGGAAAAAATATAATTTTTTACATTAAAATAATATTACTGTTTTAAAAGTATCAGTTTGGATTTACACTCAATTGCCATTTCACAAATGTACAACTTTTTGCTTGTATATTCATAATTTACATTCAATAGAACGTAAAATTTAACGATTGTATTAACATATTTAGTTTCAATACAAGACATGGAGACAACTCCTGGTATTTATACACTATGTCCAGAAAAAACAGTTACATATGTATTTGTATTCCTATATAAAGGAATAGGAATACAAATACATATGTAACTGTTTTTTATTAACATATATAAAAGAAAGTACATACTTATGTATTTGTATGTACTTTCCTTTTCTCCATACAAAAAAATTAGGAAACAAAAATTTGCTTCATTATTATCAATTTATGAAGAATATTTGTAGCATTCAAAATCAAATTTTTCCTTAACCGTTTCCTAACGGAATTTTTGGAAGAGATACAGTTTTTTTTTCGAGACAAGGGTAAATGACATCAAAAACAAAAGATTTCTTTGGCATTTTTAAGTATATATGAGTAAAAAACCATGGCACTAAAACGGTTAAACAATAGTCTATTGACTAAGATTTTTTGAAAAATATTATTAAACATTTATCATAAAAAAAATTAAAAGTTTTTTTAATAATTCAAAAAGATTTTCAAAAATAACTACAGTAAGTTATAAGCAAAAGTTATAGTTTAAAAAAAACTTAATTCTATTATTTCAGATTAATGAACGCGCCAAAACTCTCATGAATATCAATATTTTTAGACAAGGTTTTTACATAATACTAAAAATTAATTAAATATGTAAAATTGTACTGAATAAATTTTAAAATGTTGTATAAATTTTTATACAGTATAAACATAATTAAAGTTACAATTTGGCTGCACATATGAAATTTCCCCTGTTTTTACAGCTTTCGTCATTGAACACCTTAAAATATTTGAGTGAAGAACATAGCAGATGAAGCTAGGGAAAAACTTTGAGGGTTAAAACTATACAGCACCTTTCAAAGGAGTTAGGTTTGTTTGCCAGAGCTGCTGAAAAACTACCTTTTAGATGCCTAAAATAAAGAAGAAACTCACTTTGACTGGGTAAAGAAATGAAACAATGGAGTGCCGATGATTGATCAAGAGTCATATTCTCCAATGAATCAAAATTTAACTTATTTGTACCTGATAGAAAAAATGTTGTGGAACTGGAGAAAGGGTAAATGTAACAGCGAAGAATATCTTTATTCACAAATCAACTTTTCCGAGTATTCCCGTCCCCTAAGTAATTTTATGACAATGCATCACATGTTGTGATGCATGTTCACATATTAGGGCCTATGTCGACATGTTATTAATATAAGTACTCTGCATTATGTGACTAATGTCGACTTATTTTGCAGGGTGGAAAACGCATTATAAGTTTCCTTTTAACATAAAAAATAGTTAATAGTAAAAAAATAAAGGCTTTGAAGAAAAAAAAACTCCGTCAACTCTAAAGGTTTTATTTGGACAATATTTAACTACCTGTTAAATTCTAATACAGAAATAGAGAAGGTTATAGAACATATAAGAGTTAAATCAAGGAATTTTAATAATTAGCAATAAAATAAACACAAAATATTTCAAGAAAATAATTTTCTATTATTCTAAATAAATATAGATAATACAAAGTAAGACAAAAAGAATGCAAGCACAAGACATTATGAAAGACAGAATGAGAGCTGTAACAATACTGGCACAGAATTCATTATTTTAACAATAAAAAAAAATAAATTTGTTAATAGCCATTTCTTTTCAATATTGTAAGTGCAAATCTACGCCCAGGAGGAGATCAGGAGGAAAGCAAAAAGTGATATAAATAGAAACATCACAGGAAAATTTTCATTTTAACATGTGGATTAGACCATTTGACATTAAATGAAAACCCAGCAAGTACTAGTTGTCACAAAAACTTTAATATAGTGAAATAAACAATTACGCCAAGAATAAAAAAAAATTTTCAAACAAATTAAATAGCATTTTAATATAAATAAAACGTAAACACCATTTGCAATGTTCATGTTACATGTCAACGTTGACGGTGCGCGGTTGTTGTTTTTGTCGATATCGGTAGCAAAGCAGCGTGGCATTTTGAATATTACATACGTCGTGTTTGAAATCACATACATTGTGTTTGAAATTACGAACAATTTAAAACTATTCCTGTGACTAAACTACTGAATTTTAATTAATTAATTTTTGTATTATTGTTATTATTGAGGAACACCATATGGTATATGAGGATTCACTTAATGTCGAACGGTCAAATCTACATTGTATATTTAATCATTGGCTGTACATGACTTCATAAGTACTCCACAACACAGTTATATATTAATGCGCTTCGCACTAATGAAATGTGTCAACTTATGAATAAGAAATGAATTAGGTCATGTAACGTGAAATCGAGCTTTGAAATTATTTTCATACTATATTTATTTTCCCTCGAGATGTTGTCAGTTGTATCTATAAATAACATATTTATTCTTAATAGATGGCTGTGGCATATGGTGTGCCAAGCATTTGTTCACACATGTAGGCGTTCATGGATTTTCACACAATAGAGCATTTAGTATCACTACAGAGTAGCTTGCATTCCGATATATCTTTAAGAACCAAATAAAAATATTTGCATCGTCCATAAATTTTGTTTTGCCTCAATATTCAAACCCCCTAATTCCCATCCAACTGTGTAAATTACAGCTTTGTAAGATAGAAAAGAAGTAATGTAAAAGTGGAATGGATAATTCTGTAGTGGTGATAGGGTCCAAGAATGTATTAAGGCATACATGAACTTTCCGCTAGCTTAAATATATGTACATATATAGGCTACCGGAAAGTTCATGTACATTAAGATTTCAATAAAAAGATTCAGTACAAACTTCAGTCATAAATAAATATAGTAATCAATCTTAATTAAATCAATTTTTTTTTGAAAACTTAATAAACAATTGGTTGTAATTATTTCAGAAAGACTAGAAAAATATTTTCTGTGTTTTTTTTTGCATTTTCTGTCATGTAGTCTACATTACTAAATTATATTATTCTAGCATGAGCAAATTGTATTCTATGCCCATATAATTTAATAGTACAAAATTAGTAGGGTCACATTTATAGTCTAGCTAGGTTTATTATCAAATTTAAATTTTACAAGTAAATCGATTTATTAAATACTTACTTAGTTTGACAGAAGTTGCAATCATGCACCATGCGTAACTCGACTGGGGTGTGCATGCGTTCATGATGGCGCAGCAACTGCGGTGTAGTGAAGCGGCGTGCACATTTGCAACAAACATACGGCCTTTGCTCCACTGGCAGATGTGACGCTGTATGCATCTCCAGTTCTGACGCGTGGAGGAATCTCTTATCACATGAACTGCAACTGTGAATCCCAAATTAAACTAAGGTTAAATTTTTTGAGAAACAAAAGAAGAATCTAACAATTAGTACATGGTTATTGATTAACAAGTTAAATGCCATTTAAGTCATTGGTGATCAGACCAGGCTCTATACTTAGGCATCTACAGTCACCAGTGACTTCATAGCACCTACCTACCCTAACCTACGTTTAAAACATATTTGTTATCCAGTGAACACGGTTTCCGTATATTTTATATAATTTCTTTAAAAAAGTTTAAAACATAAAGTTAGTTAAACAGTTTTAATAGCATTCTATAGAAAATAGGCTTGATTGTTGGACCTTATCAGATATTCCACTGGTTATATTTGCAATAGGGAAGCATGGGTTATATGGATATTCCACATAATCCATGCTTCCCTATTGCAGTATTCAAAATTATTTCAATGTCTAAGTTTTCATACTGTTTGACCATTTTAGGTAATGTAAAGAATATGCCGCCATTTGATTACTCATATTGACTCCTTTTGCTTTATTGTAAGCGAAGCTGTTTTCCCTCTTTTTTATTTTTGAAATTCAATTTGATCTAAAGCAGCGACACGTTGCACTTGTGTTCTATTTCATCACTGTTATGTCTCTTTCATTTTCCTTAGCAACTGGATTTAGTTTTGGTTCAGCCACAGACATTGGCAAACCTCTTCTATTTTATTCTCAGCTGATCAACCGAGTGTTATTATCAAGTACTTCATTTGTCAACTCTAAGCTCCTATACCTTGAAGCTTTCCTAACGCTCTCAAGCATGATAGATTCTAAAACTGGTGAAGCCAAGTGGACAAACAGACTGACACATACATAAACAATTTGAAAGAAAGACTGCATGGTTTACAAACCGATAGATTGATAAATAATTAATCAGATGGATATAGGTGCAAATTTCATTAAAAGTATAAATTGAAGTAATAAGCCATCGGATTCGGACCAATCAATGAGTTTTGTTATTGATATGTGAAGATGTCAGGTGACAATTGGCATTAAGGTTAAAATATATTTCTGATACTTCAAGAAAGAAAATTTGACAGACCACTTTAAATTAGACTTAAAAGGAAACTCGTTGGCTCTTGTAGATTGTGAATATCTTCTTAGTCATGCCTATTTTTGTGATGTGCATCTTATAAGCATACTATCCATATTCTTTGTGACAAAATTCTCCACACAATCACATCCTCTTCCAAATTTATTACTAAAAATAACATCTTCGCTTTTTTCTTTCATATTTGATCTGTATAGTTTTCTTTGTCCAGAACAGACCAATGTTAAATGATATACTGATTTTTTTTTAATAAAAATATTAACTTAAAATAAGTTAATTTTAGGCAAACCAACTAAGTTATTATCCACTTTCTATGTCAAATAACCATTACTTGCACAAAACAATGAATGAATAAGAAGTGCACCAAAGAAAATTTTGTTGACAAACATAAGCGATGCACTCGAATATGGTAACGAAATTTGTGCTTTATTAGTTCACAGCACCAATGACCTCACTGTCTTTTTAAATAACTACTGAACTCTGTTTTGAACCCAAAATAATCTAAGCTTCCGTAACTTTTTAACTAGGCATTTATAGTTTTAACTATGCATTTTTTCCATTAAAAAGTTTTTATTAAGAGCGTCTTTACATTTTTGATAAAAATCTGTAATTTTTGCTAAGCGTGATTTTGATATGGAAAATAGATAAAACCTTGCTCTATAATTCATGTTGATCACTTTTTATTAGTTTCATATATTTATTACTTGAAAATCCGCTTTTTGCAATTCATTCCTCACCAAAATCATAAAAGAAAGGTAAGTTTACTATGCACAAGCTATAAAATTCTATCCAACATTCTGTTTATGAGACTAAAACCATTCGATGATTCTGAAATTGGCAGCTATCAATGCAGATTTAGGAGTGGAAATCTGTTGATAAAATTTTTTGTTTACGACAAATTATTGAAAAATCAATTGAGTATGATATTGATACTCGTCACTTGTTTGTAGACTTTAAATCAGCATTTGACAGTATAAGTAGAAAGCATTTAAAAGATGCAATGTATGAATTCAAAATTCCGAGCAAGTCAATTAGACTTGTAATGTGTTCTATGGAGACGACAAAATGTAAAATAAAATTCAATGTTCGACAAGGCGACTCACTCTCGTGTCTGCTTTTTAATATTGCACTAGAAAAAGCTATTCGGAATTCAGATATTAACACTAGAGGTACCATCTTTTACAAATCAGTTCAGATCCTAGCGTATGCTGATGATATTGATATAATTGCTAGAAACCTATCAGCCTTGAGAGAGGCCTTTCTGCCTTTGGAGACAGCTGCAAATCAAATGGGTCTGGCAATAAACGACTCCAAGACTAAGTATATGGCTAATTCTCCACCAAATAATGTACATAATCGTTTGGAGATTGGCTCACATACATTTGAAACGGTTGACTGCTTTACTTACCTTGGATCTTGTGTTAAAAATAAGAATGAGACTATCTCTGAAATTCAGAATCGCATATCATCGGCCAATAAAGCATTTTTTGGACTAAGCTCTTTTTCTTCTTTACAAGAAAAAAAAAATTATTAGTATATAAAACTCTTATTAGGCCAATTCTAACATATGGTTCAGAAACCTGGCCTTTGACTAGAACTGGAGAGAATAAAATAGCAGCCTTTGAAAGAAGGGTTCTGAGGAGAATTTTTGGGGATGTCAAGGAAAATGGTATTTGGCGAAGACGTTTTAACTCAGAAATCTGTAGGTTGCTTGGTGAGTCTGATGTCATAAAAACCATAAAAATCAAAAGAATGAACTGGGCTGCCCACGTATCTAGAATGAAAGATGAAAACCCAGTAAAGAACGTTTTCATCGCAAAACCTCTAACAACTCGTAGAAGAGGTAGACCAAAATTACGATGGATCGATTCAGTGGAAGAAGATTTTCACATTCTCAGGATAAAGAACTGGAAAACCCAGGTGAAGAGTAGAACTTCCTGGGAGAATCTCCAACAGAAGGCATTGGCCCACCCTGGGTTGTCGTGCCAAATATGATGATGAAGTTTAGAGGATCCATTCCAAACCAATATACATTAATTTGAAATGTGAAAAAAGGCAGCAAAATGCTCATTTCCTTTAATTTGTATATAAAATAATTTAGATTGACGCAATAGTAAAAGAGAAAAATATTAAGTCAACAATTACTGCCATACATTTTGTAACACCAGTTTGTCATACCACGCTAACATATGCTGGGATGCGCACCAAGGCAGTCGCGTCCCGGCTGCACTGAATAAAAATATAAACAATGTATTTCTATACTGTTGGTGTAACAATAGTCAAATTGACCATCCTTAGATACGATAATAAATTTTATCTTATTGAAATATTTTATTTTATCGTTTCTATTACGTTAAGTTTTATATTAAACAGTTGAGTGATGCTTACGTTATAAATTATGTATTTACAATGTAAAACTTGAAATTTCGCATGGTGGTAAAACATATTAACCCGCACATTGAAGTATAATGGCTTACATTCAAAAATATTCATATCGAAATGTATGCATACGTAATTTATACGTACGTTTAAATTTCATATATAGTGTATGATATCATTCGAAAAGATTAGGTATAAGGGTAAATTTTTTTAAATAATTTTGGATATCATATCTTCAAAGATATTCTGAAAAGTATGAAAAAATATACTGAAAATAATGCATCCTATTCCGAGACTCCAAAATTATGAAAAACAGGGGTTTTTGGAAGCACTCGAAAAGGAAAGGTAGTAAAGCTATGTACGAAAGCTAAAGCGATGATTCTATATGTCATTATTTATGAAATAAACACCATGGTTATATGTAAATTGTATTTATGTTTATCTTCTCAACCGATTTTCTCAGAAACCATGCGACGTAGAAGCTTTAAATTGGCATAGATATATAATACATCTTATTAGCAACATATTTTTTAGTATTATTAAAATATAAATATAAAATTTAAAGACGGGATAAATAAAGGCCATCATTTTATTTAATGTTTTATATTTTACGTGTGTCATTTGCTTAAGAGGCATACAAAAATATTTTTAATTGTAATTTGGAAAAGATATTCCAAAAAATATGTGAAAATTTAGCATTTCCCCCTTATTTACAAAACTACCGAATATATTTATTATGAAAAATTAATATTTGCAAATAGTTTAATAGAAATATGATGCACCCTTAAATGTATATATATAAGTATCTAAATGCATACGGAACCCTCATAGCACGAGGTCTACTCGTGCTCGATGAATTTTTCTACATGTTATAATTTTAAAGTTTCTCTGCCGTAGCCATTCTAGTGTTTTATTCAAAATCAAATTAATCATCTTTCAGTCTTATTATTATTAGTTTCGATTTCATTCCAGTTATTTGACTATTTAATGCATTTCACTTATTTGTTCTCGTAAATTATTTTAGTAAGTAAACTCTTAAGATGCATTTGAATTATTTCATGCATATCTTTGTTATTTTTCATTTGAATTTCGGATATATGCAAACGAATGAAATACCAAGAGCCCTGTTTTTATTTTATAAAAATTTCAAACCATCATTCTAGAATAACACATATTTATTTAAAGTATGTATATTACACGTCTAAAAGAAAAACTCGTTTCATCTATAAATACTAACTTTTACACACAGCTGTGTTCATGTGGTAATAGTTAAAGATTTATAGGGAGAAATTAAAATATACAGTGCCATATAGAAAGATGAAAGGAAATTAAATGCTAAGCCTTTTTTCGTGACTGAATAATAAAAATGACAATGAAAATAAAAAAATTTCTTTCTAAATTAGGGATTCAAGAGTGATTGTGTTGCTACCTCATATTACTCATGTAGCATTTCAAAAATCACATCTATCCGTGACACTTTGTGACGTTGCTTCATTGCTTCTATAGTATTTAACATGTGTCAGTGACTCGACTAATGCAACAGTTAAATCAATAGCAAATCTCCTTCCTAAAAATTTTCATTGCCAATTGAAGGCAGTTGTAATCTCTGTTTTTGCCCATTTACAGTCAGAAAGTTGAAAAAATCTTTTAAACAAAGATTTTATACATCCTTACAATAAATAGTTAGCTGAAAATATTTTATATTCCTTAAGTATCTATCTTTTCCTTATTGAGAATAATCTCATTGTGATTTTAGCATAATAAAAAGTAGTCTATATCATACCCCAAACATACTTTAGCATTACTTTAGAATTAGCCTGTCTGTACATCGAAGATATTTACATAAAAAATATTTAAGGTATCATAACAAATGTAATAGAAGATAATTAGTGTGTAAGCCTGTCTATTTATTCAAGCATCACGCAAGAGTAGCTAAAAGCATTTCGATAGTTTTTACTGGTGGATTCTATTGGCTCTTTGGTAACATATAGGCTATGTTTTATCCAATCGACCAACTAAAAGGAAAATATAGTAATTTCATGTTTCAATACAAATTATACTTACTTAAAAAAAATTTGCTTTTATAATTTTTATAATAGGGGGCATTACGTGTATTAATCTTATAGTTAAATTAATGATACTTTAGAAAGAGGGCAAAGCTAGTTAGAAAATTAATCGTTAGCTGCTTTGTTTCATATGCATATCATTAAGTTCAAAGGATTGTGACACTTTTAACTGCACGTATGTATGAGCAAGGAATGGAAGATTTCTAAAGGCATATATTATTGTAGATTTTATGATTTAAGGCTAGTTACTAAAGTACATTTACTAACATTCGATATGTGATGGTGTATTATTTTAAAGATAGTCAAAAGGTGGCTTTAAGGCAGTAACCTCAAATGAAAGCAATAATGTCATATTTGTTATTCCTACAATGTCAGTTTATTGAGATAGTTTGCCACGATTCATTAAAAAGACATAGTTGTATTGACATGTTAGTTTACAACAGGCTGGTCCTAAAAATGCTAGACTCCTAGTTGCCATATTTATCACTGGTACTTAATTCAATTATTTATGTTAATAATATCTTACGTTATTTATTTCTAGACTAGAAGCATTTTGGAAAGGACAGGGGAAGCAAGCACATCAGAAACTTTAGAAAGTATCAGAGAGGTAACTTTTTTGCATTTAAATTCTTATTCACACAAAAATATGACATTTAGTGGTTATATTTTTACGCCGTGTTTTTAATTTACAGGCAGAAACCAAATAGATCAACTAAAGCGTACATAAAATGGCAAAGAATAGTAGACACTAATTAGTAGTCACGAGTTATTGCTACATCGATAAAGCCGCATGTGAAAAATAAAATCATTGTACATAGCCATCCATAGTTAACTGGCCTGGTCAATGGCTGAAATACTAATTAATAAGGTAATAATACTAATATATCTTATTGTTGCATCAATGTAATTTTAATAATACAAAATACATAAAACTGGTTACCAAACAAATATTGAACACATATTTTCATTTTAATTGCGATCAAGGTAATGTGAACATACTACAAATAAGTCGCACATAACAAGCGGTCTTACTACGCATATATTAGTGATTTCACGGCTAGTAAATATTCATTTTTGAGTAGCGGAATTTTGTAAATACGTCCTTAATGTTTTTCCCATTTCTTCTATGGTATTTAACATGTGTCAGTGACTCAACTAATGCAACAGTTACACTCAATAGCAAATCTCCTTTCTAAAAATTTTCATTGCCAATTGAAGGCAGTTGTAATTTCTGTTTTTGCCCATTTACAGTCAGAAAGTTGAAAAAATCTTTTAAACAAAGATTTTATACATCCTTAGAATAAATAGTTAGCTGAAAATATTTTATATTCCTAAGTATCTATCTTCAAACTTTAAACATATTTAAAGTTTTAAGGTAGATCCTTAAGATTCATTTTGAAGAATATGAATGAAAAGTTAAAGTTCAAATGCAAAGAAGTGAGTAAAGCATATATTGTCAAATTTTAAAGACATATTTTCTATAGTTCTTTATAACATTTTCAATTTTAAAAAACTATAGGAAATATAGTAGAAAAGTACACTAAATAAAAAGCATAAGAAGAAAATCTGTAGTCAGAATTAAATGATATACATAATGCTGATGAAATTTAACACTTTTTTAACTAAGATAGTTAAAATACAATGACAACGGCCAGTTCAAGAATAAGGTGAAAGTTTTTCATTTATTAATTTTAAATTATCGAAATTAATTTAAAATATAATTGCGGTTATCTTAATTTTGTTGACCTTTTTACTGACTGATCTCTCACAGAATTTTAAATGAAGCCACGTATCAGATAAACTAATTGTCATGATGAACAATAAGAGATATTTTATATAATCGCAAACATAATAAAAGTATAAAGATTTATTTTCAGATGTGATTCGTGTTTTCTCAAATAGTTTTGAGGAGGCAAAAAGCGATTGAATAAAATTTTGAAATAAAGCATTTTGTCACATGACCGGTAGGCAAGACAAATTTAGTAAAATAACATGCAACTTACTCAAATGTTTCAACTTTTCCATGCTTAGCACAATGCCTTCCAATGGAAATGCGAGAGGCCAAGAATTTGCCACACATACACATAACCTTGGCACGACCAGAATGTGTATCCCTGAAATGATTGCAAAGTGCATGCCAGTTCCGACAGTCTTGACCGCAAATGTAACACTCATATCTGTGAAGGAGAAATGATATTCAATGTTATTTTTTTAAAATATTATTTTAAAAGATCCTTTTACTACTAAGTTTACATAAATTGTTTACATGTTTATACTAATGTTTACATATTTTTAATTTACTTGTTTCGAGTTATTTTTTGTTAAAAATAATTTCATCATTGTAGTATGCACTACCATTAGACAAATTATGTTGTAAATGTGTCAGTTTGAAACTGACTTTATATTTTTCCACTACAATGAGAATTTTATCGCTACCAAACTCTAAAACAGGACAAAAAACATCCTATTTTTTATTTTTATGATTCCATAATTCAACAAGATAATCTTATAATTGCAATTCATCCGTCTGCCACAGCTTTTAAGTTTATCTTAATAAATATATAACAATATATTTTAATAAAGATTTTTCATTGTACTGAACATGTAAGTGGGGTACATTTCTTTCGGGAATCCTAATAAGTGGCGTGTCATTGGATAAAACTTTTAAGATGAAACTTAGGTTCGAGGTAAAATTACCTCATTTAATTTGCATTAAGAATTGCAAGAAACGCAAATAACTACACAACTCTAATTTATGGCTATTTCAACATGCACTTGGCCCGTTGAAAAACAAATATTTCTTTTACACGAAACTGATGGTTAACATAACAGAATCTTTGATATCTTGGACTTTTAGTTCCGTAACACAATCATTCTTAAACCACCTACTTTTTATAACTTATCCAATTATTCAGCAAAATTTCTAAGAACTTTCTAAATAGTTTTTAGTGAAAAACTATGATTGTAAATCTTTACTTAATCAAATGACAACAGTCATAAGATGTCTACGGAAAGAACTAGCTTATTAGCATTCCATTCTAGCCATAAAGTGCATAATTTCCTTATCGTCTCAACACTACATCAACATTGCTTCAACACTATCTTTCGGCTTTGTTTCAACTTCATCTTTCGGCTAGGTGTAAATGAGCAATGCTCCACAATATAAGGGTGAACCATATACGTGAGTGACTCGATAATTATTCCATACTTGTACAATTAGTTTTTCATTATTCATTATAAATTACCCAGAAGAGAGTGTGCAGACTGTTCTGTATTTGTCTTCTGAATGCGTAAGTGAGGCGAGGAGGGAAGCATGGCTAATATAGTGACACACTAACAATGGGGTGATAGAATGCTGTCAATGGGGATCCGATGAATGGTAAACTTGTGGTTAATGCACTGAATATATATGTATGGAATGAGATTTAAGCCTATATTTGAATGCTTCATTCCGAGTCGATTGTGATGTCAATCTGCTTCAGGTAGACGTCACGTCGCCTACATTAAGGTTATAAATAAAGATAAATATATTAAGGTGATAAATGAGATGACTAAGTGTAAAAAAATTTACAAAAAATAAGCAAAAAAAATCTTCTCCAATTTTGAAAAAACTATTTTAGTGTCTAATTATGTCCCAAAGTTTTCATAAAACAAACAAAATTAATTTCGGCTCTTGAAGATATTGATATTAGGTTTTGGTTATTTTGCTATGTTCCATTTATAATAAAAGGTATTCTGTCGTCCTTTGACATCAACCTAGGATATATAGGAAAAGGAATAATGAAACATTTAATCAAAGTATTCAGTATACTTCTGAGCTCTGATTTTAACATCCCTAAAACATCTTGGCCTGTCATGTTTTATTAGATTATAACCTTTAATCCTATGATTTAATAAAGACCTTGACGGGAAGTATTGAACAAATATATGATTAACCATTTTTAAGTTACAAAAAAGGATGTTTTTCAACCCTCTGCTTTTATTGTCAAATGCTGACTTGGTAAATTATTTTTATTCTTCAGGATTCTTTCTACTATAGAGTAATCTTATAGTAATCACTCTACATTTGAGTGTGACCTTACTCCAAACATTTCTGTGTAATTAACTCGATGATTAACCTAAAGTTTCAGCATTATTTGACTCTACTTGTTAGGGCACGGAGATAATCAACTGTCCTGTCAAAAGCAATTAGTAAATTTTTGGTTGCTTTCATCAGATGATATCTAAATTAGAGATACTGCAAATCGATTCAAACCAAAGTGAGGTTCAAATGAGTAAAAACAATTTAAGTCTATATTAAATTAAGTTGGACTGACTCATTCGATCACTTATTGCGTCCGATTGCTTACTTGGTCGCTCGCTCTGCCATGCAATGTACAAATCAAACCATTCCCGCTTATAATTCAAAAGCTTTTTGAATTTGTTTAGTTAATAGTTAGTTTGTTCAAGTTTTGTTTCTTTTGTTAGAAAAGCTTTATGTTAATATGTACACACACATGTGTGCATGTGTGGGCACGCGGTGTGTGTGTATGTGTACACAATAAAATTACTAGAAGACTATTTGTATATATGTAGTATAAATCAATGTTAAAATTGAACGGAAGATAAAGACTAAACCATTAATATACTTCCTTTAACAGTACTAAAATACATCCTTTTTCCCTTCCTTTTTTCTTAGTCTAAATATATCTTAAAGTTATTTTTATGCTAATTTCAATATTATAGTTTTTAGTAAATAAGTAACACTGAAACTCTAATAGAATGTTTGTTATTTTGATTATGCAATCCACCTTTATTTTTCGACAATTCGATTAAAATTCCCCAAAAATGAATAGAGTATTTAAATAATAGATTCAGGATACTATTGGATAATTATATTTGTTAAACTGACTTGATTAATTCAGTTTGACAAATTTCTGAGTTAGCCCAGTCTATCTAGTGTTGCCAGATGGTCAGGCCTCAGCTAGACTGTCTAGATAAATTATACAATGTCGAGAATTCTGATTTCAAACAAATTCTCCTGCTAAATAGGGTAAAGTGAAAATGACGCTTCCAACTGACTGATGGGGGAAGGTAATGTGTACATATATGTACCTTTTATTGAAAAAAATGAAACTAGAGCTCAAACACCTTTTTACTTAGAAGTTTCTTTAAAAAAAGGCTGTTATATTAAAGTTATGTGAAAAGTGATAATTTATTGATTTACTTCGAAATAAGATCGCAAATTATATTATTTAGCAATGTGGACCCGTTTCAAAAATGTTTTATGTTCATCAAAATTTGCTAAATGGACCTTATGAAATCACACTGATGTCCATCTGTCTATCTCCCTCAGACATTTTACTCTGAGATTTGATTTTTTTACTCTTTACTCTTTTGACGTAGAAAGCTAAAGTGTGGCACGGTCAAAGGAAACATTTGAAGTGGGAAGAGGAAAAAAATTTTTGAAGTAAAATGTATAATATCAGATTAGAGCTTGTTAAAGATGAATTCAAAAATATACATTATTTTTCCTGTAATTTTTTTAACACCTAAAAACTGTTCAAAACCCTTCACTTCACCCCATGTCCGAGCAAAGATTGAAAGTTACAAATATTGGAGATAAAGCAAAGATTTTTTTGTCTCAATTATACTGCACCACACTGGGACAATGAGCGGTAATTTTGTCGGTAATTGTTTTTATTGTAGCACATCTTGGGGAATTCTACGTTTTAATTCGGGTATTATCCATCAATTTTTGTGTAAGTTTATTTTGGTGGTTTATGATTCTGTGTTTGTATGACTTTGTGTGTCTATCGATTTCCTCTCTAACTCCTTTTATTTGTAGGTCCTTATGCAATTATTGGTTGGTTAGTTATCTTGGGATTACCTCAATATTGGAGTGAGAAGCTATACCCCACAGCTGAATGCTTCTAAACTGGTTAAGTGTTGCTTTATAGAGTAGCAGCTTATTTCCCAATGATAGTTGGGACTTACTTAGCCAATAGAGTTTTCTGAGCTGAAGACCAAGTAGTTTCCGTTTCGTGAATATATGCTTTTGCCAAGTTAGTCTTTTGTCTAGTAGATCAAGGTAACGTACGTGATCTTGGGGTATTTCAACATTGTTTAGTTTGGTGGACAGATGTCTCGTCTGGACATGAATGTGACGTTGAATGATTTGTTTTTATTCACCTTAATCTGCCACTCCTTTGCCTTATAGATACACTATCTAGCCCATCTTGTAGCATTTTTGCTGCAGTTTTCGGCTCGCTGTGTGAGGCCAAAATGGCTGTATCGTCTACGAATGTTCTGGTGGTGATTGTTGGGCATGTGGGCAAATCTGAGGTGCAGAGTAGGTAGAGAATTGGGTTGAGTACACTTTCCTGCTGATATTGGACACAGGTTTGTCACTTCATTTCCACACTGAACCATGAAGTGTCTATCTGTTAGGAGGCTTTGAGGGTTGCATATAAATATGAGGATATGCTTGCTTTAATCTTGTATAATAATTCTTCGTGCCACATGCGGTGAAAAGCTTGGGATATATCCAAAAATGCGGCTGCACAGTACTTTTTAGCTTCGAAGTATTTTACTATTTCATCTGTGAACTTGATCTCTATAGTGGTATGTTTGTGCCAGAATCCAAATTGATGTCAGGTATAAGGTGTTTATCTCTTATCACTGGCATCATGCGAATCAATAGCAATTTTATTCCGGAGGCTGGCAGTTCAGCCAGGCTTGTGATGAGGTCGTAGCCGGGAGATTTCTTATAGTGGATATTTTTCATTGCACCTGTTACTTCATTCTTTGTGTATTTGGATATGTCTTTTTCCACCTCAGCGAGAGTGGATTCTTCTGCCAGGTAGTGACAAGACTTAGATGGAGATTCATTTGGGTGAGTCTTGAATACTGATAGTAAGTGCATGAAGAAGGTTACCGTTTTATCAGTGTCTGTAGGGGCCCATTTCCTATTGGTCATCCTCAGGGATGGTGAGGCAGTAATAGGCCTTTTTACCTTTTTTGTAGCCTTCCATAGTGAGTAGTCTAAAGAAACTGTAGCATCGAGACCGCTCAAGTATAACTAAAAGTTGTCACAATCTCGTTCAAGTGCATTTTTGAGCTTTCTAATAGTGTGATTTAGTAGTTTTTTCAATTGTAGGCATCTTGTTGCCTGCCACCGCATTCCGGAGCTTTCTTTTTTCAGATACTAATAGATATTGGCAGTGTTTGTTTTTAGTAGTATAGAGTCCCAAGCAGCATGTTGTACGGCAAAGTGTTCAATAGCAACTGTAATGACGTATTCTGATTTGAGTCCACTGGATCTGCAAATGCCGTATCAATAAGGTGCCGATATAGAGTCCAGTTTGTCCTGCCGTTATGCAGGACACACTTAGGTTCTTTTTTTATAAGGGTAGTGGACAAGTTTACAATAATTAAAGAGTGAAATGAATGAAACTTAAATTTCGCTAAAATAAAATAAAAATCATTGTAACTGAATCAAGTTACAAAAACCAATTATAACTGACAGCTACTAACAAAAATTTCCTTACAAATTTTGCATAGCCTAAATTACACTAATTTTCAATATGTAAATCACATACAGGCAGCAGTTCTCATGATCGAAATCATGTCAAGTTACGGAAGGAAAGAGTTACGGATTAGGAAGGTGTCAAACAATACTGACAGGTTCGGACAATATAAACTCCTTTGTCATGTCTCAACATAGGACCCTTTGTCAAAGTGTGCGTGCACAATATCATTGTAGTATGCAATGGACGATCAAACATGTTATAGTTTTCGTTAAAAGTTTGTTTGTTACTTGTTTAAAATTTGTTTCAAATTACTGAAATTGAATTACTATTATGCCACCTAGATGAAACAGTAAGAGATAAATGCATAAAAAAGTGAGAAGGACAATTACAATGGAGACTAAATTATGATTTTAAAATTCAAAAAATTGCAATTTACCCACTTCATTAATTGGACGTGAACTTAATTTATCGCGTACAACTATAGACAATATTGAAAGGTAAACTTTTTGCAGCTTTATATTCTGTTTCTCTAAACAGCACTAACATACATAAAAGAAATGCTTTAATTTCTGAGATGGAAAAACCGTTACACACTTGGATTGAAGACCAAATTCAGCGACGTGTTCCTCTTAGTCTTGTTATTATTGAACACAAGGTGCTTAGTATTATCAATACACTGCAAAACAATCGTAGTGAAAATAGCAATGAAGATACAAAAAGTTTTTCTGTCAACCGCAGATGGTTCATGCGCCTTGAGACACAATATTCTCTGTATGATATTAGATTGCAAGGAGAGGCTGCTAATGCATATCATGTGGGTGCGCAGAGTTTTCATGGCATATTAAAAGAAATTATCGAAAGCGGGGACTTTCCGTCAAAAATAAAATTTCAATGTAGATGAAACCTGTTTATTTTAGAAGAATCTTTTATATCAAGAATTTAAGATAATTTAGAATTTTATTAAAAGAAGTCTATGCCTGTCTTTGAAGTGGTTAAAGATCGCTTAACGCTCTTATTGGGATCAAATGCTGAAGGAGATCTCAAATTAAAACCGCTTTGGTTTATAGGTCTGAAAATCTGAGAGCTCTTAAGAAGTACTCTGCCACTTATTTGGACAAAGGCATGGGTATATTCAGCACTTTTTAAATAATGGTTTATTAAACATTTTATACCTGAAGTAAAACAGTAGTTCAAATAATAATTTGGCTTATAAAGCTTTACTCCTCCTGGGTAAATGCTCTCGGTTATCCTTCGAGTATGGCCAATATTAATCCCCAAATCAAGGTTGTATTTTTGCCACGAAATACATCATTACTGCAATCAATGGATCAAGGAGTCATTGTATTTATAAAGTCAACTATCTTAGAACATTTTCACAGGTAGTGAAGGTCAATGAAGCTGATGGTATAAAACTGAGAGATTTTTGGAAATGTTACATTATCTTGCAGGGTGTAAGAAATGAGTTTGAAGAAAATTATGTCCACACTTCTTAGAGACATCCGAATGAACCTTCAACCAACCTTCAACAATATGAATGAGAGCACAACTAACATTGTTGATTTGGCTAACCAGTTGCCCAATACTGAAGTCACTGTTGATGATATTGAAGATTTATTAAACTCACACAACAACTGAATGAGACACAGAAAGAAATAATAGAAACACAAAAAATTATATCTATTGCTAGCAATGAAAAAGAGCTTTTATTAAAACAATTATCAGAAGCCTTTGCAATATTGGAGAATGCAATGAAAATTTTTGACAAAAATAACAATTTTGACAGTCAGACAAGTCTTAATGTTTCAACAATATTAGTGATACCTGGAAGTGTTATCGAGACCTATATGAAAACAAGAAAAAAGAAGCAAAACAAACTAGAACTGATACTTTCTTCAACCCAAAGGTCTAATTTATTGTGCTTCTTACTCATATATATTTTGTCAATTATGATAAAATCACTTAATCAAAAGTGATAATCTAATATTATGTACAAAACATAATTATTATTTTAATAAATATATATTTTATGTACTTACTTTCAGTAAATAGCATTTTTCTTTAATATTAAATGTAGGCTTATCTTTTTTATAACACCTTTTAGAACCAACTCCTGAATATTATATTGAAATGCATGAAAAACTTGTTTTGACCTTCAAGTGTTAAAACTTGACATGTAATTCTGGAACCTAACATGCCGTAAGTACAAGGAATGCCTGAACTCAATGTCATAACAAAAGTAAAAAAAATATTTCTTTAATTCTATTTACTAAGTAATAAAGAGTGTTGTATGCTGAATCGTTGACTAGAAAATCAGTTGCAAGAAAGTCTATATGTTAGATAAACCATAAAACCAGAAAACAAACCTAAATGTTTTCTATAGTTATGTATACCACTAGTAAAATTATAAACAGAATATTACTTGACACAAGATCCTAATATTTCAGATTTCAATCTCCTTTTAGTTTTTACATTTAAAATTTGACTGTCCTTTGCTTCTTCTTCTTCTTCTTGTGTAAGATCCATTTCAACATCCTTATTTAGTTCATCATCAGAATAGGGTTCATGTTTAACATCAACATCTGCTTTTACACCAATACCATCCAAAATCTCATCTAATTCAAGAGATTTCTTCTCAACAGATTTCTTTTTCACTCTTTTTAACCTAACTTTAACACCCTTTTTTGTTTTTTTTTTCTTCACTTTGGCACAAGGTTTTAATTCTGAAAAATGCAAAATTCATTAAAAATATCTTTCTTTGACACACATTTTTATGACGATAACATTTCAAGACTTGAAAATTTATAAAATTAATTGGTAATTCTAAATAGTTTTGTTAAAATTAGAATTTTTTCATTATTATTTAAAAACTGTCAAAACTTGATATGAATAAAAAAAAATAAAGTAAATTGATTGACCCAATGCGAAAATGCAATAAAATTGTTTAGTAATATTTATATTTACCTAGACTAATTAAAGGTTTATTATCCTCATCACTTGAGTTCATAAAATCTTGACTTATATCAAAGTCCAAAGTATCTTCACATTCTCCATTTTCCTCTTCTTTCTTTGGGAAAGCTATATCAGATGTGTTAGCTTTAGGTTTGTCAATTTTGGATGTGCCATCATGGTTTGTATTTGCATCTTCTCTTTTTCCATTACACTGAAATTAGGAGAAGTCTGTTAAACCAAACAAATTTCTTACCACATTATGCACCCAATGAAAATATATATTGCAATATATATGGTGTAGTTAAGTGGTGTGGTGAAATATCTCATATTTTTTAGTTATTATTCAAGGATGGTTACAACACAGTGACAAGGGGTAACAGGAATTTTTGAGGTAATAATCGTTAATAGTTGGTGTTCAGGGTACAATTAGCAATAAAATGTTTGGTCTGCAATGGGGTAACAAACAATAAAGAAAAGTAGATTAAACTTGCAAAAATGTGAGTTGTTGTATATTAAAAAAATAATAAAGTCGTAATATTCATTTGCTGCAAAATTAATTTTAATTTCATATACTTGAAAGTATTCTAATAAAAACTATATAGGAATAACATCTCTTCCTTACTTGGAAAAACAAATTTTCTTATGATCTACTTAAACCAGAATACTATTACCATATGGTGCTGTGATTATTTTCAAGGTGGTATCTGTATGACTAGGTTAGTTTACTTTAATATAATATGTAAACTATACATTTTATTATGCTTTCTTATCATTTGTACCCATTACCAAAAGGTCAATTGAAATCAGTAATCAGTTATGTCTATCTGAATGTACATGTTCTGAAGTCTCTCGATAGCATTGTTTATGCAATGTCTCGAGACTTGTTCAGATTAAAAATTCATTAATTTTTAAATTTCCCATCAAATAATAGATTTTTATTATTTATACTTATAAATACAATATCAAAACATAATTGTTAAATTATATTTTTTAATGGATGACAGTTTAATGTAGTAAGACCAGCCCAAAACAAACTTGCAATACAAAATTTAATTACATGAAGTATTGTATTGCAAGCTTTAACAGCAATCAAGTCATTTTTTTTCTATTATTTCAGGTCATATGTAAATTTATTTCAAGAACATTAATTGCTTTTTGTGTTTACAATAAGATTAAGTTTGATATTGTAATTCAATGGACACTATTGACGTACTGATGTATGTTTTCGCGTAAACAAAGTTTATTTATTATCAAACGTCGCGAAAATTGTATATGCTGTCTAAATACACAAATAAGCTAGGTACCTGAGGCAAGTCGACCTCAATTTTAACTTCTTTTTCATCGTTCCAGTCTTTTTTATCGTTCCAATTGCCATCGCCGATTAATTCAGTAAACATATATTGAACTTGTAAACATTTCTTGGCGTACTCGTCGAATTTTGTTAAAAATATATCACAGTCCTTACATATAGAATCTGGTAGTTTCTCGTTATAATAAACCTGAAAAATTATATAATAACGTTAGCCAACAAATATTAAACGTCCTTTTTTCAATGCACCCGTAAAATTCTTTCAAAACAATACCTTAAACGATAGATATTTGAAAATTTTTTCTTCTAGACTTCCGTCGTATCGAGATATTTTGATCATAGCGTTTGAAGATTTATCGGCACATAACCGACATCGTCCTTCCCAGTTAGTGGGCATGTTTATGTTTATAATTTGCTGTTAAATAATGCGTCACATGCCCTACAACTAATAGCCTAACTATAAATAATATGATACAATTTGTACCAACATGACGTGAGGTAATAAACTAATTGTCAAACATAGGAATGGGAGTTAGCCATTGAAAGCTATGATTTTCACAATAGACAAACTCTTCAAATAATAACGAGAGCCGGTCAAAAAACGATTAACAGTTAACGCTCAACGTTAACGTGCATCAATGATCAACGCTGTTGACGAAAAAATGTGTTAACAGTTGATTAACACTTGCAGTTAATAAATGGTCGACGTCGACGGCTGTTTATATTAACGCACACTGGAGCATTATTTCGTTGCGCGTTCACGTTGATCAACTTTAAGTGCTAACTGCTAAATGTTGATACTCTAATATATTGAATCGACGGTTTATGCATTATCAGGCTAGCGGTCAGTCTTTCGTCGACAATTATTGCGTAATGAAAGTTAATGAGTGAAGGTTTAGAGATTTGTCCGATAGTTTATTAATTTTGACGTATTCCGTAAAATTTTAATATTAATAAAAATTAATTGTGGTCTTTAGCGCAATTATTTTACACTATATTACTAGTTCTTATTTTCACAGATTTAATATTCAGAAAACGTTTTTATTTTAAAAGATATTTTAAATTGTTTATGAAAGTTTGAAATAATTTTAACTTTTAGTGTTAATAATCAATATTTATCTAGTAGATCTTTTTATGGTTAATATTTTACATATCCTTTAATATTAATAAGACATTAATTATGTGTGACCTTTTAGTGCGAATATATTATATTTTATTACTAGTTATTTTTTATAGATTTGAATATGAATTTTTATATCAAATCACATTTATAATTTTTTTAAAGATTTAGAAAGACGCTAACCTTTATTTTTAATAATCAACATTAATTTACTGGATATTTTTTGTGTTTGTATGTCTGGGTCAAGAAACTTTGTAAATTTATTCAAAATATTTGAAAGGTGTAAACAAAGTGATCTTTGAAATTATTTTACGTCAGATAACGCAATTTTTTGGAGAAATAATCGATATATTACATTAGCCTTCAAGGTAATATATTTACTAATTATTTTTATGTTACAGTCATGTGAAGTTCTAAATATTATATTTATAATGCACAACTAATTTTGCTTAACATATTTTATTTTTATTTATATGATTTAATATCAGGAGAAAAATTTCAAATTAATCGCAATTTCAGTAACAACCCGCATATCATTATTTTTCATATTTATTTGTTACATATTAAATAACTCAAGCTCCATATAATTATCAAGTTTAATTTATTGTTGTAATATAAACATTTGACGTATACCCGAGTCCGCAACTCTTCGAAATTTATAAACAATGTGTCGTTGAGCCGCCATTTTCGGCGTGCTGTTTATATTAACTATGGTAGGCGTCTAAACACAATAACTGTTAATATTAACAATTATGGTCAACAGTTAATTGTCGTCAACGTTAACAAGTGTTAACGTTTATCATGATTAGCGTGAACGCCCACCTCTAATAATAACAGGGAATCTTATGCAAAGCTCAGCGTAGATGGCGCCACCGGAGTAAGACGTAAACAAAACTAGCTGTCAAAAAAGCAATAGATTTTCATGGCGTTAAAAATTTAAAATTGTTATGTGAAAAGAAAATATGACAAAAAATAATATCAGAAAAAATCAGAATGAAATTAATGCTCTGAACAAAGCTTTGTTTTGTTGCCTTAAAGTTTTTGCAACGTACAACTATTTTTCGCAGCTTCTGACGTTTTTTGTTTTTAGGAAATAAATAGACACCTATATTTTCAACTGCTCCAACTGCACAACATTGATACATATTTATAAATAAATATAATTATAAATCGAGATTTAATCTTCAAAAATCAATGCCACTCGATACTTACGACAGACGGGTATAAATTACAAAATGTCACACCGTGTTATTTGCGATATTTACGTTAAAGTACAGGTAGCCCCCAGGCGGGAGAAATTGGCAGTAAGGTTCCCTATTGGGAGATTCATTGGCTGAAAGATGTTTTCACATGAATATTGATCACCCACGATGTATTTACAAAAATCAAATAAATATTAGCAAATTATTTTCATACATTCGAGTTTCTGTTTTAGTAACTGTAATAATATGAAGTAACAAAAATTTAAATATACTTTGATATTTATGAGGTAAAAATTTGAATCGTTCTCTCTTGGAAAAAAAAATTGCGAAAATTTAGTTAACATTTTTTAATTTAAAAAAAAAAAACGGTCATGTAGTGATCGGAATACATATAAACGTAGAGTTCCGTATTAGCCTATATCTCGTGAAAGTATTAATGTAACTTAATCGGCAGCTCTAATCAAATACTTCTACCTAAATTTTTTTCCGATTTTTCATATCCGCTGTTAGAAATGAGGGGAAGCTCATATTGCCCTTCACTTTGAGTTTTTTCTTTTGCTTAATATTCGAAAGAATAACCTAGAAATGAAAAATGGTAAAT
The DNA here is from genome assembly GCA_039881145.1 of Druceiella hillmani. Taxonomy (NCBI): domain Eukaryota; kingdom Metazoa; phylum Arthropoda; class Insecta; order Lepidoptera; family Hepialidae; genus Druceiella; species Druceiella hillmani. The sequence continues at coordinate 76,676,631 of JAYKKI010000001.1, read as the reverse complement.
GAAATCTCAATTTCATTTTGAAATACCGGTCTAATGACATATTATTTGATAGAATAGGCGATTCGCCTACATAAAAATAGAAAAATAATAATATTTTATTACATATTGAATTAAATCTTTATCTAACGCGTTGCTTGTAAAATTTTATCCGTACAAAGTATTTTATATTATCTATGAGTTTATGCATAAAATACTTTCAAATTCTAGAAACTGTCACAAACTCTGTGCGGAAGCTTAATTATGTGTATTTTTTCTGATATTATGTATTAATTAAATGACATAAAATAACTAACTTCGTCGTTGAAATGGTATTTAGGTGAAATAAATTCAAACAAAATATTCTTATGAATATTATATTTTTATTTAGTTATAACATTTTAAGCGCTATGAAACTATAAATACATATTTTTTGATGACTGCATTCATAAACACTTTTAGCTTCTCTTAAAAAATCGATTTGAAATTAAATACAATTATTGAATATCCATTAATTATTTTTTATTCTAAAAATATAAATAAAAAAATATTTAAATTTTTGTCACTTTAAAAAATCTTTCTTTAGCTATTTTAAATAATTTAAAATATTATTAATTTCTCCGTCAAACATCTATAAAATTGCGATGTTTAGGAAATTAAGTTTTCTTCTTTATAAGCTATATGCGTATGTGATAAATAAATGGACAGACATAACAAGCACAGAATTGTACTCTTACAGGAATGGGAACAGTATCATTGTCATCCATCTTTTAATAAAATTTAATAATTGATCGAATAATATAATTATGAAAATAACTACAAGTGTACAGTACGTTTATCATCGACATCTATCGTTATAGATGCGTATTACATCAACATTTTTTATCGAAAATTCAAGGAGTATAATGATTAGAATACTCATTGCCAATATATACAATTACGCTTGGCCATATCAGCGTGTCATAATTTAAATAATACAGCTGTTTTATAAACGTCTAATAACGAAATTATAATGTTATTAATTCAAAATATTGAAAACTGTAGCTGTCTAAAAAGTATTTACCGTATGTTAGTTCCCAATTAAATTCCATCATACCTATGTAAGTATGCAAGCGACCACTAGCGGAATCTACTTGTTCCCAATGGCGTGGATTTATACTTACAATCCTAATAGAAAAAGTGACGTGGGTTATATTAGAACAATAGATTTTTTTCAAAAAAATTTATCTAGTTTATACAGTCAATTGTCAAGTTGTAAAAATTACCTTTACGTTTTCTATAAAGAAACAATTTTCAATAAATATTTTGAAAGCAATAAATAATATGTTTTAATAGATGTCGCCTTGGCATGGATCTCACATAGTGCGATTTTAATTATTACGATATATTTTATGGAAATTGAAATAAATTAACTTTGAAAATCGCATTAAGTGAAAGCAACATACCGCTAAATATTCTTAACATACTACAGTGTTGGTCTTAACCCATAACCAATAAATAAACAAATTAAATTGAATGTAAATTAAAAATCACTATAATTAATAGTCGTCTGGACAATTCCTTTGATCGGTTCTAATAAAGTAAGCTCTGCTAATTCCATTCCGATCTATAGCTTTATAAGCGTTTTCCAGAACTTCGATACTCGGATTTCTTTCCCTAGTCAGAATCCACGCATTTCCTAGAAATTGAATGAATCATTAATCTTTGTGTACGGTCAGAATATATCATTAAAGTTAATTGTTTAGACATTCACTGAATTATTGTTTATTTTGTCCATTACAATCATTGGCTTTTTTAGCATTTTGAAATCATTACTTACTAGTATGGAAGATGGCGAAGTCCGTGCATCCCCATATCACAGAATATGAATCGTAGTCTGTGTCTACTATCCAATATGGAGCCGTAATGTTGAAAGGAAGTGACGGGAACCTTACTGACAACTTGGCTTCATCTGATCGACTTATTATATTTGCTTCACCTTCAATTGTGGACATGATGCCAGTTCTATAAATAATCATTTCGAAAATTGATTACTTATGTTAAGTTTATTGTTTCATAAAAAAATTATAAATAGCACTATTAATTTATTAAGAAAAAACAGAAAAAGTTATGTGTAACAATGAAAAATATCCTTGTTTCGTTTTTCAGATTAAATTCCATACAAAATATATAATAATGAAAATATATTATTTATCTAATGGGTACATACAAGCTGCTAAGTTGTTTATTAAACACTCCGAGTGCACCATTGTCTTTATTTGAATAATCGGCCGTTACACATTTTCCACCAAGTTGGAAAACTGAAAAGTATCGTTCGGCTTCATACCATTTGCCCATATACTGAAACATAATTATCATGATTATAAATGCAGATAAATGTCAACATTTCAAAGTTTTCATTTACTTTTAAGCTGGATATTTACTCTTGTTGGATCGAAGTTTAACATGGCGCCTATGTCAGGACAGAAGCCTAGAAATGGTACTTGACCCAAGCTGGTTCCAATCAATGCTGCTATGATGTAAACGGTCTTCATTTCTTCAACTGAAAATAAAGATAATATTTTTGTTGTATTAAAATTGATTTCAAAAGTGAAATACATATATTTATGAAGTTTTATTTTTATTAAATATTTAAAAATAAAAAGAATACATTTGTTTAAAAGTAAATAATTGGATAACATCGTCACCGTCAGGTTGGCCGAGTGGTCTAAGGCGCCAGATTTAAGCTCTGGTTCCCAAACGGGAGCGTGGGTTCGAACCCCACACCTGACAACTGTACCTAGTACGCTGGTGTTTTTTTACGCTTATATTTTTTTATTACATTTTACTGAATGTTATTTAAGTTTGGTAAACATTAAATATTAAATACGCAAGAAAATATGTTTCTCTGAATTATATATTTATATATTAGTGTAGATTAGTAAAAGACTTGCAGTGTAAATACCGGCTAAATAAAAGATCACGCCGACGCCACATATTTAAGAGTGAGTATACCGCCGTTACATCGCACAATACCTCGCGGAAAGGTTTTATTTGCGTTAATTAAGATATGAATTAAGTGTAAGTAATATTGGACATCGGGACGTGGATGCTGGACGGAGACGTATTACGGTATATTCGCAACGGTACATTTCATATGCACGTTCGCGTTCCAGATAAAGTGGCACATTCCGAACTACGTACCTATTGCGGTCCGTTTCCTCTCCTTTTTCAATACGGTTATATAATAAATGTGATTAATTTCACATGTGTATCAGCCTCAAATACAAGTGTTTGTTTAATTAGATTATTTAGCGCCTAGGAATTAAACATTATGTTGTGCTTTTAATGGAATTAATGTGGAAACTACACATCTCAAATAAATAATACAAAAACCTAGAGACTAAGTTTTTTATGTGCTTTGTTTTGATATATCTTTTATTTTGGTTACAAAAATAAAATTTTTTCGATTTGTCCATTTTGATTTATTGCCCAGTCATCCAACTTTTTAAAGCTGAACTTCAAGTTAAACCATCAGAAAATAAACTCTCGAATGGTGCATTTAAATGTGTACAATGCTTATTGTGAATAGAACATATAGATAAAGACTTTAAACCAGGGATTCCCAACCTTTCTTGCGTTCAGCCTCTCTGGGTTGTAAAAAAATATATTCATGCCCCTTTTAATATTTGTTTATTGTTACGATAAAAGAAACTCATTACGACGTTTATTTCTCAATTATAAGCATAATCAAATAAATTAAAACTTTGATGTTCACTTTTACAAATAATTAAGTATAATACTACTGTATGAGTATAATAATATAATTGTATTAATGCTATGTTTGTGCCCGCATGAAACTAAATGATCTCTTTAAGATCTCTTTACGCCCCCCTAGTGGGGCGCGGCCTACTAGTTGGGAAGTAATTATTACGGAGAACGAGGATGTTAATAAATATCTTTATTATAGGAGGAATAGGTTTAAAATCTGATTCTTAATTTGATCGATTCTTAATTCTTAAATATTATTACTTTTAGATTTTATAATGGGCTTTATTGCAACGGTAAATAAAAACATTTTTACAAGATGATTGTGATTTCTCAATTTATGATAGTATATTTGAATCACTCGGAAATTTTTAAATTATCTCTGTCCATAGATATACGAGTATGTATTAAATTTAACACGATAATTTTTCATTGGAAATATTGCCTAATGATTGTTTTTCTTTGTTATGGGGGTCGAAAAGTATGGAGAAATTGGTATTTTGCAAAACCAATTAATCCATTCCTTTTGAACCCATATAGGGTTCAAAAGGAATGGATTAATTGGTTTTGCAAATTTTTAACATAAAAAATAATAATATCAATCTACAAAAAAGTTTTAATTATGAACGTTTGTTCTTTGGGTATAATTAATTGTAATGATGGATCGTCGAAAAAGTGAGTGAAAATCGATTTGTCTTAACATTCATTAAACAATTAATGGTTGATTTAGTCTAATCAAAACGAAGGAACGAAACTAATATAACACTAGAAAAATTCTATTATCCAAGGCCATGATAAAAACACAGGATTAAGAAAATACGAATTGGTTCGAAAAAAATGATTCTATAGTTTGGAAATTTTATTTATTATAAAATTAACATAAAATAATTTTATAATATGGAAATATTGTTACAATAAAAGTAAATGTTACAAATAACGTATTTATTTTAACGCTTAACATTTAGTTTTAAATCAATATAACTTAAAATATATAGCATATATTTAATAATATATGTAATAACATCCACAGTTTGAAAGTTATCAGAAACGATTTCTTTGGAGAAAAATAAATATCTTGAACACTTCGCGAACGGTACCATTGACCGTAATATTTTATTTGATGTAAAAAAAGATAACGGAAATGATTCTTATACTCATAAACGTTTACAAAAAGGTCTGCTTTTTAAAATAATTATTAAATATAGCCATCTTTAAAAAGGAAAGATAGTACATCTTCCTGGTTATTACTGAAATTAGGATTCAGTATCTCATTTTAAGAGTTACTTTACGGCGATAATTTGTTCTATCCCTATCTTTCGCATTTGACGTAGAGATAGGAAATAGAGAACCCTTTCTAATACTGAAATCACTTAAAAGGGATAAAGTAACTTTCAAATTTTAAAACAGACAAAACAATTTTAACTTACAATGAATAATCGAATACTTGTTCCAGAAATTACTGGCTATGATGCCTAATAACACCGGTTATGTTAATCTTGTATTAACTTTATAAAAATATGTTTTTTGTTGTAATGACTGTTAAGATTTTGAAAAAAATGTGGAAAAGCAATTAAAGTATGTTTTTTTTTCCCAAACATATTGACCATAATGAGAAAATTAGTTATATATGGTTGTAGAGAACTTATAGGGAATCTAGGACGAAGTTCAAGTAATCATGTGGATTTTTGAACCCTACATAACAGCAGGAGATATGGAAGCATGGAATTATTCTTCAATAAGCAGTTAAGCAGCGTAAGAATCCAAATGTTTTCGATATTAAGCACATTTTTCACTTTTGTTGTACTTTCCTAATATTTGCACGTCAATTTTCCCTTTTAGTATGTAAATATTTATACAATATACATTTCTAGAATGTGGCTCAATCATTCTCATGGCTCAAATATTCAATCGGTATTAAACTTTTCCTATAGTTTATAAATTTCCGATAGTTTTTTATATTTATAGACTACATCCTGGTAGTATAAAATGTATTACAATTAATTATGTCAGTACTGTATTTTTAAACTTCTCACTATTACGGGATATTACTATTAGCATTATTATATTCCACTATTATTAATATTATACTCTTTTATTTTTGTTTTCTCTTAAGCGAACATATGCTTGAAGTATATCATTTTATTTTTCCGTAATCTTTAAACCTTTACCTATTTTAATTTTTTCTTCTTCCACTTCGCAGGCAATGGAAGAGTAAACATAATTTTACGCGATCATTTTTAGTACTGAAAAAATCAAAGAATTAAAAAGAAGGTAAAACAATTCATGTGATATATATAAACGTGAAAAATAAATAAATATAAATAAAATAAATGCATAAAGACCTTAGTTTCGTAGAAAGTATTATGATAGTGATGTGAAAGTAACAATAAAAGATAATAATGAATCGTGGGATTTTAAATGCACTTAGAACTAACAGTAATGGATTAACACGAATAGTTCAATGGCACTGCTGCTGCACTTGAAAAACATAACAATATTTTTCTCCGCGTTCATATCTACGTATCGTTCACAAAGTAAACAAGTATGGGAAACGCTGTATGAACAACATATACTCATTTTTATCGACGATATTGTAAAGTCGACTTTTTAATAAATTATTTGTAAAGCCCGAACAGAAATATAAAGTAGATCAAATTATTTTCCAGTTTACGGTTAGTCGAGAAAGATCTAACTTAATATGAGAAGCGAAAGACTACAATGGTTACACTGAGTTGTCTCCATAGTGATCTTTCGCGGCGGTTTATTTTAACTATCAGGGTCGGCCTCATTACTATTTTCTTTAAACATTTTAGCCTTGTTTTTAAAATTTCTATGTGTTTTTATTTATACAGACTACGCCGAGGGAATATAAAACATGTTACAAGTGCTTTCAAATATTTCTTACTTTCTCAGTTTTGTACAAAATTGCATTGATTAAAGTTTGCAACCCTAGTTATAACGTTCTATAAATATTTAACAAAAACTTTAAATAAGACATTTTTAACCACAAAATAATTTTAAGGGTTTGTCGATTCTATTAATTAACCTCTTGTGTTTAACTAAAAATTATATTTTTAAACTATAGATTAAAAAAAATTCTCCCTCCCTCTCCCTTATGGATTTAATAGCGACTGCCTTAAATGGTAAAATACTTCAGACCAATAATAGTTGTAACACAATACCAAATCGACTGGGCATAGTTTTGTTTCTTTAAGATCGCAGTTGTTATTTTTATGTATTTTGTAATACGTCCAAGTATTATATTTTTGTTTACACGCCACTATGTCCGAGAGTTCAACATTTACAGCCAACTCTAATGAAACATCATTGCGATGTGTCTCATTAAAGTTCATATGTGCGTAAAGTAAAAAGAAACGAAATAAACCGTCGAAAACATAAAGACTACCTTTAGGTAATTTTCAAACTTTGGGTTTCTCCTTCTCTTTAACTGTTTACACTTGTCGTTCTAATTATATATCAATAGAATAATAAATACGAACGTGGCTTTATTTTTTGTCTCGCTTGTCGATTTAAACTATTCAATTTATTGTGTGCAATTTTGTGTCCATGTCGCTTGTGTCATAAAAATTAAAAAAATATATATTTTATCCAGGAAAAGAAAAAAATTCAGTCACAAAAAAGAAACACTTTTTAGGTCACAAAAAAGAAACGATTAGAACTCGCATTACGTGGATTCCATACACCTTTAGGCACTTAGAAACTTTTAAGGATGCGTAATATTTATATTAAACTATTTATAAATATTAATTTTTTACAACGTAACTATATTCTCTACTATATCTTTCACAAGTGTAAAATTCGCTATAATTTTTCTGTAAACTTCTAGTCAATTTTACCAATCCTCTTTTTTCATGGTTTTTGATTCAGTATTTTCGGAAATAAGGGGAAGAAATATAATATTTTCGCATATTTTTTAGAATATATTTTTAAATATGCGATTTACAATTAAAAATATATTTTTGTAATTAATGTTTGTATTCCTCATAACAAGTTCGTTGAAATGATACCTCATATAAAATTAAAAAAGAAAATTTTTGAATAATTTATTATGTATATTTTTAAAAATATTTGGGTTAATAAAAGATATCACTATGCTAAATTTAAAGGTTCTATGTAGCATGGTTCCTGAAAGGATCGGCTGTGAATAAGGGTTTGGTTCGTTTTCAGTTTGAGGTACGGAATTCCAAACATCCCCTCTGGGAACAGCGACCATATATATATATATATATATATATATATATATGTGTGTATATGTGTGTGTATATATATATATATATTTATATGTGTACGTGTATATAAACATTAAACTATATAACCATTTCCAATGCTAAGATACAATATTTTCACATGAATATTATTTTTAAATTACTCCACCATTTTTTTCCTTTCTTATGCCTCCGCAAATTAACATTTAATAATATATGAAAATAATTAGTTATGACTCTAACTAATGAAATATTATTTTGGATAATGTTGAATATTCGTTTAAAATATGTGTTTAAACATGTGTTTAAAAAAAGGTCAATATTTAAATTTTCATAACGTGAATAGAAAATGATGAGTCTAATACATAATAAATAAAAAGTATTTAAATGTATTTGGAGGTGTAAAGTACAGTGTAATACAATTTATTGCGAAAGCCAATACTCTTACGATCGCCAATAAATATCTTAATGAGATCACTTACATCAAGTTTTCCTAGTCAAACAAATATTTGTAATATGACAGCTAAAGCTAATTTGCAGATCGTGACGAGGCTCACCCTGTTTTGTTGTCGAAGATCGAGGTCATCGTAACAAGCGGAATATGTAAAGGCAATGGGACATCGAAAGTAAGACGGCCGTTAGTATATGTGAAAACGGTGAAATCAGCACGATATAAAAATAAAAAAAGTTTGAAAAAGCAATTTAATATTATATATTGAAACATAAATTTGACCATAAGTTGATTCAAGATTTGACCAAGCCAAAATGTTGCTATATTCTTCCCTCTTAGCTGCCCACCCTACGTTAGTGGAAAATGGCATGAAGGTATAATACATATATTTATTATCGATAGCAAAAATACAATAATAAATTAATCATTGACGTCTTGTAATATTGAGACTTTTATTGTAAGATATAATAAATTATTGATTAAAATTTATTGAATTTTAATTAAAATAAGAAATAATACATTTAACGAAACAAAATAATAGACATACCTGATAAAAAGTATTCTTCAACGCTATTGTATTTTGTTATCAAACAGAATTTATCATGCAAGAAAACAACAAAAAAAAAACAAAAACAAATTAACAGTCTCGATTTTGACAGCCGCTTGAATCTTTTCACGACTTAAGCTTAATTTGTAAATTCGAAAGTGTTCTTAATTTGTATATTTAAATGTGTTCTTAATCTGTTTTCTTTTAAAAAGGACCGATGAGATTGTGTTGACCGCGAGCGTCTGCCAGTTCTTTAGTACTGAGCTCCGGCTATGCGGAGCGCGTGTTGTCTTGGAGAGTCGCGGCAGCTCGATGCACCGAGCAACGGTACACGGGCGGCCGTAGACGGTACATATGTGCCGGGTCGCAGGTAAGTACATATAAGAAACTAGTCAGCGTCCTGAATTCTGAGGGCAAATCATATAATTTCCTCCTTGATGTTAGTCGTAATCTGCAGTACAGTGTAAAGCTGGAGGCGCTGTAACGGGATGTTCTGCTATCTGAAGCAATTGAAATTTAAGTGCACACATAGAAAGACTATTAGAGATCATTATCATGGTTGTGTGTTTTATGACATATTTCGATTTTTTTATTTAATTAAATATAACCAAGAATAATTATTATCTCGTATTGATACGTTAAGGATTTTTGTAGCCGATGGCCCCTCTGAGATGTCTGGTTTCCTTGAGATCCCTTTACCTAAGAACCCGTAAAAGATTTTTACGCAATATCTTAAATTACCAAAATTAACAAAAACCTACAGTAAAAATGTTATTAAACGACATTAAATTAAAGATACAAATACTTTAAAGTTCCCACCATACGCAGAAGAAAGTAGAAAACTTTGGACGCCGCTAAACTAATTTTGATCAAAACACACGTAAAAATCTTTTCGGTAGTATTCATTTTCAAATAAAGAAAAGAGCATGAAAATCGGACTACTCGTTACTGAGAAATGAACCCACAGATCATATGCCTTAATCAACGCTACATATAGGTACACCTCAATTTTTTATCATCCCTCCTTTTTATGCACGTTAAATAGAGCTTAGATATTAGAAAAATTGTTTTTCCCAAAAATATAAAAACCTCATGTGACTTCAGCCTGTGTTTCTACTACACAGATTCCAAATATTAGATATTAAGAAAAACAATTGTATGAAAATTAAAAAGTCGTGAGCATCAACCTCTTTACATTTTCAGTAAAAAATAAACGAATATATCATGAGATGTAACCAAATTGTTCAAGAATTGCGTAAGTATTTAATACTTGAATAAATTATTCATAATAGCAATTGTTATAATAAATTGTTTTATCTGAATTTAGCCCTTTGTTGGATTCCCATTTCTGAAATATCCTTTCTCACTTGTGTATGTTGCTTCACTTCTGTCATATTTATTGAACTTTATTCTCTATGGTAACATTATTCATTATGGCCTGGATATTAATTTGAATAAATTAAAATTATGTTAATACTAAATTGCGGTTATAACTGGTTTACTATAATTATGATTTCTAAGACATGTAATCAAGTGTTCTAACAATGTGGTCGATATAAATACAAAATTACAGTTTCAGTTAATACTGCGACAAGTTAAATTTATATAAACTGCATCTGCTTCAAACATATACGTAAGCGAGTGATAATATTTTAAGGATCTTAACGGGTCTTCCTCGGTGAATTCCACATTATATTCCTTATTTACAATCCTAATACCTTGTTCTAAGCACTTCCAACCGGTTGCTCGACGTATCTGGATGCGTTGAACTTATCGAGTGAAAATATTTTTCCATTAAGATGCGTGTACTGTTGCTTGCATTATAAAGTGAGATAGTTCTGTACTAGATAATAGAAAGCCTTGTTTATTTGAATAACTATTATATTGTTGTAATATATGCATAAACATAAGTACATCTGTAAACTTCACACTTTGTTTAATATAACTATATAGCGGATAACTTTTGACACTCATTAGTTATGGGTGTTTATTTCCTGAGAATAAGATTTTGGCTCGTAATTTGAAATAATTTCTGTTTTGGTTTATAAAAAATTATAGATTTAATAAAACGTATAGCGGTATGTATATGTTTATTATTAATTATACCATTTATATATGTAAGTTTTAGATTATCCGGAATGGATAATTTAAACTACAGCGGTTAAACTATAGGGAATTTAATGTTACTACGATGACTTGGGTTGATTTTAGGGATGCCTTAAAAGTCATCGAGTGATCGATACAATTGATTTTATCTGCTTTATTCACTTTTGAAGAATTAATCGAAATTATTAATTAAACGAAAATGATGACGTATTTAAAAATAATTACTTTCTTTATATTTAATTCGCTAATTGAAATTGGGGTATTATTAGCTATTGTGCATTCCGCTATATTGCTACCGGGCAATTGTGTCGAAAGCAGTGATGCTGTTAGATACCGGGAACCAGATTTGATCTAGTCGTGGTCTACGAACGGATGCATTAGTTTATAATATCCGTCGTGGCGATTAGTTTTAGCATACGAGCTCAGGGACCGATTAAAACACCGTTTTAATTTAATCAGATTCTTCCGGAAATTCTTTATAATAAACAATATAAAAAGGCCTTTATCGAATGCTTGAAATCTTTGGGTAGTAAAAAATTGTCAAGTTTAAATAATAATTGAATTTGAACTTTTAACTGCTTTTATATTCTGGTTTCTAAGAGTTAAATAATTAAATATGAATAAAAGTATTCCCACACAAACCATGAATATGAATATGTCTAGCTTTTCAATGGCAATTTTTCACATTGTAACTATATAGAACTCCTTGATCTAAGTAATGAAAATGGCCTCATAATTATACCTAGTCATAATACTCAGTCTCTCCTGATGGCTTTCCCAAACCTTTGAAAATATATTATTCTCAAAAAGCTAAATTCTGGATATTAAGGATTAAGGACAGGTTTATCTAGTAGATTGCAGGTTGGAGGTTTAACAGATAAAGATTAGTGAAAAGCAATCACCTTTAGAAATATTGAATCAAGGTCCTGATTTTGTGGGATATTTTTTACCTCAAATACGTTCCCCCTCAATTAATCCTTAATAATCCCCGAACGAATAAATTTGAAATTAAAATAAAATAAAATTTTTGATCCCAATGAAATATCTCCTACATATTGCAATAATGTCAAAAATTAGTCTTCACAAACGCGGCCAAGATATGGATTGTTTACGAAGTTTATACTTGAGGATAGTCCCACGATATTATAGAGAAAGCACCTAATTTTAAAATATATATATATATATATATATATATATATATATATATATATATATATATCCTGAAAACGTCAATCACAGAAAACTTCAAACGTATCTTTAATGAAAGGTCAGGTCGAGAAACGTTAAATAGTTTCTAGTCAAAGACTTCTTCTAATTTATGTGGATTTGGACTTACGAGAGACGACTAAAAGTCACTGGAAATAATATTCATTAAAACTATGTTTATGTAAAATTTATTTATGAGTCTATGTACAGTATACTTATATATTTTATAAAAATCGTAGATTAAAAATGTTTAAAAAATAGGTTGTATATCACCTTATGAGACTGGCATCTGTCTAGCATCTCGTGCTTTATACATTACATTTTTTTTCTTTGTTTAATGTTGAGGTTAGTTATGAAACATTATTAATTAGTCTTATTTAGTGAAGTGTATTAATTTTAAATAATAATTATAAATAAATATCCCGAATAATCATCTGAAGCTATCTCATGAAAAATTCTGAAAAAACGTAATATTTAAATTATAATATACTCTCATAAATATATCCCATAAAATCCCATTTTGTCCAGAAAATTCTTATTTAGAACTGAAAACGTATACAAACGAAATAACTAAACAAAGTCGCGATAGGTCGATGTGATTTTTCTAAAACGCCACATACTCAACATAAAGAAGCAACAGAAATACTCCCTTTAATCCTTAATTTAGAGGGAAATATTTTCATTTTCATTATTATTTGTACTATAAAATCACGAACATAAAGACGTAGCTTTTAATTTCCCAAGTTACGGTGCATGTATTAATTTTTCATTATAAATTTGTAACTATAACCACGCGAGCGAAGCCGCGGGTAAAAGTTAGTAAGTAATTAAGTTGAATAAATAAATATCGGTTATTATCGGTAAGTTCAATTGACTTCAAGAAAATAAGTTATTTGGATAATAGTGTTTGAGCTTCCTATAATCTTTTTCTATATAATCAAGGGTGAAGATAAAGATTGTATGAAGCCTTTTATTTCATGATTATCTTATTGTAATTTACACACACACACACATATACATACATGTATGCTTATACACGATGTCCGGGAGTAAGTGTCGGACAAAGAAAGACGTTATTCCTTGACTGAAAAATACTAGATTGTCGTTAAAATAAAATTTAAAAGATGACTTTTTTTTCAGAAAATTGAAAATAATACTCATAATTTTTTGTCATCTTTTTTATACACACGATACTTGAGCACATTGTTCAGAGCCGCTCGGGGAAATAGCTCGCGAACAGCTGCGAATACATCGACACTGCTGGTAAAAACCGCACTCCGGGCAAGTAGCGGGTGTGATAAAAAGACGTGTAAAATTTTTTTGCACTCAGAAAAAAGGCGTGTTTTATGTTTTATTTCGACGAGAATTTATTCCTTTCTAGCCAACGAATAGGGTTTTTCTTTGTATAAATATATATGTATATATACATATATATATATATATATATATATATATATATATATATATATATATATATCATTTTGGGCATAAGAGATAACAATTCTGAAAGTTAGAAGAAAGTGGTATCTGGCCGTTCATTTCTTCAAAACATTAATTGATAACATTGACAATCCGTCGGTGTTGAGATTGGGGTCAATTTTTTGTCACAAACTGTTATGACCGAGCGAAAAGGCACCGACTGTTTAATACCTCGTATAGGTACATGTGTTAATATCCGATTGCCATCTCATATATTTAGTGCGCTTATTTTCTTAAGTCGTATTGGGAACACTGTCACATTCCGACACGTTTGGCTGTTCGATCGGGTTGTAGTGTAGAATATTTCGAGAATTAGGATTGTAGTGTAGAGTATTTAGATAATTTACGGCTCATTTACACTTTCTAGTTATTTCCTCAAACGTTCGTTATTTTCGTTATTCCCTTTAATCTTAAACATTTGTTTATTTTATGCCATGTTTTTTAATCTATTTGTCGCAAGCTGTAATTTGGGGAAAGGATTTTGTAGAAAAAATTTCATAGAAAAAACACATAAAGTACTTGTAATAAAAATGACGAAAAAAAATTACTCAATAAAAAAAAATAATGATGACGTATTAATATTAAAAAAGAATGTCTATATGCTTATATATATCTAAGTATGCATAGGTTCATGGCGATATAAATTTTAAGAGGGAACTACATGGACGCTTTAATTTTTCAAACCGGTTTTAATGCAATCGACGTAAGGATGAATGACTGGCTATTTATTTTTTTTTAATAAAATGGATAGTTATTATGTTGACAGCTCTCACGTGTAATAAATATGATTTCAATACCGAGCTGGTAAAATTTTTGCATGTTATGATGTCTCATTGCGGATCTGAGTGGCTTTTAAAACTATGTCGGTCGCAGAATGAAAATTAAATTTAATTTACTTAATTTTGACAGATGAAAGTTAATAACGAGTGAACAGATTGAAAGAAAGTTGAACTTGCGTTATTTCTTTTTTATAATCCGGTTTCGTTTCTTAACATTTTTTAATGCTGAACAAATTGTATTTTTTCTAGGGAACGATTGCCTTTTGGCCATTTCTCATCTATATGAGATCTGTATATAAGATTTACAGTGCCTATTTATATGTGCTGATTTGCCTGTCAATTTCTGATAACAGCATAAAGTAAAATAGGAGATTTTACGGGAAGTTCAATCTTGTTTCATACTATCGCCATCTCTTGTTAAGTAATAAGAAACGAAACTATTTTCGAATATTAGAGAAGGAAACATAGTGTTAAATGTTTATAAAAATGACAAAGATTTAACATGTTTGTTTATTTAATAATATACCAATTTTTTGCATGTTTGTAGAATTTATCAAATATGAATCAGTTGATGTATAGATATCATTGAATGATATGCTTATCATCAGTTAAATTTTCGTATATAAATTATTAACTATTCCTCTCTCTAGCGACGCCAACGACTTTATCGTGACTTGTTAAGTCACAATATTAAATCACGATATATTCGCGAATGAATTATTGGTTATTTACCTAACTGTTGGCGACGCACATGAATTCTCTAGATATATTATCACGAAATTAGTTATTACGTTTATTATTTTAAACGTGTGTAATGGACCATATCGAAATATTTTCTGCCTTAGTGTAGATTTATAAGTATGTATTCGAACCATGATCGGGAGACTATGGATTCAAACTGCATCAAACAAGAAAAAATATTATCAAGGTTACAAAAATATTTACTTTTAAAATAATAACGAAATGTAGTTTGCTCACTACTATTACTATGATAGGCGTTTTCAAAGATTGACGTTATCATCGGTTTAACATATCTACGCACACAGGATTCTAGACACGTCAGACAGTCGGTATAATAGAAATTAAATTTTCGTTATACGATTGGAATAGAGAAAAATAGTTTTAAAATTGTTTGACTGGTAAATCGTCTTAATTTATCTGTAAAATATTTTTACAAATAAATTGAGACGTTTGTTATATTAATCATTACATTCATTACAGTTTCTAGTACTTTCCGCCATCTAGCGGTATTAGGGTTAAATGCGTCGTACGTCGAGCGTCGTACGTCGTAGTCGACTTTTACATAAAGTGATTTAATATATACAATTTCACTTTTTCTGAAGTATTGTAATTTATATTAAAGCGTTTTAATTCAACTATTTGTTTTTTGAATATGTTTTTCTGTCAAAAATGAAATTTAAAAAAAAGCATGATACAATTAAGAAAAACAAAAGAAATTTTCAAACTATCTTGAGCGATTTGATCCATGTATACGAATTCGAATAAAACTTCTTTTTTCGTCAGCGTACTCGACTGGGAGCGTGGCGTCTCCTGTAATCCGGCTACTCGGAGGTCTGGTACGGAGGATGGTTTGAGGTCGGGAGTCCTGGTGCTGAGTGGCCCATGTAGACTGGACGTCCACACTAAGCCTGGCATCAATATGGGTGCCACGGAGGAGTCCGTGGCGTTCAGGTTAGCTAAGGAGGGGCGAACCGGGCCAGGGGGGAAACCCAGCAGCCAAGAGTCCCCGTGTCGGGCAGTAGTGGGATAGCGGCCAGGAGTAGGCGCTCAGTAACAGCCCGACCAACACAACCAGACCCGTTCCTTTTTGCCATGTCTGCCTTTTGCAATGTGTAAGCGACTTGGAATTTTTCAGCTAAATTCACATAACATATATTACATGAATTGGAGGTCATGTGTGCCTTTTCCAATTTAACTACCCGCAGGGTCTTCTTGAGACGTTTCAACTGAATTCACATCAAATGTTACATGGATTTGTGATCATGTTTGTCTTTATAATTTAGTTACCCCAAGGGTGTTCTTGGGATTTTTCAACTGAATTCATATCAAATATATTACATGGATTAGAGGTCATGTGTGCCTTTTCCAATTATCTACCCACAGGGTCTTCTTGAAAGTTTTCAACGGAATTCACATCAAATGTTACATGGATTTGTGGTCATGTTTGTTTTTAGCAATTTAGTTACCCCCAGGGTGTTCTTGGGATTTTTCAACTAAATGCATATTAAATATAGTACATGGATTAATGGTCATGTTTGCCTTTTGCAATTTAGGTATCCAAAGGGTCTTCTTGGGATTTTAAAACTGAATTCGCATTAAATATTATGTGGATATCTGGTGGTTTTAATTTATGTATACTTTTATACATAAATGGTCACTAGTGGATACTATGAGATGGCCATCATGGATACCATATCATAATTATTTAAATATAGTTTAACAAAAACACACCACGCACGAAAACGCCATGTCTAGGGTCAACGAACATCTGAACGATTTCGTTTTAATGAACTTATAAAATTATTTTATATTAGAACAATATAAGAAGCATTCCGTTGTTTGTGTATCATTCCAATACTTATAATATTACGCTGGGTCACCCATAAACCACACAACGTTTTCTTCACGTTTTTATTCCCCCTTCCATGTAACATCGTGTAGACATTCAGCTTGACTCTTTCTCCCTCCTTAACGTAACTTTTCACATTAAATATGAATGAAATTTCCAAATTTTTTTACTGTTTTTGAAATGTTTGTAATCACTTTGGTAAATTATACATTAAGTATAATTACATATATATTTTTAGTAATGCAACATCTTCCGTCCATACAGGGTCAGGCCAATCGTAAACTGATCGATGATAGGGTCATAACGAATGAGTCAGATGATGGAATCCCATCTGGCCCACCACATCAACTTTATCTTATTCAAGCCGCTCCACAATTTAAGCTTATTTGGGCTATTAAGTGCACATTACTTCTTTATTGCGTGTTGCAAAAAAGTATTGTACCCTATAGGTTGTAACCCTACTTACGTCCTTTTAATTTTTTTTGCAGGATAGAGAATTTAATGGGCTTTAATGCTCTTACTCGTTGCGATATTTGTCGCAAAGCTCGCACAATCTATCTCGAAGAAGAGTTTGAATGGTTGGGTAGTAGTAATCAAAAGGAAAATGGGAGGCAACCAAGGTACTTAACTGAAATTGATTTCCTTAAACGAATGGATGCAAACGCAGTTTTTTCAGCAGGGCATATTGATATTGATATTTATATATATAATTGGCATAATTGATATTTTTCTGATATTTTTAAATGACTTATATTTGTTTGATAGCAAAAGGCGCAGTAATAAAGCTATCAGGTAAGACGTAAGCCACTTCCATGTGGGTAGCATAATAACGAGTTATTAAAGATACCTGCAAGACTCTTGTACAAATTTCGCATAGCAGTCCGGTGAAGGTAGAACTGGACACTAGCCATCGTGCAAGAACTAATGTAGGTATTAAGCAAAAATATTGAAGTTATCAATAAGAAGTTCGACCCGTAAATTTGATAGTACATTTCCAGCAAATTCATTTTTTTCCTTTCAAGCTCTCAATCTACGTACAGTCTTCGCTTTATAGTCGTCAAGATGCGTCTGAAAGTTGTCACATCTAATAACAAGGACAGAAAGCATGTGGCTAAATGGTGTGATGCGTCGCTCGACTCTTGAAAGCGTTCCGTCCAGATAGATATAGGTTAGTAAAAATATGCCTCACGTCCTTATAAAATCTTTAGAATATTCTGCGGCATGTTGCGATGACATTTATTTATCTTGGGTTTTCATCTGGTCCCCATCTACAATTAGTATAAGAATTGTTTTAAAACTACCGGCAGATATTATACGATGCTTGCGAAATTATCAAGGGGGAACAATTCCTCCAAATTCATTGCGTGATGATTATTCATTCATTGCGTATTTTGAAATCAAATAAAAAAATGAGCTAGTTATGAATGAGTTTTCCATGAAAATTTTAATGTAAAAATGTCAGCTGTATTCCAAAGGACTAAATTAAGAAACAAGGGTAAGGTTGACATAAAAACGGGGCAGATGTAGGCATTGTTGAATTTAATTTCCCATGATGCCTTTTTTGAGTAAAATTTTAATGAAACATCTAATATTTTCTTACAAATGACCGACCTGGTGTCTGTTGTATTTATAATTTTTATATTTTTTATAATATTTATAATTCATGTTTAAATATTGATGTTTATGGAATGTGTATTTTAGTATTACTTCTTTGCAAATAATCTACTTCTGGTTCTTACATTTTTTACTATAAATGTATAATATTTCAAAGACAAATATATATATATATATATATATATATATATATATATATATATATATATATATATTGTCTTTAACATATAAATTTTTTCGTCGTGTTATAATTTGTAATCAAGAAATGCATATTAGCCTGTTTCCCGTAAGGTACCAATTACTCCCGCCGTTCAGGGTTTACAAAGTAGACGTCATCATAGACTCCCATTTGCATTAGTAATACATAAACTTTCGAAGGGAATAATAGGGTGGGAATGTTAGTCAGTCTTTTGGTTGTAGACTTACACACTCGTAATTGGGTGTTGTAGAATTTTTTTTTTTTTACTTTATTTTCTAGGAGATTTCACTTTCTTTTTGTATTCGCGCTTTTCTAGGTTTATTTATAGTGCTTAATAATATTAAATTGAAAATATTAACAAACATTTAGTCGTAACAAAATATATTTTCACATTGACAACATTATTCTAACAATACAAAATGAAAAACAAAATGTTTTACAAAGAAGTTAAGTTTGATCAGTAGCTTAATTACTAGGGTGGATTCAAAAGTTCGTAGCCTGGATATAAAAAAAAATACGGATGTCCACCAAATTGCTTCCATATTTTAACATAGTCACCACCCAGCTCGATGCACTTCTTTCATCTGATTTCGAAAGCTATTAGATCACTTTAATACAATGTTTTTTTCAAGGTCCTAAAAATGCACGTTGATTGTAGCTTCAGCTTTTTGACTTGGTGTAAAGTTCTGTCTACTTAAGTTTTTTTAAATTGGGAAAGAGATGAAAAGCAAACCCTACCAGTTTAGGTGGAAAGAGGAGATTTCAGTCATGGTTTCTAAGGATGTGTAAGCGCGTGCGTTGTCTTGATAAAATAAAACTCTTATTGTTTTAACATTCCTGGGTCTTTTTTCTTTATTTCATTACGTACTCGACCTACAATGGAGTAGTTTCTTCTAGTGTCGTCACCTTGTCTTCATGGATCTTCTTTGGATTAATTGTTTCCTTAAACTGCGCTTAATACCGGCCCGATGTTCATTTCCACACATATTCGAAAAATTCGTCCAATTAAACTCTGAACCACTTAAACTCTGAACCACTGAACTCTGACCAATTAAACTCTGAACCAAAAGCTATAAAACAATGAATTTTCGCTCAATAACTAAAGAATTGGTGAATATTATGAGGAAAGTACATGGAGATAACAATCTTAGCTCCGTCGTGGACTACGTCTGTAATATTATAATTATTTTTGTATGAGACCGCGATTCTTAGTTTTGGAGGGAACTCTTTTTAAACGTTTTTATAAAAAAATACACACTGTGAAAGATTTCAAAACAAGTTAACATCGACATATGGATGAAACATTTTTTAAAACTTATTAGAATTAATAGGAAAATTATGTTAAATAATTATTTATCTATAAATCTATAAAATCATATTTGATATAAATTATATTTATATCATTTACACAAAATGAAACAGGTAAGACTAATGAGTTACATTAAAACGTCATTGGATGTCGACGTCGTTCCCGACTGAGAGTGCGATGTCTCTGAACGGTGGACGGTTTGAAGTCGAAAATTTCTAGTGCAACAGAACGTAGATATCTATAGACCAATGTTATACAATAGTACAGTATGATTAGTCTTTTCTAGACGAGTATTTGAAGCTGCTGAAGGCGGATGGGTTGTAAGGCTAAATCAAGCGTATTTTAAATTCACTCTGAACCCTGTCCATTCTTCTTTACGCGCATAATGAAATTGTCTCGAATCCATTCGCGATTATAGCTTAACAGAGGCTTGGCCTGTATTGACCCGATACTTATAACGAAAAGTCTTCGACGTTAAGCAGTAGTGGGATAATGACAGTCACCTGAGCAATGAAAGCTTAGTATAAAACAAACTTATTCCTTTTGGTGCATTGTAAATGTTATATCGATTTTTAGTTACTTTCAATATTAAATACTAAAATACATTCTGCGGTTGGATAATTTGTAGGTATAATCAATGTTTTGAAATAAATAATCGGAGAAAAATCAATGCAGATTAATATTTTTAATCTCATCTTTGTACAACGCATGGAGTCTTATTTATAATGGCAAGATATGATGGGAGCTGATTAAAGTTAATAATCCATAATGCAAAAGAGCAAAAAGCCAACCAAATCGTCTGCCCAAATGCGACGGCACTCTATCCATCAAATGTTTCGACGTGATGAAGGCACCCATCGACAGGATACAATGAAGACAGATTGTCTGGGCGAGGATACTGTTATCATGGCCCTCAAGTGACCACGATCGTTAGTGACAACTTACCAGGTAAGAGAGAGAGAAAGAGAGTATTTATTTTGGTAGTGCTGTTATTTTCCAGGTTGGCTCGTATATTTGAACTCACTTCACTTAATTTATTGATGGAAATAAATCAAAGTTGAATTCAAATAGAACGTTTTCAAACAAATGTATTTTATTTATTGAATAATAATTAATGTCTAGTACCATCGTAGCTAGAATTATGGTTCCAACATTTGTAAGACCGCCAGAAATAAATAGTGTAGACTGGGTACGGTTGAAACAATTTCATTTACATCGTTCATAGTTTTGTTTTTTATAATCAGAGCGATGAAAAAGATGTGTTAAATAAAAGAGCATGTTTCTATCTAACGCGATTTAATTCCAGGTAAGTTATTTTTAATAGCACATAGATTAAATTTTTTAAAAATCCGAATTGTTTCAATCGTCCCCATACCAGGGGCAGTTGAAACAGCGATTGGGGTCAGATGAAATACATGCATGTTTTAATAATTGTTTGTTTTAACTCTAAGAATAATTAAGGAACTCTTTGACAATAGTAATCAGTCTTCAATGTTTCAAATACTTCTAAATATATTTTTAGTCAGCCTTTAACGTTTATAGAGCACGGTAGTGAAAATCTACGTATATTATTAGTCATCCGTAACTACATGTTACTTAAGATTGATATATAATATACATAAATTAACAAAAAACAAAATAAAAATCAACCGTTTGCTTTTTAAACATAACAAAGTAAACAAAAATAATTTGAAAATAAACGAAAAGAAAACTCGCTTTGACTTTCTTTAGTCAATCAATCATTAGTCAAATACAAAGATCAATCTGAGTCGCAATTATGGCAAACATAACTAAGACCACCTTCTGTGCATTCTTCGTAAGCCCACAATTTACAACTGGTGCGTTAGATCCACTTTTCTTCGGGTTTCGTTTTTGAATATGGTGACATGCAACCAAGACAGAAGCACTTTTTCCTCTTCTGATGATACTTCTAGTTGTACATTTTTCTTTTTTTCTTTTGTGGTGTTTCTTTTACTTTTTCCTCCATTCAATTGCATCTTCTTTCCTCTATCCAATTGAAACAACTTGCTTAAGTTATTAACTTGCTTAGTTTTTGTTCGTTTAAATCTTGTTTTTTGCTCTTGTCTTGTCTCTTCAGTGTAAATTGTAGATTGCCTGATTTGTTGCCCTCTTTTATTATTTTTCCTCGGAGGAGCTTTCGGAAATGGTCGTATTGCATTGCAGGCTGAATTTACACCTTTCTTCAAAGGGCCATCTGCAGATCAATCAGGCGGTTAGTCTGTGACAGTGGGGGTGGGAAAGATAGTAAGATAATGCTATTGTTCTTGCAAAAGTTTCGTGCGTTAATATGGACGTGTGAAGAGTGATTATTGAGCAGAAGTAACACTTTATGTGACGGAGATACATTTGTATGTTTTTTGAAGTGTTCCAGGAAATGCATAAAAGTTTCATCCTGCATCCAGCCAGAGAGGTTGGCAGCTCTTGCGGAGCCTACGTGCCCATCCCTAATAAAATGATCTGATCCCTAATAAATGGTAACGCACTCACATCAAGACGACGAATGGCGGAATTACATTTCCGATGGCATTCGCCGCAAAGGCAATTATGACTAATGTACCGCTTTCCGCTGAAGTCACTGAACCTACTTGCTGAGCACCACGCCTAGCTACCACACTGTCAGGCTTTTGAACAGTAGTTACGCCTGTTATGTCAGCGTTATAAATGTTTTGAGGCTCAAACTTATGACGGTCCATAATAATGGCCAAATTGTCATAGAACGAATTTACATTGGTTTTATTAAAGCTAGTAACCCTGGAGAGGATTGTAGCTTGCGCTGCTCGTAGAGACAGTTCGGAGTTTCTTCTCATAAGTATCCAAATTCATTCCTCATTTGCTAGCTCGTTGTTATCCCAAGTCTTAGGTCGTGATAAATAATATTTAACTATAAGTTTACAGGTCAATTTTCTTACCTCAGTCTTAGGTAGGCAAAAATATATATCTGCACATCGAATCAAGTACTTTGAAAGCTCTCGCTCTTGCTACTCATTAAAAACTCGGTCGTGTGCTTTATATCCCATGTCTTAATTTTCTTTCTCGCCAGATGCATCTCGCTTTTGAATATGTCTTAGGAGTGAACAGTGGTTTATTCCATGCTTCTCTGCCGCTTTTCGAAATTAATCTCCAGCTTTCGCCTCCTCATAGGCGTCTTTGTACTTCGACAACTCTATTTGTCCTCTCGAAGTCTTTCTTACGCGTACTTTCGCCATCTAGAAAGCAAGAAAAAATGAATAAATACAATGTTTCAACCGTACCTAAAAATGTTTCAACCGTTCTCAACTCCTACTTTAGGTAAAAAGCAGTTATAGTATTTGTGACAACAATGATACATAAAAACTAGTCGCGGTGTCATATTTTACAAGCTTCATTTCAAACAAAAACACACTCAATACTCTCACATAAATAGAAACCACAATAATTAGAAATCTCTTCGAGCAAAAATACTTTTGGTTAACAAAACACAATAAGGTCTTCTAAAAACAACTAAAGAGCGCGGAGAGCGACGCAACACTGAGGTTCGTGTTCTCAGACCGGACATTCGCTTCGTTCTCTCCTTGGACCCCTCACCTCCCCGCCCATAGAGTAACAAATAAGAGGGCTCACCGGAAATGAAAATTTGAAACGCTAATGTCAGATTCCTCAGCAGAGGGCGTTTAGACGATTCAAGTTGCGGGTTTCCGGCTGGACGCCATACTTTTTCTCGCTGTCTAGCTAATAACACACGCATGACATTACTTCGTGTTGAAAAAGTACAATATTGAAAATTCTTGTGTGGCCTCTCGCATATATTTTCTACGGTAAAAATTTATATTTAATACTGTTTTTCATAAGTATTTTCCTATTCATTTACGTACCGATAAGTTATTTTTATTCTATTATAGTTCATAGTAATGGAGAGTATTGTAACCGGAACTGTGAACATTTACACAAGAATAACAACGTTTATAACCACAAATGATGTCGTAATTTTTGTTTGTTTATTATTAACAAATAATATAAGAAAGTATTTTTAATTCCGTCAACGTGAACATTTACACATGAACAACTATGTTTATAACCACAAATTAATACGAAATTTCTGTTTTGTTCACAGGGCGATGGAATGGTTGAGACTATGTCGCCGAGATGAGTTTGCAGCCGGATTTCAAAACCACTGTTAACAGAATTTGTGAGAATCATTTTAATAATTCATGATTTTAAAACTATTTCACCTAGGAAATTGTTACAGGTGAATGCAAAGCCGAGTCTAAATTTGCCAACACCGACCGAAGATGTTACAACCAGACATGTTGGAACGACTGAGAGACCAGCCGAGTACTAGTTTAGAGGCGGCAGAATTAAGCTATTCCTATAAAGGAATATCTGAGGTAATTTATCAGTAAAATTATACATAGTCTAGATTTAGAATTTATGCACAAGGAATTGTACTGACCAGGTAGCATCTTTAACATTAAGTATATATTAACTAGTGATACAATTGATTGCGTTTTGATTGAATACTTAATATCAGGCTTATAGACAAATATCTTTACTTTATTTAACTCATTTGCAAGTTTTCAACACTTGGATACAGGTAAACGCTAACCACTTCACTAATTATACATAGTGTATCTTGTAGTATATATTTTCAATTTCAATGATAACTGATACGACTAATGTGAGATAAATTATGTATATTTTGTATTAATCATCCAATGTCTGGAGTTGATAGGTTATTTGGAAACAGTAAAATGGTTTTTTACTGCATGCCAGATATATGCCAATTTATATCCAAATATTATATATGTTTGTGAATTGTTTATGATTATAGGAGGACATACTTCCGGAAGCCGCTTCAACCAGAGCCAGCGTTTCAAAGAGAGGCAGCGTACAAAAACTGAGGAGTTCCAGACTTGTTGAAGTTTTCAATATAGTAATTAGGTTAGTTATGAATGTAAAATTCTTAAGTTTTGAAGTTATTATTTGTAAATCTAATATTCAAGGATAAATTTTAAAAACTCCATCTAGGTCAATTTCAATACAAAACATTTTAATTGAACCAAGAATTTTGAACTTATTAAAAGAATAACCCTTTCACGACAAACATTCTAATGTAAACATTTTGACGAACCCTGGAAGAAATACTTTTAATAAAGTATATACTGTAATATTGTAAGAATACCAACTTGAATTTGAAGCTTTAACAAAATTTGGAAATAAATTTTCTCCATTGAGACACGCTAAGAAATAAACACCATAGAATATGCATTAACATCCATATATGTATGTATTGTCCGTGTGTATTTTTCTACCTTCAGCTCTGCAGTAGAGGACATCCATAAACTATTATGGACACAGCGCTGCAAGCTTCTCAGATTATAATCAACCTGAACAGCGGGAAAGTCAGAGAAACCTTGAAGCATGCTTTTTGAAATGGAAATCCAAATATATTTTTGAAATAATTACCTATTAGAATACTATAATTGTAAAATTATATATGTTTCGTAAAATCTCTGATATATGTTTTGTAAAACTTTAGTTACTCTAAAGTTTTAATAAAAATTTATGAAAATAAGAATGTTTTTTAATATATTGTTTAATAAATTCTAATTCAATGTTTTATCATAATGCCATCTATGGGTGATAATTCTACCTAGACAGCGCCATGTTTTGGTCTTGGTAATAATCAAAGCGCCACCTGGTGAGTCAGGGTCCAATTATCCATATAAACATAGACCACTTTTTTTGTGTGTATTAGTATGGGAGTGTCCGTTCTGTACTCTATTCTGTGTCCCCGCCAACGGTTTGTGAGATATTCGTGTCGTTTCATGCCACAGTTTCAGACGTCCTTTGTATCAATCGTACCACTATACATCCTACCCTGCCTATTAAAATTAGGATTTGATGTATAATAAAGTTTTTGCTTTACATAACAACGATAAACTTTTATCTCTATTTATTTGTAGAATGTTATCAGTCGAAGATTGAAATTATCTCATATCACTTATAAAAATACACGAAGCCAATCGCTAATCGAAATGGATTTTTTTCATTTAATCCGCTAAATAGTAAATTAATTTTAAGCAAACTTTGAAAGATTTTCACATGGTTCTTAATTTTTGTGGTGGTCTTTA
Source organism: Druceiella hillmani (assembly GCA_039881145.1). Lineage (NCBI taxonomy): Eukaryota > Metazoa > Arthropoda > Insecta > Lepidoptera > Hepialidae > Druceiella > Druceiella hillmani. The sequence goes on along the minus strand of JAYKKI010000001.1, from coordinate 76,650,271 downwards.
AAACGAGTTGGTTATAGTTATCACGATAATTTAATTGTTAAACGATATCATCTTCTAAAAATTAAGTAAAAGCTGATTTGGCTTTTAAACATACTTTGTTTGCAATTACCCAATTGTGGTGATAGATGGCGCTTGTTTCTTATAATATAATTTAATTCAAATTAAGATATAAATTGCTTTAAACATTGGTTGTATGTGTGATTTCACATCAGAATTTTCACATAATTTTAAATACCTATAGTAAAATTACAGTAAAATTTAAACTGTAACGTTGATTTTTTTGCATTTAAGCCGTTAAACATTAAATTAATTTTTTTTGCAAATGCTTCTTTATATGCAACCTTTGAAGGATTTTCTAATGGTTTTTGATTTTATGATGGTCTTTAAAAAGTATTGGTTATAGTTATCACGATAATCTAATTGTTAAACGATATCATCTTCTAAAAACTAAGTAAACGCTCTAGCATGGATTTCACCTTTAAACATACTTTGTTTGCAATTACCCAACTGTGCTGATAGATGACGTGTGTTTTTTATAATTTATTTAATTCAAATTATGATATACATTGGTTTAAACATTGGTTGTGTGTATGATTTCATATCAGAATTTTCATTTAATTTTGAATACCTAGAGGTACAAAAATTACAGTAAAATTTAAACTGTAACGTTTGATCAATGTTTTGTATAGAGTGTAATGTTTCATGGGCTCTGCCGTAAGCGAGTGGCGTTTTCCGTAATCCGGGGTCGGGCGACGAATACAAAGATTCTTTTGATGTCGGTTCGGATGCCGAGTGTTCTGTTATTAACTATATTGGTAAAAAATATTCGTTTTTCTCTTTGAGTACTTTTATTATGGTGTAAAGCCGTAATTTTTTAAAACTTAACCTGGTGTAGTATGATTTAATAGATGCATATTATACGTTGGAATCTTTATTGCCGTGTTATCGTAACTTTCTTAAATCGAAAAATTCACTGTAGGCCACTATGGATTTAATGTTTAAACATGGTACATTAGACTGTTAGATAACAGAGGAAATATTGGAGCATAGGATATTTTCATAAAAAATCAAAATAACGTGACGATAAAATTATGGACGCTATCGTCGAAAATACAAAACATTCTTAAAAATTATTGCTATGTAGTCAGATAGCGTTCGAGGGTTAGATAAAACGTCCATAACATTCTGGGAAAACATTCGATATTCAAGTTTGCATGAATTGCACATGAACAGCGGTTGTTCAGTTAAGGTCAGAAATTATAGTTATTAAAAAAGTTAGTTGATCATCTTTTAACGTCAAAAAATAGAGTTTCAAGAAAAAGTTATGATCACGACAGGCCTAATTTTTTACAACTGAATCTCTTATGCTTTTAAGTTACTAATTTCCATAATTCATGCTATGCAATTTAATTTAATCGATTTATGGGTACGTTTTGTGCGGCTATGTAACCATGTTACTTGATTATTAGTTTATGAAATTACCAATGTTTACCAAATTATGTATTATTTAAAAAAAACAAGTGAAAAGACGTAGTAAGTATACCTTTATTTCATTGCTTCTTTAACTGGGTCATTGGTGCAGTACTGAAGTTCTAGAGTATGCACTCTGATATACTGGATTCGAAACTGGGAATGAATATTTTTTCTTATTATATTAGACAAAAATAATCCTTTAGTCCAAACTCTGACGTTTAAGAAAGGAAAAAAAATAAAAAAAAAGGATTTTGTCTTTAAAATTATTCAAGAAATTAGTGTTCTTTTATTATTCGAATTTCAAACGCGTTGATTTAAATCGTCAACACTTTAAATCAATGCCTCTTTGTTTCCTCGTAAGATTTGCTCTGGTTGATGGTAAACTACAAAGATATGTCAAGCACGATCGGAACACATTCACACACGGTTCCGTACACATTTAGGAATTTATAAACATTTAATGGTACATAATATTCCTATTAAACTATTTACTAAATTTTTGTTTTTTTGAACGAAAATATGTTGCCTGGTATATCTTTCACAGGCGCATATTTAAAAAAGATTATGTGATATGACCATATATTTTAGAATTTTTCTTTTACTTATGCCGTGAGACATTATTTCTTCCTAAATTTTATGATTATAGGTCAATGGCAAGTACCCTGTAGGTTTTGATTTTTTTGCGAGTGTCAAAATTTGCGGCATAAATGACGGTATTTTTATTTATTTTTGATTGCGTTGACTTAAGAGCTTGATTTACAGCTCCAAGAGAAGCCTAAGTACTTGATACCATCACGCGTTCTTGAGAAAAAGGATCTTGATAAACAGACAGACGGACAACGAGTGACCCTATAAGAGTTCCTTTTTTTACCTTTTGCGATAGGGAACCCTAAAAAATGCGTGTCGAAATTGACATTGCGTTCTAAACAGAGTTCAACATAACTGAACAGGACAACCAAATAATTAAATCCAATAAATATTAAAACTGCGCCATCTATTGATAATAAATATAAAAAAAAATTCAAATGTTAACTTTCTCATCTTTCTTCATCTACATATTTTTTATGTTTAAAACACTAATTTTAACAACAAACTGTATTTCTGGAAATGTTACTATATTTCCTTTAATCTGATAATGAACTGGAAGTATCGCGTCATTTTGGAATGAACTAAATATTACTATAAGCGATGTACGTCAGTATTTTGAATTCTGGAAAAATAGTTTCCATGTGGAATTTTACATATATTCCTATAATATCAACAAATATAGTCAAAAACATTTTTTTAGATTTCTATTT